>CM077624.1:14604821-15187762 GCA_039566895.2 Turritopsis rubra
ATAATCCAACAAAGAACTAAACGTCTTTATTAAGCCAGTATTTCAACAAAAAACATTACAGTATTACTAGTTCAGCCATTAGATTTTCTATGAAAGATTTTTTATGAAAGACTGATATAATGAATAGATTACGTTGAAGACTTACTTCCACAAGCCCACCATTACTTGTATCTGCAGTTTTCAGCGTGGTATCATGTTCTAACGATTTATTGACCTGTCAAAAACAAAGAACACATCATTAGTAACACGAAAAAGCTTACTTTCAGTCGGTTTATACATGTTAAACTCAGTGAAATCAGGGTTGTGTGTATTTCACTCCGGCGTGAAACTGAGCATATAAATGACCTCTAAGTAAAACGTTCTGATAGATATAAACAGCAAATTTAGTATTTACGTTTTTGGGTGGACTAAAAGGGTCATTTCCAGTAGATCCAACGCCCATTGTGTCACCAGCGGCAATACCAGAGCTCCTTTTAACGGCAGCTAATCTTGCAGCAATGTTAGCAGTGCTTGGTGAGTCACGAGCTATCAAGTCATCTGAACTAGAACATCGTAAAACACAAAACTGAAGGATGTATCAATGGTAAAGTAACCATCAGTGTTTTTCAAATTAATCTTTCAAGAATAATAATTTTTAATCCAAACAAACTGTATCAAAACATTGTTTCTAATTTAAACAGAAATGCATTCACCCATTCTAAAAGTCATCAATAAATCATCAAAGAATATAAGGAGGTTTCGAATCATCGAAAACATTTTAAAGGTAGTGATGGCAACAATTTCGGAGTTTACTAATACAATACTGCAGTATTGGTTAGGGAGTGAGGTTTAGAAAACCTGGTTCGAGAACACTTTAGGACAAAAATCTAAGAGCCATGTCCCCCACGTGACGCAGAGTGGCTTCAGCCTTTCATGGTGCAAAAAACTGTTAAAAAAACTTACACTAATATGGAATTGATACCATTTTGATCGAGTGACTGCTCACTGGATTTCACTAAAAATTTATTAATTGAACAGGTTTAAAATCAAAACAAGACTAATATTAAATACAAGAGATTAAAATCTAAAAAATCTCAATGGAATTTTATCTCAAATTTTACCTGGTGAATCATTTCCCAATAGGGGATCGAATCGAACATATAACGATTTCCGAGCAAGTTCTGCTTGTCTACTCTGAAAAATAACACTTAGTACGTAATAACCACTGTGATCATAAACCAGAGAAAGATTATGAAATAATAGACAGAAGTTGAACATGAATATTTTGAATTTCACTGAAGAAAAACAAATGAATTATTGAGGCTTATTGAGTCCTGGAAGAGAGATTAATCATTCATCATTCATACAGAACAAAGAAAAAAAAGATATACAAAAAACAACAAGAAATATATAAAAAATTTAGTGGTATTGTGTTGAAAGCTACTATGGACAAAAATTTTGATGAAATTACTGAAAATAAGAAAACGTACTGCTGCCTCGTCATCATTTTCACCACATTGTTCCAAGAAACTGAGATCGCTCATGAAGTCCGCTATAACAAACAAAGCATCACAAAAACATAGACTTTCTTTTTTGTACAATTGAAAGATTATAATACCAAAATATGAAAAAATTCTTTATAAATTTCAAATTCAATATGCCATCTGTTTGCTCCCTGGCCAAAAATGATGTAAACAGGAAAGTTCTCTGGTTTTATATCAAGTGAAACCTTCAAAACCTTCTATCTGGTAACATTGCCAACAAACAACACAGTGATGCATTGTCAAAAAAGGACAGATTCTCAAGGAGCTCTTAAAGGAAGAATTCTGCCTGATCAATAACATAGGATTAATATTCAAAATCAAGAAAATACTTCAGTAATTGTATTTTCATTCATTCAATCTGACAGGTGCAGAAAATTGATTTTCTTTGCTCATGAAAACACTAACAACAGAGACATTCCATGATAAATTTTCTTGATTTTTTTATCTAGTTGTGTTCATGACAGATGTTTAAAATTCATTTTGATAATAAAAAGAACAGATTTGCTGATAAGTAAATAAATTGGGATATGCAGATAAAAAAAAAGAGGGAAAACGCAATCCCATTTATAAAAGAACAACAAAAATGGAACAAGTCTGCTTAAAATAACCTCCAGTAGAAGACATACAAAAACTATTTTAAGCTTCAATAACAAACCTGAGTCAGCCGGTTTAAAGTTATCATCTAAGTCATAGCTATAATCTTGGTTTACAATTCCAGTATTTGTGGAATTTTGACTGCTAACTCCAGAATCTGTTTCATTTAATGAAAAATCACCCGATACTTGATGTGTTATCTCATCACTGTCATTCAACTGTAAATCAAATGTAACTCCTTTCGTGGACTTTGGCTTTTCAATACCTGTATAAGGAAAACAACAACAACAACATAATGGTTATCTATTAGACAGAAAAACATGGGTAATACAGATAGATACTTTAATTATGCGAGTAGATTCTAAATATAGACTAATGTCTTCACTATCATGTTTAGTATTATTATTATCATCATCAGATATATAAACTGAAAATCTTTAAAAAAAAAAAAAAAAAAAAAAAAATTCAATTTGGTATGCACTTATAAAAGCTATTACAGCAGTCAAAATTTCTGTTAAGCTGTTTAAAGGTTGTGGCCAGACACATATTATACTCTTTGATAAAAAAATGTGTTTTATTTGCAACAAATTCCAATGACGGCAATCAATCTATCTATCTACCATAAATCACTCTTTCTTTGTACCATACTTACTCAATTTAAAAATTAGAATTTTCTATCTGGCGTTTATTTAAGACTAGTATTTATTAAGAAAAGGATGGAGGAGTGCACATGTATTGTATTTATTTACAAGTGAAAATTACCACTATTGTTATGATAAATTAATGAACAAAAGAGGTATTATCACCGGCATGGGCAACCAAACTCTGGCACCTAAAAAAATCTACAAAACTATTTTTTAATATGTAAAAAAAGTTATTTTTAGGTCATAAGTCTGAAACAGTTCCATTTCCATTTGTCGATGATTCCACCTTTGATAAAGAAAATTGAAATGAATTAATTAAAATGAAAACAGCTATTTGCAGTTACAAGAGAATGTTTGAAGAATACTTGCTCAAATGAGTTTTCAGAAACTTTCATGGTTATGACAGCTAATGAAATATATCATACAACGATGTAGCATAAAGATGATGAATAATAGCTTGACACAGAAAACACAGCATGCTTCTTAGTTCTGTAGTATTAGACCTTCTGAACAGTCGATAAGTTTTCAGTTTCAACTATACACCCAGAAGTTATTAAGGCATCCTGGATGAAATTCGGTGGTATGTACTTGTATCCTGATTGAGGGTTAAAATTTAAATTTCAAAATTTTACTTTTCAAAACATAAAAATACTGAAATAAAGTTTGAATTACAATCAAAAATCAGAAAGTATAGAAAAAGCTGGAACATAAATTCATGCAAACATATTGTATGATTTCAATATTGATTGGAAAGTATTTTTTTTTTGTTAAATTTATTTATCATTATGGATATAACCTTAGAATTATTAAAGCCACAAATTTTTATGGAAAATGAACGGAAATTATTGTTGTAGTTCGTTTCTTACCTTCAAAATCAGAAAATTTGTCATTATTTTTGCGTTCTGCAGGTTTACTACACTCCAAATAACCAACCTTCCCCAACACACCATCATCATTACTACCTAAACATTGCTGTGTTTTTTGAGGTGATATTGGTTGCCCTCCCCGAACTTTCACAGGTAAATCATCAAAACCATCATCATCATTAGTATCCTCATTATATGCGGTTTCTGATGAAAAGGGTTTGACAGCATCAAATGGGTCTTCATCTGGTAATTTAACGCCACTGCTACCACTGACCTTTATAGATATATTATCAAATGGATCGTCCATGGGTATTAATGCCCCTCTTCCTCGCGGTTTGACAGGTAGCATATCAAACTCATCATCTTCGTCCTTGATTAAAGATGCATCAGGAGCACCACGTGGTTTTGCAGGCAGTATATTGAAATCATCCTCATCTGTCGAGTCCATACCATCAACTTCACTGTATCAAACAAAATAAAGTTTTCTTGAAAGAAGATGAATAAACACAAACTCTGTTTACATAAAAGTAAAAATAAAAAAGTACCTCACAATATGGTAGTACATTTCCAAGTAAAAACCTTTGTCTCTTCAATATACTTATAAACTATCTCTTAACTTTGATAAAATAAAAACACAAATAACTTTTTTTGTTTACATTTTTGTCAAATATTGATAAACTTAAATGTTATGTTCTCCTGAATAAATTAACAAATATTTGCATCATAAACCTGATGGAATCTATACATTTATTTACTTTGACCTGATTACCATCTAGTAAATCTAAAGCTCAAACAACACTTTTGGGAAAATCCTTTTTGTGTGCTTTAATTGGGTTTAATTGAGTTCCTCAAACAGACGAGAATGTAAATGTAAATGAATATTTCAAAGTCATTAATAGTTTTGTTAAATGATCAATACAACCGATAGTTTGTTGTAAGGATGGTTTGTTTTCATCAAAATGCATCATAAAAAAGAAGGATTACATTTGATGTTTTGGATGTTTAAATTACTTAATGTATAAAGTTTTAGTTACTTATCTGCTTCATTACCTTTATAGACATTCAAACATGAAAAGAAAATTAGAATGAAACAAAGATGTATTTACCAGAAAAAACAAACAGTCGCTTACCACTTCCCAACTACAGCACATACAAGTTCTTCTAATACAAGCTAGAAGATGAGTGCATTTGGTTAGTATATATACCTATTATTAGTTTTATACAAAACATTTTTTATAACAACAGACAATTAATTACACCATGTACCAATTAAGTTAATTTGATTTTCTCAAATTGACTATTAAATCAGGTTTAGTCTAGCAATATCAGCTCAAACAATTTTGATTAAGCATTTGCAGCCAAAAGATTTTTGTTAATATAAGTTTGGTAAAGAGTTGCAACTAGATGCAAAATCTGAATTGTTTTATTGCAAATCACACACATTGATTATAGTTTGTTATTCCATTTAAACTATATGTATACTAATTTTCACATATTAGTGTATGTTAGTGTTAACATGTTAGATTATACTTAATAATCATTTTAAAAGTACAGTACTTCTTTGATTATCTGGACCTCCGATTATCCGGAATGCCCAAATTGTGGTCAATTATCTTTTGTGAACAGTTATGTGGAAACCACTTCTAATGATAGTTAAAAACATAAAAGAGTGTTGACACAGCACATGCATCAGACAATATTGTACTCATTTTCATTTTCAGTAAATGTCCTGTGTCTAATGCAGACGCCATGGAAATGTTTGAAAATGCCTTACATGGCTTCGATGGCAACCAGAGGCTGCTCTCAACAACACTGCTTCCCTCGTTCAATTGCATGAAATGGCAGCCTTAAAGCGAGAGACAGTACAGATCCAACCAACAATAGACACTTTTTTAAAGACTATCGAAACTTGTATATGGAAAAAAAGTTTACATTTATTTGCTTGATTCATTTTTCTTGTACTTACGGAATTTCGATTATCCGGACCAATTTCTAATATCTTTGTCCCAAGTAGTCAATAAGCACTGTACTAATTTTTCAAACTTAAATAATCACAAATTTTTTAATTAAGCCGATTTCCAAAAATGAATATTCAGTAAGAAAAAATTCAGTTAAGAATCTTTACCAAAATATTAAATTTTTCTGATTTCTTGCTTGCATCAGCGGACATGTTATGTGTGATGAATTAGTTACTGTATGTGTTTAGTTTTGGTTAGGATTACATGTGTATATAAATCTCATCTATAAAATAAGCTAGTTCTACAAAACAAATAGCATACATAATACAGTTCAATGCATTTAACTTTTAATTTGATAATTTAATGAATTTAATGAAAGTAAGAACAACAACATTTGATTGCAAAATATGTGGCTTTTACATTGACTTTTTATGGTTTTATGGTTGGCTCCAACAATCTACCAAAGTTTAAATTATTATAGGTGTTTGCAATCAAGTGAAAGCTTCTTTAACCACAACAAATAGAATTGAATTCAACTATAACAGAAAAGAACTGGTACTAGGTTCAAAGGTCTCTTTTTGCAAGCGGAGTGAAATGTAATACTAGAAATCCATATAATAAAATCACCATGAAATGACAGAATTTCTGAACTGGCTACGTACAATTTTTTAGCAGAGTAAATTAACATTCTTATCAAAAAATCTTTTCTTAGGAACATTTACTTGAAACAAAAACGTTTCATTTATTTTCGTTATGAAGGCAAAGAACTCATTTTCATTTATTTTAGTTTATACATTTCATATTTTCTTTTCTTGAGAAAACTGTTGATTGAATAATTTATCAGTTAAAAATACAATTAGGTTAACCAAAATATTGGAATTTAAAATTCCATGATTTTTCCATGACTTTTTAAAACAAATTTTTATGCTTGATTAAATTCCTCAGTTCAGGTGTAAGATAGTAAATACGGTCAAGAGACGAACAAAAACTAGCATTTTATCTTCTGGAAGCTGGTGGAAAAGTCTACACAATGGCAATAGAACCATTTGAAAATTAAAGTAATAACGACGTGGAAGTGCAAAATATGCAATGGAGAAGACAATAGTTGAAGTAAATGATATTTTGACGAGAACAAGTAATAAAACTTGATGAACTGAGTCATTAATTATGGATTTCCAACATGATGGTGGCTTTATATGTAGAGTTATAGGGTAAGAGTAATTGATCCTAAAATTTGCTGATTTAAACATAACTTTCAACTAACTTTCCGTAAATACTTATCCAATTTTTAAAATATCATGACCAATATCTTCATTTCTTTGGTCTGTGTGACTGTTCTTCTAAACACATTTACTATCTGAACAAAATATTTATAAGGCAGAAAGAATGATCTCCTTTCAAAATCAACAAAACCCAAGAACTGGCTTGTAAATAAAATCTGTATAAAAGACTATAGAATAGTCAGTATCTAAACTTTTCTTTGCATAAATCTTGCTAAAATTAGGAAATAACATCGTTCTTTCTTTTGTGTGTCTGTTCTTCAAAACATGTTTGCTTTCACTAATAACTGCTCTGCTTTTCTTCATGACCCTGAACAGTGAAAACTTCCATGACTTTGCCATGACACTTTATGCAATATTTGGAATTTCCATGACCTATTTCATGACCCAAAAAAGTTCCATGACTAGTGGTCACCCTGCTTGTATGAATGTCCTCAAGATTAGAGAGTGCATAAAGAATCTATTGACGGATAAAATCCACAGAATTTTCAGCAGTATTTTTTCTGGCTTGATTGTTACAATAACAAGGAAAAAACCATTTTATTTCTGAATTGATAAATAGAGACAATGAAAGAGTTTGTGATAGCATCTTTTTATGATAAAATCATCATCAACTCGCTTTATTCTGTAACAACAGCTAATTACGAAGATATTGATGGATAAAGAAACTGTTATAAATAATTGTGAAGAATTTTTGTTTTGATTTTTTTTGCGAGCATCACCTGATCATAAGGTTTATAATTTTATTCTGTCACTACATTTTTTAATTCAAAATGTGACAATATTAAATAATTTTGGTTTAAATTCACAAAAAAAGATATATAGTGAATTCTTTTGTTAATCTGTGAAAAGTGTGGGAATTATCTGAGACCCAAACACATAATGTATATCGATCTACCTTCCGCAACAGATTTTGCCTATTTTCCTTAGTAACCTTAAAAATAGAAACATACACTTATATTAGGCATGTTTATTTATTGTATGTATTGCAACCATCCTTAACAAAATCAGGGTGGCCATTAATTTTCACGAATCAAATTCCTGTAGTATTCCAGGAGTCTTTTTTACCTTTTTCCAGGAGGGGTGAACTGGTTCAAACAAAAATTTGAATCAGTTCAAATAGTGCAACAACAGCTCACACCACCTTCGAACAAAATTCACTATTATAAAAACTGTAAACCTGAAAGTGGAAGTGGATGCTTAACTTTTGAATAACTGCATGATCATATAAGTGAAAGTCATAATTAAAAGAAAGTAAAGAAAAGACATCATAAATCTCAATGAAATAAGTAAGTTTGAAATGAAATTTTCTTTTTCAGGAGTTTTTTCCATAGGTAAAGTTAGTTGCATATTCAGGAGTTTCTAGTAGTGGCCACCCTTATCATTTGAAGTAACATGGCAAAAAAGCTAACTAAACTTTTGGGACAGTTAAAACAGGCAACAAGGACAAATATTACAGGTAATCCTTCTCAAAATTATCACATGATATAATCCTATCTTCAACATTCTTCCAGATAGGTTCTTTAAAAATATACAATGAATGTGTAATAAACATTGAGTGGCTTAACCCGATGCACATCTAATTTGAAATGCTTGTTACCTCAACAATCTTCTCAACACCGTACAGACATCAACAGAAATAAATACAAATCAAAAAAATCAGTTCACTTGCAAATCTGATTTGAAACAAAACAAAAAATGTGCTAACAGTAACAACTGCCAAAGTAAAATGGTGCTGAATTACTAATCACCTAAAACACTTTAAAATTTAATCAAATTGTATTTCTGATTGCTACAAGTAAAGAATACAGTTAAATTGAAACATTTTAAATAATGCATATCTTTCCACAGATCATATTATATTTTAATTTTATTGTAATCAGAAGAAATGAGCATTCAACTTCATCATGGATTCAATCAAAATTTGATCAGAAAGTTCTAATAAAATCTTTTTCAATTTTTCAATTTTGAATTTTTGTGCTCCCAATAGATCAAATTCCAAAATCTTCCATGTGGCAGCACTTGTCGGGTTTTAGCAAATTATAGCCATACAGTACAATCTGAAACAAACTTTATACATTCTCGAAGGAATGAATTCTAACATGAAAACATAAAAGATTTTTCATGTACAGTTTTTATTTTACATGAAGTCATTATTAAAATCTTTTGTATTATATGCAGTTTGTTTAGACACGCGATTGAACTGAACATGAAGATGCATGTGAAATAAACGAAAGGCTGCTAACTTCTTAAGATCCGATCCTTCCTGAAACCTATCTAACACGGACATGTAAAGTTTCTTTCAGGCTATACTGTAAGTAAATTCCATTGGTGAGACCTTTGCCTTAGAAATAATCTTACCTCAGCAAACTGGATATTTTGCAAATGGTCCTCTTTCGTAATAACTGTAACTCTTTCAAGCCAATTTTCTTCTTCGTCTAGTGTACGAATCTCTTCCCACTTCAAAATTTTCTGCGACCCAAATGACTTGTTTTGTTTATCTTTTAAATGAACCTAAAAAGAAACATTATGTTGAAGTAAAAATATAATAACATTCTAAACAAGCCACATATGAAGGAACATAAAAATGCAAGAATAAAAGTGATATATTATAAAATATCAAAGAGCCACTATACATTATTAGTATGAACAGTGGATGTGAAGGGAGCCAAGCAATTAAAGTCTCCACAATTTGGAACGTTCAGTGGTATATTTACATCCATAAAAAATGTCACTAGTGGCAAGGAAAATGTAAAAGGTATATATATATATACCTCTTTCTGATGTAAAGGAGTTGTAGATTTTATATTCCCTTGTTGTGATATTCCAAGGACAGATCTTGATGGACTGAGAGATAATTTGCTGAGACTTTCTATCAGTGAATTTTCTTTATCATATTCTTCAGGAAACAGCATTGACATTCTGTCATAAGCAAAAATCACAATGTCAAGAAAATACCGCTTAAGTTAAAGGAAGACACGATAGTTGAAAAATCGCAAGATTTAAGGAATAAACTTTTGCGAATGACCCCTTTTTCGTGAGGTCATGCCTTCGTCGCCATTGTTGTAAAAAATCACAAAAGTTTCTTCATAAAAATTTTGTTTTTACACTGATCACATCTGAGTCATAAAATTTTTTCACCATTTATCACCATTTTTAATTTGTGATTCCGTGACACCATCCCAAAACTGTAGTTTACTTTTATAATACTTTTGAATTTTACTTTCTTACATATATTTTGATTCTGTCATTTAACCCATTATGGACAATTTCTATGCTATAAGAGGGTGGGATATTATTATTATTATTATTATTATTATTAACAAATTTTTAAACAGGATAATTCTAGTCATGTCATATACAAAATGTACAGATATACTGTTATCACAGAAGTCCTGTAAAATAAAATAAAATAAAAGATAATAATAATAATAAATACATATATGTAATATATACATATTGATCAGTAAAACCTGGGGAAGACATTAAGATTGCTGTTGAAAAGAAAGTAAAGATAAAAGTATGAAAATAAAGCTAGGTAGAAGGGAAAGATGCTATAAGTAATTTGAAATTAAAGAAATTGGAACTTTGTTAAGTTGAAGTTGCTACAGTATAAATTCCGTTTAAAAGTTTAAAATTGTTTACTTTGTATAGATCTATTGTTAGCTTATTAAAGATGATTGTTCCTTGGTAATACGCAGACTTTCTTGCAGTTTCAAGTTTGATTTTCAGCATTTCAATTTTCGTTCCATTGTTTCGAGTGTTTACGATGGTTTCCTTGATTATGTAGTGGTTATTGAACAGAATACTAATATTTTACTGTGTAGACATTTATGTACGAAAAAGCCAGCAGTCGTTTCTTATTGATGGTTTCAGACTTTGCTATTGTTGGCCTGTTACCGATAATAAAGTAAGTATTTTTTCAATCTTGTTTTTTATGTAAAAATTAATTAAGGGGGGATTCACTTTATATCGTTTTTCCCATGGTTACCTTCCCTAGTTAGTGTCAATTACAAAAAGTTCTGAAAAAATAAAAGTTACTTTTGCAAAGAATTCATATAAAAGGGGCACGAAAGCCATTCTTAGTGTGCGGTTTGTCTCATTTGCCTTTGGCCAGACTTCTTTGGTTGCTGCGCATGCTTGTTTTTTAAAGGAAAAAAATCACAAGAAATCATTACGAAAATTAGCGTCAATGTGTTTTTATCACCTCTTCTTTATAAGGGTCAATTTGATGCTGTGGGAAAAACAATATAAAGTGAGTTTCTCTCCCTCCCCCTCCTCCTAACGTAATTTCATCTCCTTCTCACAACTTCATTCCCTGTGTTACACTAGAGCCAGAGGAGACCCATATACTCTTTGTTGCACGCTTACTCTCAAACGAGCCACAGGCGAGTAGCTCGGCACAAACTATAATATAAGATAGAAAATGAGATGCACCATCCATCCTCCTCTCTGCCCCTGGCTGCTGCTTCTGTTTGTGGTGGGGTGTAGATACACTGAGTTTCTTGGTTCAGCAAGGCATCAGAGGCGGATCTAGAAGGTATGTCGAAATTTTTGGATACCCTGGGGTATGGCTAAATATTTTATATAATAATTTTATATGAATAAAAGTATTATGCATCTGGAACTTCAAGGACAAAAGATCTGATTTTAACGGGTGAACCCGACTCTGTTTTAACATTTTCACTTTAAACTTTCGTTACAAAAGGAACCTGCACGCGACAAAGCAGTAATCGCGCCATTTTCCTTGTTGACAAACTCGCACGCATGCGGGGGAATTATTCACATTTTGGAAGTGAGGTTACTTCGAAATGATAACTGAAATAGCGACAACTTCACAACATGCCAACATGCGCAGTACATGAGGTTTACACACAGTTTTTGTAAGCATACACTCTAGCTATAAGCATACTTAGTCCTCAAAAATTAAGCATAAGGTAAGCATAATATGCCAACCTGTGGTTTTGTTAAGCATATCTCAGGTCATTCAAAACATTCAATTTTTGAAATGGGAAGGAAGTTCAAAACAGAAAAAGAAAATTGTTTTTTTCAACAAAATGTTGGTCCAGCATTTCAAAAATGTCCCATCCTCAACTGGACCCACAAACTCAGTCTCTTCTGTTACGTCTTCCTCATTCATGTTTTTCTTCTGCACACACAATAAACTCACATTCCCCAGCAGGAGCTTTCTATTTATAATAATCTTAAAAGAAGCATACTACTTGTGAGGCTAGCCATATCTGTATTAGTTTTCGAGATATTGAGGTAAGAAGTGGCATCGTTGGGGAAAATTTAATGCGGAGTGGTATGAAAGAAGTGTAACACGTGTGGGCTGAAAATAACATATTTCTAAGCATAATGAGGCTGAACCAAAATAACGCCATGCTTATAAAAAAAAGAGTGTATTCGAATCGTATTGTTTATAATTGTCCCTGTTTGTATCAAATGAAATTATTATTCAAGTCGTTTTTTGAAATCTCACGTTAAAAACTGTTAACTTCTAAAGATGGTGACTCTTTGCGAAATTATTAGCAAATTATGTTACACGGAAATGTAAAGTTTATTTCGGGCTGCAAATATCAAATGGGAAACTTTTCTAGAAACTTGGTGCATCACGAAACAAGATGCATTAACAAAGTTTTTCCTTTTTAAAAAAATAAATACCCCTCTCCAATAAACATTCCCATAAAATCAAAAAAATTATTAAACACCCATGGAATTTATTAGAGAAAATGTGGTATACAATATTCGTTTTATTCAGGAAACAAAATCTGTTAAAGGATCGTATTGTAATATATTTTTTCAATATAAAATTACTACGTTTAGTATATATCTGTTATAGACTTTGTTTTTGTTATTTTATTATTACAGACAGTATGGATGAAAAATTGGCAAGAATGACAACTGAAGCCGAAGGGCTTTTGTTCCGAGCAAAATCATTAAGGCATATACCAGGTGCATCTAAATTGGAACGTAAAATTAATGCTGAATTGAAGTGCTTACTGAATTTCAAAGAAGGTAAAATGAAAGATTCGTTAGAAAACCATTTGAAGAGTACTAATCTTACCAATCTTCGTGCTGTTTTAAAAGCCATTGAAAATTCACCTGATGTGGTTTGTGTGCTTAAAAGTTTTTATTATGAAACTGAGTATGGTGGTGAAAATTTAGTTGTAGATGCTGTTGCAACTGGTGGGTATAAATGGATAAAAATAATCGCTCGTAAACCTATTGCTGTGCACCGAATATGGAACGGTGAAGGACAGTACGGAGATAAAGATTTAGTTACTTTGGCCAAGGAATATATTATGGCCAGTGACCAGAACCCAATAAATTACGAGCCACCAGGTATATGTTTCATTTTCCCACGAGGTGTTACACAATCTGTACATAATGCAGTGAAAAATACTGGAGTATTTCCAATAGGAAAAATACTACCGGATCCAGATTTTGATAATTTAGCACAGTGGCAATTATTGGAGACTGAATCTGATTTGGAAGATATTACTCAGATACTTGTAGATTTCACTGGTCGTTGTTCCAAAGTGAATTTAGACATCACTACATTGATTGTCCTAACTTCAAACATTACTAATGGTTATTGCAATCTTGTTTTCAAAGAGGACATTTTAACGAAACAAGCAGAAGAGGAAAGAATGCAACCTGCTTTGAAGAAATTAGAAAGCTACCTTGAAAACAAGGAACTTATTTGTTGTCAAACAGCTTATGACAACTTTCAAGAGATTTTGAACACTGTTGGTGGAGAAACAGAAAAAGAACGCTCAAAAGAGTTATTCAAGCAAGTCACTGTTGTGCCTGATGACCCTGCACCATATGCAATGGAGTTGGAAGAAAGTGCCAGTGTTAAACTACGGTCTAAAATCATATTTGGTACTGGAGAAACTTTACAGGCAATTACTGCTACTGCCAATACGGCATTCGTGAGAGCTGCTGTTAATCAAGGGATTAAGTTTAGTACTTACTTCCATGGTTCAAGAGCCCTCACTGAACAAAAACAACAAAGAGCATCTCCCCTGTTATTATGAATTTCTGCTCGTTTTTGTGTTTTGGATTACAATTCCTGAAATAGCCTGTTCTGGTCATCAACGAAAAATAATTATGCTGGGGTGAGTTTGAGTTGTTTATGTTTCTAATTTTTTCCTTCACAAAATAGACAGTAATACTTACGTATTGTATTGTAAAATGAAATAAATAAAATCACCGAGTTTTTCAACGACCCTTTGTATCTGTACTTTCAATTGATGCAAAATTTTCATCCTATAGCAATTACCCGTTTCAAATAATTGCTATATTTGAAACGCGAGGTGAATTTCAAACATGATCAGATATGGTAATGACCAAAACTAATTATCCACCTGGGAGTACACGTTTTTTTTTTTATTAGAACACCTAAATTTCGGCTGAGGCTGGATGTGCTTATTTTTCTGAAGATTTTCAGCCTCAGGTGTTCTTATTGACGTTCTTAATAGAAATTCAAACAAAAAACAAGAAAAAAATTATTTGACAAGGACCCTTATCCATTTCACCTGAAAAAACATTTCATAGCTACATATGATAAATTTGAAACAAAAGGCTTCATAATTAGACGAATTATCCTAGACACTTTTTTTATTCGAAGTGTCAATTTTTCCTTTGGGAATTGTATAGAGGCCCATAGTGAATTAAAGAAAAACAATTTAGGCGAATGCAAAATGTGTGCTTTTTCTTCAATAGCCGTATTGGCAAATATAAAGTACGATACACTGATGGGGAAGAGGATTTTATAGGGATAGAGGATTTTGATGGGGTAGAAGTTGTTTTATTGTAGTTTATGTATATATCTAAATAGACTGATATCAGAAATAGCTCTTTATATTTGAACAATCAAACATTGACTGATTTATTTATTTTTCTCAATCTCAGCCTGGCAGTGTTCTTTCGATGTTCTTAGATTTTGGCCAAATCTCAGCCTGAATGTTCTTATAAACGAGGTTCTAATAAAAAAAAAAACGTGTATAAAGATTACCCCTCCAGTTCTTGTTTCTCGATCATTGTTATAGTTACATTGATTTGGTTAAGTATTGGGTTACAAAGTTCAAAGTACTAAATGTTTCCTTCGTGCTGTAACTTTGTTTTGGTCAGCGAAGGTTAGGCTATGCCTCGTTCTTTCAAACACTTTTATAAGAGTTTAATCTTCGAAACCTAATAACATGTGTATTATATATCTACAAAGGGCGTGCCTCAATTAGCATTGTACGAACCTTCCAGCTATGAAATTATAAAACCACGACGAAATAAATCCAACAAAGAAAATTTTAAAACAGATCGAAATAAGTCGTACATAAATGCGCAGCGAATGTTTTCCCTTTTTTAATCACTTATTCTGTGTTCCGGTGTTTCCTCAACTTTTATGACTGGAACCATCTAGAGGATAAAATCAATAGCTGTAAAGCATACAAGCTTTGTTTTATTTATTGTGTGCATTGTGAACTACAATCACCTTGAGGCTAACAAAACTAATAGTGCGCGAAAGGGGATATTTGGAACCATCGTGACAGCCAAAGTAGCGAGATTTAATTATTTTAGAATAATTAGCGACGGAACACAGAATATCTGACCAGGAAAAGCGCTGACCAAAAGGATACTAAAGCTTGTTTTGGTTCCAGCTAGTTTTTCTGTGATGTTATGATCTTATTTTGAGCCATTTTGAGCGCCCGTTTTGGTACGCCCTCCAAACTTTCAAAACCACCCAACAGTATCTATTGTTTACTCTTGTTTTTAACCTCGTTCCAATTCTTCTTCGCATTTTTGACTTGCCGAGGTTTAACTATTGTCTTAACACAGAGAAAGTTTATATGCTTCCAAAACAATGCGTTTGCATAAAGAGGCTTATTTTCCTAAAAACTGACACAGCATGTCGAAATAGCTTTGATAAGTGTTTTAAATAATAGAAAAGATTTAGAGTTAATACCCTTTTGAGAAAATATATAATGCTAAACAAAATGACAGCATTTCTTTAAGGTGTAAATAAATAAATAAATTACCATGTCCCAGCAGCTTCCAGAATTTGTTTCATACGAGTTCATGGCCTTTAGTCAGCGCTATCACTTGAAGTTCCCTTGCAAGCCATCATCATCTAGAGTGAAATATTAACGTAAAAGCACGCCGATTAAAGAATTTTGAACAAAGATGTTAACATGACTCAAGTGAATGTAAACCGTGAGTACATAACCTTTTTCACACTTTTGTCCTCGAAGTATTTCTTCAGGGGGTGGAAGTGGAGTGTGTGGGTCTGTGTTTAAATTTAGTAAAATAAAATTTCCTTTAAAAGTTTCAACAAGATTCGATGTTCGATGTATATTTCTATCAGTCTAACTTCTGATTTCAATAATGAAAATACACTTCTCATACGAATTGTGTACCCATCTCGTACGAGTTTTGCTACTGGTATTGTGGTTATTAACGTGTTTCCTCTAATGAGCGCCCCTATCTATTAATGAGCGCCCCTATCTATTAATGGATTTTTAAGGTTCGAAGTGTGTGGCGGTGCTTACTTCCAAAGTTTTTACTTAAATATGATAACACAACAATTTATAATAACGACAGTTTCCATATGATACATATTGTGTTTCCTTTCATAAGCGCCTTCCCTTGAATAAGCGCCCCCACCCCCGACCTCCACGAAACAAAATGGGTGGAAATTTAATCAAATCCAGAAATCCTTCTGACTGGTGGATAATGTAGAAAATAAACAAAACAGGGCGGAAATACAGTTGTTACCGTAATCATTACGATACACTGTAATTAAAAAAATGTAATAACATAAAAGAAAATATAAATTCTTGTGGTGTGAGGGAAGGGGGCGGTTTCTAAAAAATTGGACTTCCTGTATGAGCGCTTATTCAAGGGAGGGCGCTTATTCAAGGAAATACGGTATTGGCGGGATTATACCGGTTAAAAGTACCGGTGACGTCACAGAAATTTAAAACAAACAAACCCCAACTAATATCAAGGTCGAATTTAAATAGCAGTACATTCTGAATGAGGAGCATTCGAAAATCTAATCATTTATGCAGTGTGATAAATATATATAAAAGTTTATAAAAATCATTTATCTCAAATTCTTTTCCTTTATGTCCTAATCGACATTGATTTAAAGATTTAAATAGCACAGCATGGGAAAGGAAATCCCTAAGATTATAGACACACGGGTATTAAAGGAGCGAGAAATTATTGTCATCGATTCCTAGAAATTGAGGTTTTACTATAATCTCTATTTTTTTCTCTATAGTATTTACTGATGAGATTAGTTCTAAGAGGTCTTTCCCAGAAATTGGAAAGGGAGGATCGAAAAGGCGGAAAAAGGGCAATGTAACATTTGTTTATTATTGTACCTGGACCACTCGAAGAACTTAGGAAAGGATGAATGAAGAGGACAATTTCTGAAATTCCTTTGAAATAACTGTGTTATGGCCATGAATTGTTTTCCATATTTTTCAATTGTTTTCCATATGAACAGAACAGAACTTTTTAGTACGTCGAAAAGTTATCCCACCAGCCGAGGTAATTTTTATCCGTATGAACATCACCTAAAAATTTTCGTTCTGTTCATATGAAAAACAACACCAGCAAAAAGTTTGAGCCTACTTTGGTGCTTGCTTAAGTCTGATGCTTATTTAACATCAAATCAAGCTCTAGCTACACTTCGGTATAAAAATTACAAAAATTCGTTTTATTTTGTATCTTAAAAACTTCCAATAAGTGAGCAAATCTAAGAGGCCAGGAAAATAAAAAGTTCGGCAAAAACAAAAGCTTAATCCTGTGTCAACTATATTTCAGGCCAGTAAAAATAAAAAGTCCTTGTCACTTAATTCGACGAGCGATTAGTATCACTCACGAAAGTTTTTTAAACTTTAAATGGGTTCTCCACCCTGGTCATAAAACTTTCCAGACAGTAAAGTACAAAAAGAATCAGGATTTGTTTCCTTTTGCTATCTATTTTAAGATACATAATATGAAGTGAATCAAAACATTTTCAAAAATGCTGCAAATCCAATGAAATGTGCAACTGCTGCAAATCCAATGAAATGCGCAACACGGTTATTGGATTTCCGCGCTAAGCAAGAAATACATTGCAACGCTACGCGTTCTTTTTCTCCAACGACCTTTACATGACGACAGTAACAAATAGCAACAAAATGGTGTACCAACTGCGTTTCTTGGAGACCAGCACAGTCTGTCCCTTCAAAATATCGGTGTTCTTTTCTTGCCTGTTTAATCAACGCCCACCCATCAATTCTCGATCTATAATTGGTTCGCTCAAGAAAATGGGTTTTAAAAATGGCGTCAAAGTACCGTTTTCTGGATAACGTTTCTAAAACCTTTTAAGCAAACGTGACCACGTGAAGTGAAAAAGCAAGAAACTTACTTTGAAAAATGAAAATGCTTTGATTATATTTTACAAGTATTAAGACAGGTAATACAAATATTTGCAAGTTTTAATACAGTTTTTAATATATTATAAAAAGAAGGTTTTTGTGTATATACTTTATAATGATAGAAGATGGGGGATAGATGCTTTGACAGTTCTAGAGTATAGTTAGCTATTATTTAAAATTGTTTGATTTGTTGTGTTAATTTTTCATATCATTACATATATAATATATACATATATATATATATATATATATATATACTAGTGTAGCGTGTAAAAACATTTTACAGTTTTTCTCCATAAATTGTTTTTACACGCTATACTGCCATAATAAATCTGTGTATATACAAAAATTGTTGTGTTTCTCCATGTTGAAATTATATCATATTTAACACAAATATTTTGGATCGATCATTCAAAGAATGCGATTATCCCTATTTTTCAGTGCTATTTGGCCTATTTAGAGATTTCTAAAGTTGTACAGTTAAACTAAAAACTAAAAATTCCAATGTTATGATATGATTTGTAAACGCAGTTTTATGGCCTAGTCATCAAGTTTCGCCTCGTTTTCAATATCATAATTGCTTTTAACTACTACACTGGGGAATTGGAAGAATAAGTGACTATTAGTAAGTAATTAGTAAGCTAATTATCTTCATGAAATCGTGAGAAAATATGCAGGTCTAATCTGATGTTTAAGAATATTTAGAATGAACGAATAGAAAACCTTGATTGCATATATTCATAGTATATGCCCCCTACAGAATAATAATCCGATAAATAAATAAATTACAATCTTGTTTGTGAAGGAATTTTAAGCCTATTTCATCTCTATTGCTATCACATGGAGCAATCGCATGGAAAAATCTTGATTGCATAGATTCATAGTAGACAGAATAATAATCCGATAAATAAATAAATTACAATCTTGTTTGTGAAGGAATTTTAAGCCTATCTCATCTCTATTGCTATCACATGGAGCAACGACAATGGACCAGAAGTCATAAATAAACATAATTTTCAGTTCATTTCAATCATTACTGATCTTGATACCTTCGTTTCTCTAAAGGCGAACCTTAATAATAACAAATAAATTGCTAGCTACACATTTCGGCATAGTAGTGGAAACTAACTGATACAAAAAAGCTACATTCAAACACATTAAAAAATAGACATCGGTAGAAAATGATGAACTGATAACACGAACACATAACAGGTCTACATCGACTATCTCGTTAAATAGAATAGTCACTGACACCTATCAATGTTGTTATTCTCTATTACTGAACTTAAAGCGTTTAATAAAAAAATATTAAAAACAAAAACAAAAAATTTTACACACAGCTTCTTCATTCTCATTAAATGAACGTTGAGAAAATTTGATGAACTTTCGAACGCGAAAAACATTGCATTGCGTTCTCCTCCAAGCGGCTTTATGATGTCTTCCTTAAGGCACAACGCTGCACGAAGTAATAAAAACCCGTAAGATGGAGCTAGAGATTTCCCTAATGGGAGATTCCCCCTATACTAATACGGAAAAAACAAACATCCATTGACGAACTTCCCGAGAAATTTTCCTAAAGTTCTTTCTTTCAAAGTTAGGTAAGAAAAAAGCAAGATTGCGTATTAGTATAAGAAGATATATATATATATATATATATTATTTATTTCATCATAATTTTAAAAACTTATTTCCTTTCCAAATATTTATTGGCAAAATCCAGTTAAGTTTTTGTGTTTTTTTTACACTAACTAATTTTTATGATTGCCTTGATGTTATTATTACCTTAATTGAATTCACAGTTATGCGTGGAAGCATTATATGCTACTAATTGATCACATTATGCATTTATTTGTCCAACACATTCATCTTTTTTAAGAATATCATAATTTTTGTGGGTGAAATTGAATTTTATATAAGAGACTATAAAGAACAATTTCGAGTTTTAATGGATAACCGCTATTGTCGCATTTTGTTTTCCATTGGAGGCTGATAGGGAGTCGAATTAGGAAAGATGGATTAAAAAAATGTCTACGATGAAAGTTAAGATATATATTTCGAAAAATCTGTTTTTCTCATATGAAACTCCTTAGATTTTTCACCTTTTTTGATGTTAATACAACGATGAAGAGCAACAAAGTAAACATGGATTAATTTTTGTGTAGAATTAATTTTTATACGCGATAATGTTCCAATTTTTGTGTGTGGATGTCTGGCCATGTTCTTGCATAGCATGATTTTCAAATATTTCAAATAAAAATTCTTGTGTAAATTTCTTCAGCTTATCTAGGCAAACAAACATCCATCCCAAACAGTTATATCTCTATATTAGAGACCCTGGATCCGCCGCTGCGTTATACTCATTCTAAAACACAAATGGCGGGTATTGTTTTCAACGGAATTCCATTTTTGTAATACTAGTAAATGAAGAATGAACTTACCTTCAAACTAGTGTGGTTTTATGCTGCCTGCATCATCATCATATTCCCAACCATTGCCACGAAAATCAGTATCATGAATGATGGCGTCGTTGCAGTGTGCTGTTTCAAATAAACGTTGACAGCTTTTCAAACAAATCTTCATGTACAACCAACGTTTCCTCACCAAGACTTTCCAACAGCTGTATTCTTTCAAGTTGTTCAATTAATTTTTTTAATACTTTCACCTTTCCCACACCATGGGGAAAGGATGTTGTGTCACAGCCTGTCAATGAATGTACTTTTGGAAGATTAATCGACAGTTCCCTTCCAAAGTGACTCACAATATTTCTTATTTGAACAATTTTCCTGCGTCAATCTTCGCGTACCATTCACTAACTGGCCCTTCTGCAATGGAAGGTTTAGATTGCTTGATCAATGATAAAAGTGACGTTTTCGTCCTTGTTTGCCTGCTTATCTTGTTTTAAAACTGTTACTGTTTTGTTCAGTGGTTTTACTTTCTCCAAGCTAGTGTTCAAGTTATTCTTTTTGTTTGATTTGAAAAATCACAATTTCCTTCCACTAAGCGATCGTCCTAAGACCTTGTGATTTCATCACCCAATTGATCATGTCTGATCATGTCATGTATGATTTCCTCTCCAACTTCTCTCCCAGTCGTTAAAGCTCTAATTCCTTGGAATCTCATGTTATCACGCTCACTTTTACATTTGTGCTGTGGAACGATTAATTCACCTTATAGTACCTTAAATCCTAGTTAGTTTGTTAAATGTATCTTGAATGCTCGTCACGAATAAACGGCTTTTTGCAAATAATTCACAATGCATCATTATTGCTGAGATGAAGAAACGTTGACCTGACCATGTGAAACTTTCGATTTCTCAGAAGCAAAAACAGAAATTTGCTGAGCATTATTTTTACAGGAGCTTGTAATAACACAGACAAATGGAACGTCGAAATCGAGCACAAAATTGGCGAAATAAAGGCATATTTTGATCTTTCAATTGGTATATAATATTAGGACATTTTAGGAGATGAAATTTTCGTTGACCGTAATGTATGACGTAATCTGTCACGTGACTTTAAGGACCTAAGGTTACTCTGTTTGCTAGTTTGTTCTAAAATATTCCCTGTCTATTGGCATGTTGTATAGTTTTATCATACACTTACTTTTCTTTCTTTTCTTTTTTGTTCAAACATTTTCTCACTCTGTTTTGATTTTGTGAATTGTGAATTCGAACATTCATTCGAACGTATTGAAATTCAATGCACGTACTTTTAAAGTTAATGAGCCTGGTTTCCGCTTTTAGTGTCGGATAATAACATTATCCGTAGCGCTACGGAAAGAGCTGTAAAGTGTATGATAATAAGCAGATATTCGACAAAACAACATCGAATATTGAGATTTATTTCGTCGAGACAAGAAATATTTGACGACGCGCAGCGCATAAAAGTCAATTGATTTAAGGCAAATAATCCAAAACGAGAGTGTCCTACTTTTATTTTGAAACGAAATCACGTCTTTTGTTTTAAAACAAAATCGAAAGTTTAGTAATACAGTGGACTCGACTTTCTATAACTCGAACCTCTCCTTAACTCGAATGATTTTACTGGCACGGTGAAAAGTTCCTAATAAATTCTCATAAATAACTCTCTATTACTCGAACCTCCATAACTCGAACACCTCCTTAATCCAAACAATTATTTTTGTCCCATAGAGTATTTTCTCCCTATAACTGGAACCTCATGACATGTGTCTGAAGCTTTAAATGATTCGAATGCCAGTCGAACAACTCAAATCCGTCGAACTGTTTGTTTTTTTATGTTCTTTACATGATTCGAATGCCAGTAAACACTGTTTATCGTTTTGAAACTTCACAACCATGGTGTCTGTTGCTGGTGCAATACGTCGAGCAGAGAATAAATCATACAAAATAAAATACAAGACACTCAAAGAATTGGAGAAAGAAACTCCTCATAAGGATGTTGTTGCTTCCCTTTTCGGAGTGCCTAAAAATACCTTTCGAAAAGTACAGCAGCGGCCTCCTAATTTCGAAAAGAGTGAAACCAGAAAAGTACGAGCAACTTAACAGAGCTGTGCATAAATGGTTCCTTATTTTACGAAGTGAAAATGTTCCAATCAGTGGGCCAATGCTCAAGGAAAAGGCTATCGAATTCGCCGGAGGATTGAACATTGAGGGATTTCAAGCTTCTGAGGGATGGCTTGAAAAATAGAAAAAGAGGTAAAGTCAACATTTCTTTATAATTCGAAGAAAATTCCAAAAACTTTACAAAAGTTTGCTGTGTTTTTCTTGGAGGATAACTATAAATTGACAGAACCGTAGAAAGAGACTACATTACCAACCATTCTCTCCCGCTATCCCTTAGAAAACATATTCAATGCAGATGGAATTCGGGCTATTTTACCAGTGTTTGCCGAACTAAACCCTTTCAAAATTCTTTCAGCGATGTACATGTTAAAAAAGCATGGGATGCTATCTCAAACCAGACATTCACCAACTGGGATGAATGAAGAGGATGATCCGTTTAAAGGGCTAGAAGATGACGATGTAGAAGAAGATGCTGTCCAGACTCTGGGTGCTGATCTCTCAATTCTGAAAGAAAGATTTGCTGATCAAATCCACGCTGACATCTCACTTGACAATTACGTAGATTTCGACATCGAAGTAACCACATCACACGGTAAACTAACAAATGCTGAAATAATCGCTGGAGTAACTGGAACTCAAGAAGAAGACGACGACCACGAAAACGAAGAAAGCGACGGCGTAGAGGGCATACCAATCATTAAACCAGGGATGGAAGTGCAAAAGGCTTTTGGAATTCTCGAAGATTTTCGCCTCTATTCTAATTTCGGGGAGGCAATGATGAGGTCACTTAAGGACTTGAATTGTAATGTGGAAAAAGAGTATTTTTTTTAGCAAAAAACAAACTTTGATTTCGGATTTCTTTATGAAGCAATAGATGGTTATGTTAAGCTTGTTTAAATGTTGTGTTTTCGAATACTTTTACCCCTTTATCGCTTACAACTCCGATGGCGCCATTTTTACTTCGAGAAACTTTCGGTACAAAGAAAAGTTTTGGTTCAATAGGCCTAAAATGCTCAAATCTTTTTAATGCCACAGGCAAAATTTAGTGAACACAAAATTTCCGATGCACAGAGAATCATGTTAAATTGGCCATATACACAAAAAAATGCAAAAATAACGCAACTCTCTATTACTCGAACACTCTATAACTCGAACGATTTTCGATTCCCCGCGCGTGTTCGAGTTATAGAGAGTCCACTGTATTAAATAAATCGAACGTTTTACGTCCGTGCTTTGCTATTGCCAAAGAATCGAATAATACTATTATGAGATATCTGATAATAGTGTTATCATACTATAGGTTAAAGTAACAAGATGCGATCATCACTAGTTTGCTGTGAAAACCTTGTTATTTATGTCTGGGTGTAACGAGGTAATGGTTATGTAATGCCTCGTCCTTTCAACCAAAAAGTTTAATGATCGCATCTTGTTGGTTTAACACACTCCAGGTGACTGATAATATGTTTGACGTCAGTTACGATTATTTATCTGAAAGTACGTACTAAGGGGCTGATTATATGGAAACGGGCCAGCCCGGCAAGCGGGCTAGCTCGGTAAACGGGCTGACTTAATTTGTGCGATTATATGGAAAATTTCAATTTTTTCTGGAAGCGGGCCAACTCAGTATATATCGCGCGGGAAATTCTTAAAGTTTTTGAAATTTCAAGATGGCTGACTGTTTATCCAAAAAGAAAGTGCTACAAAAAATTATTCGTTTATTTTCGGTTTTTACTATGCTCACTTTACAGCTAAATGGACTGTTATTTTGTTATACGTTATACCAAAAACACTTAAACGAGAAAATGTTACTATATTATGGAAATAAACGTTTCCTGTATCTGAAAAAGTTGAAAGCTATGCAAATAAGGCGAATGAATAGGAAAAAACGTTCAATATGGGTTTCGAATGGTAGAACTGATTTATGGTGGAGGAATTTATTCACAGGTATTTCCCCTGAAAATGTTTGGAAGAAAAATTTTCGTATGGATCGTAAAACTTTTCAAGATTTATGTGAGCAGTTGAGGCCTTACATCTCACCAAAAGGCTCTTCACCAAATTACAGAAAGCTGACTCTTGAAAAGAAAGTTGCTGTCACATTGTACTACTTAAAAGATACAGGATCTCTGTGGATGACGGCAAATACATTTGGTATTCATCAATGCACAGTATCAAAAACAGTTATAGAAGTTTGTACCGCAATTACAGACCACCTAAACTACATCAAACTGCCAGTGACTGTAAATGAAATGCGAGAAAAAGTTGCACAGACACAAGCATTCGGTTGCATAGATGGCACACACATACCAATCTTAGCTCCCATAAAAGATTCTTCTGATTATTTCAATTACAAGCAATTTTTTTCTTTAAATGTGCAAGCAGTCTGCGATTTTAAGGGCCTTTTTATGGATGTTGAATGCCGCTGGCCAGGCGCTGCCCATGATGCTAAAGTGTATGCAAACTCTAAGATAAGTCACAAACTTCGCAATGGGGAATTACCAAAAACATTCAATACTCTAGTACCAAATTTCAGTAAAGTACCCAATTACTTAATCGGAGACCCGGCGTATCCATTGACTCCTACTTGTATTAAAGAATTTGATTCCTGTAAAGATAATGCTGAAGTTATATTCAACAATATTCTTAGATCAGCACGTAACCCTATTGAATGTGCTTTTGGAAGATTAAAAGCAAGGTGGAGGATCTTAACAAGGAAAAATGATTTAAACATTCACTTTGTTCCAACACTTGTTCTGGCATGTTTTCAATTACACAACTTTTGTGAGAGTAAAAATAGTTATCTTGATGAAGAAGAAGTACTTGCTCAAAGTACTGCACAAACATCTGCCGGATCCTGTGTATTCCGCAACAAATTCTGAGGGTAGAGAAATTCGTGAAATACTCAAAACTTATATAAAAGAAAACCTTCCAGATAATTATGTTTAACTAATTACTTAAATTTTTTTGCGGTTACAGAGTACACTTTCCACTTTATTGCATGAAAATTTTGCAGCATTGAAGATTTGTGATTTCACAGGCAGGTTTGGAAAAAATGTAGAATAGAAAGTAAAATTAAATTGCCATTACTTTAAAGTTTTCTGAAGTATAATATTTTCTAGAAAGAGCAAAATGAGCATGGTATCTCAAAAACAGCAATGCACATTTTCTTTAAAAAAATAATTATTGAAATGGAAAGAACCACCAAATTGAAATGCTGAAGCAAAAAAGATGATGCAAAATTATAATGATCGTGAAATTTTCATGCCTCAAAATTTTTATACAATAAAGTATCACATATTAACTTTTGTTCATTTTGTTTCTTTTAAATAAGAGTCGAGTGCACAAATTTAAAAATATTCACTTTTTTCCAAAAAGCTAAGAGATGGCAGTGCAAAACATAAGTCTTATGTAATAACATATTATTTCTGTTAACATATTATTTCTGTTAATAAACAATGTTGAAAAAAAGTTGAAAAATAGATCATATACACTAAGGATTGTTGAATGGTTATTTTCATTTGTATAGAAAGTTGTTTTGTTATAACACTGAATTTCAGTAGATTGTTCTTTTCAAATGCTGATTATTCTTTCTGTCAATAAAACTTTTTAAAAAACAATGAGTGTTTTGGGGCTTCATAAACATATTTTATCAACATGCCTCAAATATAACTTTAAAAATCGTAGTAAATTGACAAAACTAGCAGAACAAAATGGAAAGAAGAAATAAACCAAGATAAGTTGTTTGTTCAACACATAAGTCAAATGTCATCACTGTTCATATAGGCTAAGTAGGAACTTTGATTCATATCATGAGGCTGAATATTATTTCTTTGAAACTGATTCGGAACAAATCGAGGTGTCGCTGGTTGGTATTGGTTATAATTAGTCATTTGCTTCATGGTCTGACTCATGCAATCTGCCATTTGTGACATCGCTTGACTCATTGAGTTCATAGCAGTAGCAAATAAAGTGTTTGATTCTTTAATAGTTTGACACAGCTCGCGACGAAATAGAGCATCTTCTTTTGATTCTTTGAGAAGCAGATTGTCTCTCTCTTTAGCCGATAAGTTACGCTCAAGATGCTTCCTTTTTGCATCAATTAACTTTGGCACTATCTTCCTTTTCAACCTACTTTTAGCAGATGAGTCATTACTGTTGTTATCCTCATTATTTCTGCCATTTCCTTCATCACTTCTACTATTATTATCATTTCTACCACTCGTGTCTAAGGTACTATAAGTGCCATTATCATTTCCATCTGATTCATAACTTATTTCTGATACACTTTTATCAGAAGATGATGCATGAATTTCACTACCATTATCACAAGATTCACGGCCAAAAAACAGAGGATTTGCTGATGCAGATCCTCCCCATATTGATACTAACTCATCATAGAACTCTAAAACCAATTTTCCACTACCACTTCTTGTTCCTTTAGTGACTGCACTTGAGAAAGATTGTCTAAGTTCTTTAGTTTTCTCTAAGACTCTCTTATAACCTTGATTTAACAACTTCTTACTTTCAGCATCAGCAGGGTCAGGTACAGTTGGACCAAAATATTTGGCTTCATATTTTTGGCTTAGTAGCCTTCTAACTTCTTCATATTGCCGAGGCTTGTCTGCATTAAAATCCATAGCATTATATTCCATAAGTGTTTTGAACTCTTGTAGGGCATTTATTAAATCTTTAATCATTGCGACTGACCACTTGAACCGAAAGGTTTTGTTGTTGTGAAGCTCTGATGATGTCTTTTCATCGGCCATCTTTATTTTTTTATGTTCAATATCTGATTTAACTGAGCATGCGCATAACCTTTATTTCTATCCCGCTAAAACAGTAAGCGAGCCAGCCCGCTTAGCGAGCCAGCCCGCCTAGCTTCAAACGGGCCAGCTCGGCAAGCGGGCTGGCTCGTTTCCATATAATCACTAAAATAAAATTAATTGATTTTATCAAGGAAGGTGGGCTGGCCCGTTTACCGAGCTAGCCCGCTTGCCGGGCTGGCCCGCCTCATATAATCAGCCCCTAATACATTTAATTGGATACTTCATTTGCTAAAATCCGATAAGTAGATCAGAAAAGGGATTTATATAAAATATTATTGACACAGACTTTAATAAAGATTGTTCTATGAACTGAAACATGGGACAATGAAGGTGATGTGAAATATCTTTACGATTTTCATTTTAGAAAACGTTTGGAAGAAAGAGAAATTGATTGCAGAAAGATGGCAACTGCAATAGTAACGCAAACTGCAGATAGTGAAGACACAAAATACAAGGTCATATGTTTGAACCAAATTTCGGCATCTTCTATAAGATATTTACTTGAATTTCTATCTGTTGAAAGTAATATCGCAGCAAATAATCGAGTGAATATACCGGGAAAAGCATTATCAGCCATTTTACAGTGTCAAGAAAAGAAATTATTCGCAGCTGAACTACGAGCACTCAAATGGAATGCTAACAAAGATACATACTTTTTCGAATCGTCAATCGTACCTAACATTGATACCGAGAAGATAGACACCACTCCAGCATGTCAAATCTTATTAAACGTAAGTGCGTATGCAACATGTGGAAAGAACTATCACCCAACAAATCATTCACAAATATTGCATACTGACACCGAATGTTCCAATAAAATTGTATGTTGTTCTAAGTGCATGAAATGTGTTGGTGTTGACTGTAACAGTCCTAAATGTGACTTTTCTAAAATTGCTGTTGATGAAATACGAAACCTACGGAACATTTGTGCACACATGACACCAAATCCCTCGCCTGACCAACTACCCAAGCAAGAGCAAATCGATAAGTGGAGAAGCATCATTCTCAACATATTAAATCTATTAAAGAAAGAAGCTAAGGAAGAAAGGAAGTTTGAACTTGAGAAGCTCGAGACGCATTTGAATGCGGTGCATCAGAATTCCAGACAGAGATATTGGCATTTAATTTTCCCAGATTCTTCTTTCAACATGGAAGTTGAAAAGTTGCAAAAAAAGTATGTAAATTCGTTTAAATTAGAATTCGATATTGATACGAAACATAAACAACTAAAAGAACTTAAAGATCTAACTACCAATTTATCACGAGATTTGCTAAAAAAACTTGAAGTGGCAGCGCAGAAAATTCTCAAAGAAGCTTTAAAGTTACAGGAAGCTGATGAATTTTGCAAAGTATCTATATCTGGTGTAGCTTTTAAAAGTGCGAAAGAAAACTGTGAAGAACTAACCGTAGGAATTCATATCAACTCTGAGCATGATATTATTTCTGCGCAGTATAAATCTATCAACTCTGAAGAATCTATAAGTTTTAGATGCCAAATTAAAGAAGCGTTTTTAACAGAATTTCAAAACGTGCTTCCAAGAAAGAAAGTCAAGTTAACTATCACAGGATACATATTTGAATCAATCAACATATTCTTCTTGGTTTCTCCGCTGAATTTCGAGAGTTTCAACAGCAAAGATGTTAATGATATCAAAAGCGCAATTCGCACCATAGTTGCAGGAAAGGCGCTATATGAAATTCTTTCAAAAAACGATTTGAATGGATTCAAAGTAAAAGCTACATTTCCCAGAAGTGTGAAGGAGGAATTCTTAAGCATCGAATTCGATATTCGATATCATGAAAATCTTCAAGAAGAACTAGATGACAACTTGGGTTTGATAGAGCAGCGGATCGAACATAAATGCCGGGTAAATAAATTTGCTCTTGTTTTCACAAATTGAGAAAAAATGTCACATTGATAATTACTTGGTGTAATGAAGTGATTTTTATTGAATCTTTTTTAGAATATCATCTCCGAATTTGAATTGAATTATGGGACATCTGAAGAATCAGGTATTTGCAATAAACATATTAGTACTAGTAATGACATGTTTTTGAAGGTGACTTGGGATAAATCAACCCGCCCAGTGGGCACGCATCCGTCCTTCAGACGTCCCGTGGACGTCCTCTTGTCCACCTCTCGTCCACGTACTTCTATGGACGTCCTCTAGACGTCCTTTGGCCATAAGGACGTCCTTTGAACGTCCTCTTCAAGTTCCTGTTGGACATCCTATCCGAGCGGACGGATTAGACTTCACTTTCGACGTCCCCGGGTTGTCTCCGGGACGTCCTAACTGAACATCCATGGAATGTCCGTGTGCCCACTTTGCGATGTTTTTAAAGGAGTTACGACATTAATGACGTGATCTTAATTCTTTTGCTTTATATTGATTACGTTAGTAAAATAACTTTCACCAACTTACTTGTACTTTTCGCTAGCTCACACGAGCACGTTCCTTTAGCTGGTCTGTAGATTTAATGAGAATTTTGAAATCCGATAACACTAAGTAAACAAATACAGAAATCAACTGTGTCGTAGCCCCTTTAAAGGAACTCAAGGCATTGCATATCTTTTATTATATCCATGAACAAATTGAGTGCCGATAAAAAATGATAGAGAAAAAAGAAAAGTTTGTTTACATATTTTTTTGTACACGAAGCGAAGTAATTTTCAAGAATTAAACTCAAACGCAGGTTCCGCCTCGAAGCCAATGTTGTCCGTTAATGCTCTCATTACCACCAGACAGTATAGGGTATTGCATTTCTGTCTTTTTTTAAATTCAATTTTTAGGGAGGAAGGTCATTTCTGGTAAAAACATTGTTGAAGGTAAAATTTGTATCACAGTTGAAAAGACAAATGATAAGGCTACTGATAAACTTCAAAAATTGGATCTTCTTGAAGGTATTCCAGATGTAAAGATGCAAGAAAGTCATGGTAATAGAAGTTTTTTATATTCATAACAAATTTTGATTTTCAATGATACAGTTCTTGAGCCTAGGGGCCACAGTGGTACATTTTTGTGTGCATACAATCAATTCAACATTGTGTTTGATGACGTTGACGTGGAGTGATGTGTAGGGTCAGGCGATGGTATACAATGGTAATGTATGTTCAAACAGAAAAATGAATTTACAAATAGCGATTAACAAAAAATTACAAACATAAATACTTCAATATAAAGTATGATAATTGCTTACCAGCCTGCCAAGTATAAGAATGAAATGTGAAGAAAAGCTTGAAAAGTTGAAACTGATTGAAAAGTTGAAACTGATTGAAAAGTTGAAACTTTATTAAGAACTTTGCTCTGCATATATCAGTGAATTGAGTTAAACTGAACTGAACTGAGAAAGAGAGTGTAGGGTCGTTACACGAGAGTAATTGTACAGGTTTGGAACAATTTTCTGATTATGTATGCACGTGTTCAAACTAAATAAATACAAATAAGATCTAGTTCAAAATTTGTAATGAATTACAATTATTTTATATCAAAGGTCCAAGTCTGACATTTGAGCTATAACTACTTGATTAAAATATACTTAAAATGTATGTCTATGACTGAGAAACAAACCTAAGCTAGCTAGCGTACAAAGGGGAAACAAAGGCAGAAAACAAAACAAGAGACTAGAATGGAAAGCTTACCAGCTGCCAAATGCAAAGTACTGTGAGAGATTGAGAGCGATTGTGACTTGAATTTGAGTGGTTGTTGACTGACCACAGGGTGAGGCATGTCACAAAAGTCGGCAACATGTCGTTCCCCTAGAAAATTTCTTTAACAATACCAGTCGTGCTTGGTGTATTGATGCTATTGCTCCATAAAATGATTGTTCTTCGCAATAGCGAAGGATCTCTTAGTAATATAAGTTCTCTCCGCCCGTGTGGTAACGCCCTCAACACCACGCCACGAAAAGCGAAGGTTCATTACAAGAATGGCAATGAAAATCTGGTACGCGAGACATACAGGTCAGTTCGTGGTCTTGTCCTCATCCATGATGGAAGCGGGTGTGATTTCATGACAGGATCATGGCTAAGGATATTGATATGAAATCAATCTCTTAAATATTTTCTCTTTTTCTGGGGAGTGTTTTGAATTTGAATTAAAAAAAATAGAAAAACATTTATTTGTTATAGTATATAATTTATGTTTATATTTTAATAATGGATCAGCTATTATATTACCATCTCATGGCCACCATATTTGTTATGATTGCCATGTCATGGTTTCTATGCATGTGACTTAATCACCATGCCGACTTGGGCTTTTGTGACATGCCTCACCCTGTGGTCAGTCAACAACCACTCAAATTCAAGTCACAATCTCTCTCAATCTCTCACAGTACTTTGCATTTGGCAGCTGGTAAGCTTTCCATTCTAGTCTCTTGTTTTGTTTTCTGCCTTGGTTTCCCCTTTGTACACTAGCTAGCTTAGGTTTGTTTCTCAGTCATAGACATACATTTTAAGTATATTTTAATCAAGTAGTTATAGCTCAAATGTCAGACTTATATTACGAAAAATAAGGATCTCTTAGTAGGTAATACCGTACAGGCTACAAATTTCCAAGAAAACATACGGAAATTTAATAGTTCTGTAGCATTTGCATAAATGGGTGCTAAACTGGCTACACCTGTAACCATAAAATCATTCAAAATCTCCTGTCACATCACCAAGGGCTAATGGAAGATTATTAATTTGATTTGCAATATTTAAAGCTAGCGTTTCACATTGGAACAGTGATAATCGATGATGTTGAAGATTCTTCTCGATGGATGCATTAATTTCCCTGATTTTACGATCTACCTTCCGTGCATATTATGCCACCGGACAGGACCTACACCAAAATCAATACGAGCATTCCTCATTAATTTTGATTTTAGGTTAATCCAATTTAATTGCAATTCCTTGCAATCTTTGACAAGCTGACTACCTTCACCACAAAACAATCGTTTAGGGTAGCCATGATCACAGGAAAATCTTGTGAAGGCTTGGATAAATGATGTTGTGGTATAGTCATCCATGTTGACAGCGGAAATAGAACAGCAGCAGAAGACTATAAGCCATATTTTCATACTGGGGGTATTGTCATTTTACAGGGTGATACTGGACACATAGCCATCTCCACAGTACGATTGGTGAGATATCGACAGCGAATATATGAATTTTTTATGTGTTTGATAAGCATTCTTCCTTCAATGGCATGCGTCTTTTTGAGGGAATATCGGTGTGTCGTCTCAATACCAGAATACTGTACTGCTCTACTGTAGGGTGATTCTAACGAACATCCAATGAAATACTACAGGAACAAGAATACAAAAAGTACTCAGATAGATCTTTAATAGATTGTGTGAACTTCTCAGCAATTTAGGTTCCTCTATCAGGAAGAAATCGACCGTTCATCTTTTTCCGTTGAAATCTTGTCATACTTGTGTTTTGGAACAAATTTATGGACTTCTTTTAATCCTATTTTGTAGAAGTACTTCTCAGCAGCAATGTTTTCATCATTCGTAAGGGCAAGTGAGCGAGTTTTGATTGCGATATTCCCGATACCGCTCATGAGAATTTTACACAATCTGATGACATATGCCATTATCCTTACTACCTCTGTAAAGCTGTGTTTCAGTGGATCCAATAGATATTTTGAAATTTGTGTCTCTTACTCATTTCTTAGAGTAGAGTTTTTGATACATCTAATGTGGATGCACGATGAACTTGGATTTTTCTTTCCTTTTCAACTTCCGATAACTGATGAACTTAAGTTCTTCAACTGATTGTACAGGAAATTTCATGGGTGGTCGACGCATAAAATCAAATACTTTAATCCATGCAGATGATTGATTTACATCTTTTATTCTCGGACGAGGTCTTGTTCCACGATCAGCTATCATATTCTTCGATTAAATGAAGCACCATTGATCTCTTGAAATAAAATGATAAATCTGAACAAACAGCTCTGCACCCACTGTGTCAATGGCTTTTCATCTTTGCTGATCCAGTGGAGTATGATCTGAATGTCAACATCTTTGTAGTTTTCACATGAGGTTTGAATGATCGTTTCACGATTTCTTCAGTATACGTGTCCATTAATGCTGCATACAATTCGGCTTTTCGCAATGTCAATCCTTTCAGTACAGTTCTCGACCTGGAAAGCACCAATTGACATGAATATCTTCAATTCTTGAGAAGAAAGCGGGCATACATGCATACACAAACTAGCGATTGACTTGCATCTCCAAAGTCAATAGTTTCAATTTCCAAACTAATAGGGTCTTTAAGACATTTGCACGTTTGAAACGAAGGTTTCTAATTTCCTTGATTATCTCAAAGTGTGACAAGCAAATTGGACGGAGATCATCAGGATGAACATCATCCCAATCAAGCCTATCAATTACATAATTCAGTCTTGAGATACCATGACATACCTCCAACAATAATACTGTCACCATCATCGGTTAGATCAGGCAATGAATCCTCCCCTGTTAATGGCATGCTTTAGTTGTCCAGCTTTAGTATATGCGTTTTCTATAGATAATTTTCCAGAAACACATTTGTCTACATAAACACATTCTTTAATTTGACGTTGAACTTGAAGATACTCTTCTTTGAATGTGTTTACAACTTCTCGGAGTTCACGTTCTGCCTGATTCTCACTTGAAAGCATTTCGTAGATTATCGTTTTGATAATCTTTTTTCTTAGTATCTTCGTTGCATCAAGTTCATCTTGCCATATTTATATCTGCTAGGATCAATGCTTTTCATGGAGTCGTATTATACATTTTACGAATTTTGGTGTGAATACTAATCTTGTGAGTTGACCATCGTATAAGTAATTCTTGGGGTTTGCTCAGAATGTTGCATCTTTTGGCAAGTAGGTCATTCAAACAGTAGCCTGATGGAGTCGGAAAGGATGCATCAAAGACTATGCAGAAAGGAGTACTATGTGACGACATTTTCCACACCACTCTTCATGGTATGAAATAGTTGTTGTAGTTTAGCCTCAGATGCGATGATATCAGCTTTATCTTTTGGATTCTTATCCAGCTTCTTTAATTGTTGATAATAAATCTTCGTTGCGATACCTTTATTAGATGCTAATTAAACTTCAAGATTGCTAGTGAATAGCAGAGTAGCAGTGATAACTTGATTTGAGAGATCAATGCTGACGGAGCAATTGATGATGTTTTGTTTGAGTTTTTGCAATCTTTGCAACTTCTGCAATTGATACATCGGTATGTTATTTCAGAGAGCCAATCGGTTAATCAGTATCGAATTGTTTCTGAGGGTTTATTGGGATTTTTGATTCATTGAAGAAGCTCTGATAGATACGAGTGAATGCAGGGTGTAGTCCACCAATAAATCCTAGTCCTCCAACTGCATTGGTGAATGCAGATTCATATATCGCCACACCTGAGTGAAGCTGATAGATTAACTTGGGATGATATCGTAGGTATTTCACCCCTATCATGAAGTGAACTTCTCTGCCAATGGTCGATGGTAGTGTTAGAAGGGTCTTTGGATCTCTTTGGACTTCTTGAAAGAATCACGAATGTCATTGAGAGGTTCTTCTAATGGATATTGAGAAAGTGTTCCAGTGATCTCTTCTGGGGAGGTTCCAGATAATGATGCTGATTGACCGTCGTACATTGGTATTTTAACATTTTATGTTCCAAGAGTTGACTGAATTGTAGCTTTACCGACACCATTGATTTGGATTGATTCAAATGATTCTTGCTTTGCATTTGATCTGAGTAATGTTACAGTAGAATACTTTACATTGAAATCGCTACAACCACTATCAAAGAAGATTGATATTGTTGACCATGAACTGACCATGGACCTGATTATGGACTGTAGGAGTAACATTCCATGATGCAGAGAATTTTCTTCATCATGATGAGCACTGCAGCAGTGATTTACAAAAAATAGGCTGGTGTTACGAGCGAAAAAGGGTAGATTTGAACTTTTTATGGAGCGTTGCTTGTATCTCTCCGGGAATTCTTTATTGGCATTACTTTCCTTGTGTTCAACACATACAAGGACTTTCTTTGATGAGATTCATATTTGCAAACAAAGTCATGGTGGCAACGTTCATCCTTGTGTTTATCGGAGAATGATTCAGCATTAAAAGAAATATCCCTTTCCTTTCAGCAACGATAGTCGATTAGCAGGAGTAAGACCTGGAAACTGTTTGCATTGAATGGTCCTACTACCTCCAGGACCTGATGTTGATACATGATCTGAGGTACCGTCCTAAGCATTGCATATAGAGCATGAAGCAGTTGCTAATGTTGGACGATTCGATGTGAAAGTATTAAAACCATGCTTCTGATTCATGATCTTAACATACAGATCAGGTGTAATGAAGAGGCTATAACAGTTCTTCGTCAAGATATCTTTGTACTCTTCTTTCTTTTGCACAACCTTCAACATCATCGTTTTCTTTTTCCGAAAAATGAACTAGTAGTGTCACAAGCTGAAATGAATTTATACACTAATTTGATAAAAAAACATTTTCCATGTTTCTTAAAAACACTTAGAAGAATAAATATTATTGAGAGTTTCTTCATGTAAGTAAATTATTGGTTTCACCATGGACGTATAAAAAGAGAAGGACTTACAACTTCTATAAATCTATTGAAATAAAGTTTGCCCCGGGTTATTGAAATTATATTTAAAACTACCTCTACTACAGTTAAAAAGACATGCTGCTATTGGCTTCTATGATCGTAACAACCAACCAGAAATGCATTTCAAGATGCTACGTTTATTTTGTATCCAATTTTTAAACTCTGATTCCTCGTGATCTCTTATAACTTCCACCATGAAACTTTCAGAATTGAAGGAAAAGATATTCTTCTTCCTGTACCTTTTCAGGAATCAGTCAAGCATCTTTCTAAGGTCCGAATTTTTCATAAAAGCTATATCCACTAAATACTACATAACTCGTCAAAATTCAATGTTTTGCGTTGTGAAGAAGTTACGGCTCTTTAAAGAAAATGCTCTCATCACCGTATTATGTTTACTCTAAATCATATTTCGACGATTTCTAGTTGAAACTTAATTTTATACACCTCCACTTTACATAGCATTTCACACTCTTTCCATTTATCACATTGGTAGCATTGAGCATACGCTCCCCTCTACTGTGAACTAGGAATTTCTCTCCAGTTGGTAGTCGTGTCTTCTTGACATTGCAGCACGAGGTTGGAACGCATTGCATAGACTTGCTTTATCATAACTGTGATGGTGCTTATACAGTTTAATCATGTCACCACAGAGTCTTCGAAAAGCTAATGTAGGCAACTGCAGATGACGCAGCGAAGTCGAAGTATATGCAATCTACTACATTACTGAGGCTATCACATCAGCACATTTGTTGAGATAAGATAAAAGCTGTGTTACAGTTGACCTTCCACGAACGAATCCAAACTGTTTAGTAGACAAAAGTTTGTTTTCAAGTAAGTATCTTGTTATACATTTCACTATGATTGACTTGGTAAGTTTACATACAATTGATGTGAGGCTAATTGGGTGATAATTAACTGGCTTGTGTCTGTCTCCCTTCTTGTACATTGCAGAAATGTATGGGGTTTTCCAATCTTGTGGTATGATGCCCTGACTCAGGGACTTTAACAATTACGGATATTGGCGATGAGAGAAAAGTAACAAGCTCTTTCAACATACGAGGGTGAATCTCGTCCAGTCCACAAGCTTTGTTGACATTTAGCTGCTTGATTTCCTTCATGATAATGCTTTCATCAACTTCACATTCAGCGATTGTGGTAGCTGTGCTTTGTTCTGTAAATGGTACATCACCAGGAGGCTCCTCTGTGTAGACGCCCAAGAATTGCCGCTGTAGAAGGTCTGCTTTCTCATTATCCTCAAATTTCAGTTGTCTTTTCTCGTTCATTAGGTCTTCCAAAAGTGCTATCCCAGATTTATTATTCAACTTGTTTCGCACATGGGACCAGAAAAGCTTTATTTATTTATTCTTTGTTTTCAGTTGGATTTAAAAATAGTATACAAATGTAACTAATCCAGTCCAACATGCTAAAATATGTAAAAGATAAAGATTAAAAAGAAAAAAGAAAATATTATCAATCAAATACAGTTCTTACATCTGCAATAGATATTCTGTCCCTTGAGGGCATGTTTAAACTTAGACAGGTCTTTTATTTCCTTCAGATTAGCTGGTAAGTGATTCCACGCCAAGGATGCACGAAATTTGAAGGAATTTAGGGCTGTTGTTGTTTGTGCTTTGGGAACAACAATAGAAGAGCCTTGTCTAAGATTATACATGTTCCCCTTTAAGATGAAATGTTCCCTCATTAATTCGGGATTTGATTGATTAAGGGACTTGAAAATCTCAATTATCATGAGCTGAAGATTCTTGGTGTGAATGTGAATGCTATTTGACATAAGTAGCAACTCATCTAATGTATATGCGAATGTATTTAGCTTTACACACAGAGCTTTGTGATGAGTTGCATTAATCAAATTGTGTGCCCTTTTACTGCAAAACATCCACACCAAGGGGCAGTAGTTAAACGGAGACATTATGTACGAAGAGTAAAGAAGATCGGCTTGCTTTTGAGACAGATAACTTCTTATCCTCATTAAAGCCTTTGATTTGTTGGAAGTCTTCTTACAAACTTCCATTATGTGAGGGTAAAAACTTAACTTGTCATCGATCGTAACACCTAGAAGTTTCACTGACTTAGAATTAACAATGTTTGTTGTACGCACACTAACTGTGATACTTTCATTTTTGGCACCTAAGAAGATTGCCTGAAATTTATCAGGATTAGCAACCATGCCATTATTTAAGACCCAGTCCAAGGCAATTTCCAGGTCATTGTGTAGGCGTTCAATTACGGAGCTTATGTTCTTACCACAGACATATGTGGTATTATCATCAGCGAGGTTGCAAATATCTTCTTGTACCAAAAATAAAAGATCGTTGATAAAGATATTGAACAACATTGGACCCAGAACTGAGCCCTGGGGAACGCCCATAATGATAGCTAAAAATTCACTAAAAAGAGAACCTATTCGAACCCGTTGCTTGCGACGACTTAGATAGTTGTGCAAAAGTTTGAGTGATTTCTTACCAAACCCATAAGCAGAGAGTTTTGCTATTAAAAGATTATGTGGCAAACAATCAAACGCCTTGGAAAGATCCATCAGAACTGCCCCTACAATCCCATTTGAGTTTAAAGTTGATTGCCATTTTAAGAGCATATTGAGCAAAGCATACTGGCAACTGTAGCCTTTACGAAAGCCACAGAGGTACTTTGACAACCAAGAGTTCACAAAAGGGTTCAACTGATTAGCAATCAATCTTTCAAACACCTTCGAGATTGCAGGAAGCAAACTGATGGGTCTGTAGTTTGCCTTATTGGTTTTACTGCCTTTTTTATGGGCCGGGATGATATCAGCAAACTTTAGCTCATCTGGAAAAGACGAATCCTGAACTAAACTGTCATTGAAAATTTTAGTCAAAGTCCCAGCGCATTCAAAAACACCCAACTTTAGAGCTTTGATGGAAATTGAACCACTAACAGATTTTCCAGAATTCAGAGAGAGAATTTCCTTGATCATTTCAGCTTCTGTGATTGGACGAAGTTCAAAAGGTGAAGAAATACTGACTTTGGATTTAATAGCCACTATAGATGGATGTGCAGCATATTTTGCAATAGCTGCGGTAACTGGATCAAGGTTTTCGGTCACTGAGATTTCTGGAATATCTGAGATCGAAAGATTTTCAGTGATTCCATTAAAAAACGAGTTAAAGACAGAAGAGATTTCACCTTCGTCGCTAACAACATCGTCATTTTCAACTAAAAGAATTCTTTCCTCAGTGATCCCATGCTTTGTATCAAATTAAGGCTTTACAGATTTCCAAAATGAGGTATTAGAACGCATGGAATCTCTGAAGCAAGACTTCTTTGCTTGTCTGTTTAGATTAACAACTAAATTCCTCTGTTTCTTGTAACGTGCCTTAACCTCAGGGTCTCCGGTTTTATTGGCCATGTTTTTCAATTTAGATCTTAGCATGATGGCCTTCCTGAGGTTTTTGGTTATGTGTGGCTGGTTATTTCCACGGAGGATTTTAGTTTTCCTTGGAGCATGTTTATCTAAAATTTGAGTATATATTTGCTCAAATTTCGAATATGTGCCTATACAATCAAAAGACTTTACTAAATCATTCCTAAATAAGTTATGATCAAAATTCTTCCATAGGCGATATTCAATAATTTTAGGTGGAAGTTTTGAAAATCTAGTTTTAAGCATCGTATAAATAAGCAAGTGGTGATCACTTAATCCAGTCTCAACAGTCCCAGTATTCATCACACAATATCTCCTGTTGGTAATTATAAGGTCTATACAACTCCCCGAAGTAGATTTCCAACAGGTTTTATTTTTTACATGATTGAATAGGGAGTTTGTTTCAAGGAATTCAGATAATTCTGGGTTTGTTGGTTCTAGATTAAGGTCACCACTTATGATGATGTAATCAAATTTGCAATAAAACATTATAGCTTCTTGTAACTTAGTTAAGAAATATTTTGAACATTGTCTTGGTGGTTTGTAAATACTCAATAATAGCCATTTCCTCCCACCCAATTTCAACTCAATTGGAATCACTTGGATATCAACAGGAAAATTAAAATCAAAAAGACGAAGTGAGGGAATATTGTTCCTCACAAACGTTAAAAGACCACCACATTGACCCGAGACATCAAGTCGATAGGGTGTTTTAAAGTTTGGGAGATAAAATTGAGATTCAGGAAATGAACTATCAAGTTTAGTCTCCCCAATCGACAAGATATCTACTAGGCCACTTAAGTATGACCCTAACGAATCCAATTTATTCCTAACTGAGTTAATATTTAGGTATGAAAAAATAACATTACTTGGGTGCTTACGACGTATATCCTTCAGGCGTTTTAGGTCTTGATGCTGATCGTCTAAATCTTCTATTTGACTTGTCTCTGTAACTGTTCAACTTTGAAGAAATTGCTTGATATTCTTTGCTAATCGAGGGATTCCGAATCTCATATTTATATGTAGCCTTTTTTTCGCCAGGCAACTGCTGTCAATATTGTCGTTGTTAATCATAGGTAAACCATACTCAGTACAAATATCATGAAGGTCCTTGTTTAATTTTTGTCGTCCACCATTGATGTTTGGAACATCCTCACGTAAACTCACTTTTTTCCAAGGGTGCAAGTTAATCGAGCTGAGAAACTTGCATTTCCTTGTTTGTAAAAACTAGGTCAATCGTTGACGGCTCATCATCACCTCTTGCTCTGGTTGGGTCTAACACGTGTTGATAAAGGAAACTGTCTTGAATCGTCTCCAGAAATTTAGCTATGCTATCCTACTTTTTTGGGGTCAAACATGTATTTGTAATTAAAATCACCAACAAGACAGAATTATCTCTATTATCTCAGTAGAATGATTAGAGGCAATTTTGATATCTAAAATGAGGCCGGATGTACTTACAAAAACACGACGATGTCCTTGAAGTATGAAAAGCTTCGCAAATAATTAAATATTTTTAATTTTGTTGTTATTTTTTTTTACATAAAAAACACAGTGTATAAACGGAAATTTGGGAAAGGTGTATTTTATTTATGGTAAAGCAAAATGTAGTTTTAAATACTTTGGGGATTAAAATTTTACGGATTTCTAGGTTTTGGGATTAAACCATGGAATTAAGTTCCATGAAAAGTCCTGTGTTCTGTCTTTTCCAAAATTTCAGATTTCAAAATATTCAATCCACAAAAATTTTGTTGAAGGTGAAAAGCCAAAATGAAAAGAAAGCAGTTTGTCTTAACCTTGGTATAGCTTGCTTCCCTTAACCTTTAAAATAAAATTTTAAATATGATCATAGTTGATCTGCGAAAATTTGACGCCATATATGCTAATAGCTGTTACCTTTGTCTGTCAAAAAACTTAGGGAATAAACTTTCCCAATAGGCCCTTTTTGTGACCTATTCCGCAATTCTTTACAAGAACAAACTTTCACAATAAAGGGTGATTTTGTAATTTATTTTTTTCTTGAAAGACAACAGAAGAATAGATTTCTCTACTAACGAATAATTTTTTTTATTCCTTTTCTGGAAATATCTTAAAATAAGTTTGATAGTGATCTCCCCACAATGTGCTTTTTTTTAGAACGAGAGAATCAATCATCAGATGGAGGTTCGGTTGATGGAGCAGAAAGTGCTAAAGGTATAATTAACTCTTTTCAATATTGAGTCTACTATAGCTAGAAAGTAAATAAATCATTCACATGTCACATAAAACTTATTCCAATGAAATATTGCTTATTAGGAAAAATAAAAATAATGTGCTTCACGTGGCATGGTCATCTTTCTTTTCCATTAACCATTTTTCAATCTCGTGGTTGGTGCTGTAACGGGAATTTTTTTACACCATTTTCTGAAGACTTGATAAATTTCAGGAAGAGTCACTAAAATTCAACGAATTAGCATTGGTAGTGAAGTTTGCTTTGGATTCACTTTGATTTTAAGTAGTTACTATGCATAAGTTGTAATTTTGCCATGCGGTGAAAGTGAGTGCAAAATAAAAATAGCCTATTACAAAGATTAAAGAAAAAATGGACAGTAACTTGTCATTAATAGGTTTCTAGGCCAGAGAATTTCCTAATGACTATGTTGTCTTTCATTGTCTTTATCTTTGTAATGTACATGCTTACACTAAAACAAAAGAAATACAAAGAAATACAACGAAGGATACATAGCACTGAAGAAATAAATTAACTACACAAAAATCATGACCACACCTAAGACTGAACAGTAAATGACACATAACAAGCATCGATGCATACCCACAGAACCCCAAAAAAATGTAAACATGGACATTATCTAGGTTAAAGGGTATAGTCATTAAGGAATATTACTAACTTTTCAATGTGCTATGTTTATTTAGTACTTACTTTGGAACACATGATCATAACCAATAGTTCAATTATTTTACTATCATTATGATCAAGTTTCTTACTTACTACTTCCTTATTTTTTACTAGTTACCAGTTACCAGTTACTTTTTACGATATGCTTGTTTAGAGTCTTAAGTGATAATGATTTTTCCGTGCCATGGAAGAGACATTTTTCGCATCATGATGAAATTATTATTAATACTTTTAATACTAATATTATTAATACTTTTAATACTAATAATATTATTAATAGAACTTAATTTGTTTTTCTAAATATTTTCTTTTAAGTAACAAACCAGTATTAGTTGAAAAAATTCACGCCGATTTCATTCATTTCGATCCATGGCGACTTTTACGAGTTTTTCTATATCGCTGTATTTTTTTAATCTATTCGTCCGAGTTGGTAACTAAAGTCTCTCTCGGCCTTCCTCTGAATTTCTTTCGGTTTTCTTTGTTCTCGAAATAATAGGTCTTGCTTTTCTGAGCCGGTGTATTCTTCGGGAGTCTTAAAATATGCCCAAATAGTTTCCACCTTGCTTTTGCGATCTCACGGCTTAAAGGTGTAGTTTTACTCATTTCATACAGCTTTTCGTTGGAATTGTCTTTCCAATTAATATTCCATATTCTTCGTAGTTGTTGTCTATGGAAGGCATCTATGGATTCATTTTTTAATTTTGTCAGTCCCCATGTAGAAGCGTTATACACGAGGACTGGTTTGACAAGCATATATTGTAAAGTTTTAATCTTTTTTTCGATTCTGACTTTCTTATTCCTTATCCAAATTTTATTCATATTATTTTTTGCTGCAATTGCTAGAATCTTACGTCTTTTCATGTCTTCTTCATCACCGAGCATACTTCCAAGTTTTATGGTCTTTCTCCATGCTTCTCCAATCTTTTCAGGATCGTTTGTTCTGTTTTGCTTGTGTAAACCTTCATATTGCCTTCAGCTAGAACTTTTCGGATATAAACATCTTCTGTCACGAAATCACAATCATCAGCATAAATTAATTAATTCGGGATCGACGAGGTCTTTACATAATCATGTTCGAATAGATTAATAATATTAAGATTTCCCCGTAAAGGGAGAAATCTTATTTATAAGGCTTTCGGTCTATCGACTAAGAGTTGCGCTGCAACCGTTTTTCTGCCCATTCCGAATCAGTTATCAGTTTTTAAATGGCGGAGGTCCGTGTCGAGAAGCATATTTTTTCCCAATAATGTTTTTTTTATATCCATGGTTTCGATAATGATGTGTAAAATAACGTTAAATTCTAAAAAAGCGTTCAGAAAATCTAAAGAAGTATTTTCTTGTATTATTTAAGTGTGTACATTTGATATGGAGCAGTTGGTCGTCTTCCAACAGCTTTTGAATTGTTTATCTTTTATAGATTTTTAAAAATACACTGCAATGTGAGCGTAGATGGCTGAGTGGCTTATAGCTTTGCATTTCGAGAACATAGTGGTTCAAATCCGATGGCAGGCGTTTTTCGTTTTTTTTAGAATAAGTAACAATAAGTAAATATTGGTTACAGCTATCCTCCTAGGTTATAGTAAACATGATTAGTGACTGATTTAGTGCTATCGGATTTGAACCACTATTGATTGATACATGAAATGTTTTCACAATACCTTATATTGGGCCTTTTGACCGGCCCTTATTAGGCCAAAGCAAAAATCGTGATTTGGCCATTTAGGACCGTATTTAAAAAAGACATTATTGAGACATCCAGGCTATGTGAAACTTCTATTTCCTCTGAAGTTAATATTATCATAAACATTGATAAAATAAGCATTCTGAGACACACTGAAATCTTTTTAATCAACAATGTTGATCTTGTTTCCTTTTAATACAGATCTTAGCTTTTGTAGTTCTTTTTCAAAGTAAACATTAAAGAATGTTCCACTTACGCCGTCGCCTTGTGGAGATCCGATGTTGGTGCTAAACTCATCACATAGGTAATTGTCTCTGATGATTACGGACTTTTTACTAACAAGAATTTTTGCTATTCTAACTTCATCTTCTAGGAAAGTTTGCAACTCTTCCAAAAGCTCTTTTCGTAATATTGTGTCAAAAGCTGCACTCGTATCTATTCCAGTGATATATAATGTTAATATCTTTGAACTTTCGCACACATCCACCTGTAGGACCATACGATGTCACTTGTGCTTCTTCCTTCTCTATATGACTTTCTGTTTTATTCGGTTCGATAGTATGTTTGAGAGAATTTTCCTGATTACTGGTAAAAGGTAGATGGGTTTTAAGTTAGCTACTGGTCCTTTTTCCTTATTTGGTTTAGGTATAACTGCTAATAATGATTTCCCTAAGTCTATGTTGTCTTTCTGCTCAATTACATTGTTAAGAACTTCAGCAATAACTAATCAATGTTTTCATATTTAAAGAATTCTATAGTTATTTCGTCGAAACCAGCTGTTTTTCCGTTGTTTATCTTGGTTACAAATAATCTAATTTCTTTTTCTGTGATAGGTTTCTTCAGTGGTTTATTATCAGTGTCGGATATTTACATCGTAAAATTTAGAACGAAATAACTCTTTACCATATCGATCACTTTCTGTCGGTAACTCTCTTTTCTTCTTCATCCAACACAAAGGTTTTTCCTTTTCGGTTGCTTCTCATTTAGCTGCTTGATTCCTTTCATGATCATGCGTGTTTCCAATCTTTAACCTTAATTCTTTTCTTCTTTGCGATAGCTCTTCAACTTTTCTATTGTAGTTTTCTAAATTCTTTGTCGTTTCTATCCTTCCAATTTCTGATTCTGCAGTTTCTGTTACAGCTTGCATGACATTTTCCCATTTCAGCTCTTTCTTGTTTATGGTATTATTTAAACTATCTGCAAATTGCTTTTGTATCTATTTGAATGTTTTGCACCAGTTTTCTTGCATCGAATTTCTTCACTTTTACTGGTTTGAATTTTTTGAACATCTTGTAAGGTTTAATACACATTCGACACACTTGATGATTCAGTTGATGATCACTATCACATTCTGTTCCACTATTATGATCTTGCGTCTTGCAGAGTTTGTTTTCGGTTCATGGGGATAATTATGTAGTCAATCTGATTATATATCGTGTCTTCATACGTTTTTGTGACCATGTCGTTATATGTCTAGACGGGTGTTGAAAGCAGCTGTTGGCTATTAGGCATTCGTTCATCTCGCAAAATTTAACAAGTTTTTGGCCGCTTGCGTTCCTCATTCCTTTGGAATATTCGCCGAGACATATTTACTTTTACTTCCAACTTTTGCGTTCAAATCACCACATACAATTGTAGTTGATAAAGTAACTTTGTTAAAGTTGTTAATTAATGTGTTGAGGTCTTCGTATAACTTTTCTAGTTCGTTAGAGTCATTCTTTACTAGTTTCGTATGAGGTCCGTACACGTTGATAATATTCTCATTTTATGGAAAAAGTGCTGAGAATCCCAGTTTTTTTCCAGTAACTTTTTTTTTGTCATAATGAAGGGTCAAATATGCCAAAGAAATGCTGAATGGTCAGCCCCTTTAAGCTCGGTAATCTTCTTATACTAATACTAAATCTTGCTTTTTTCTTACCTAACTTCGAAAGAAAGAACTTTAGGAAAAATATCTCAGAAAGTTCGTCAATGGATGTTTATTTGTACCTTTAAGCTCGGTAATTTAAGTACTAAAAACATGAATGGTTTAGGAACAACTATTTAGGGATGATTTATCTCACATTAATCATGCTCTTTATTGTCGAATGAACACATTTAAAGATGTAGATAAAAAAATCATTGCAATCAACCTGAAGTGATTGATGCAGTTTCTACATCAGGTAAGTTCTAAAAGATTTGATTGAGATACTCAAATGAACTGCCTGTTTCCATTATGGCCTTCCTTCCACAGAATAATAGAATGGATCACTATAAAATTATTTTTGTTTACTTCTTAATTGTGGCTAAGCTTGGTTAAACACAGCATTTTTTAGGTAGTCATCATAATCGGATCTTCTTTAACATGATGTTGTTCCTAATAGCTTCAAATACCATAATTTTGCATAAGCATTATTATTTACTTAAACATGCAGCGCTTTGTTTGTTTTCGCTGCAGTTTTCATCTTTGTCATACATTTTACTGAAATAAATTTGTTTCTGTATTCAAGGTCTAACGATTTCCGATCTGAAAGTGAGCCATAAACTAGAGTTGGCCAAATCATTGGATCCTGACGGAGGGGCTGGTACAAGGAACTGGCGCCATCTAGGTTTAGAGTTAGCGCAATCTGATAAAGATTTTGAAAAACAAATTGAAAATTTACCATTACATTATGCTGGTGGAGGAAATCCTGGAATGACATTTCTTAAAAACTCGCAGTTAACAAACCAGAAGTGACAGTCGAAGGTTTTCGTAATAGTGCCATAAGTGTAGGACATAACGAGCTTGCACTTTATATGAACACTAACCTTAACCAACAATGGAAACAAGAAATCAGAAAGATTTCCAATGATCATAAAGAACAAATTGCTACCATGTTGAACAAGCAATTTTCAGGAATAATCTACTGGGAAATGGTAGCTGAAAAACATGAGATGACCTTGGAAGAAATAGAAAGGATTAAGGCTTCAATTAAGGATCAGAATAGCTATAGTCCTACAGTGAGAATGTTGGAAATAGTCAGACAAAGTAATCCAGAACTTCTTCTAAAAGACATTTCTGAAGCATGCAAAAGACTTCAAAGGAATGATGTAGCTTCATATATAAATGAAATTCAATGAATCAATTTTTTTAGTGGTAGATTTTGCTCATATGCAAAATTTTTCGTCCTAATATTTTTAATTCGAAGCCTATGAATTTTATATTATAGGTTTTACATGTATTTCACAATTTTATGAATTTATGAATCATCGGCGGCGTTAACAAAAAACTTATTTCATGCCGCCACGAGATTAATACGACATGAATTTATTTTTCAAGATGGGACCAAACAAGCAAGTCCAAAAGTCTGAAAACTTGATATTTATTTTCGTTTCGTCCTTTGATTCAAAAGCGAAATCTGATATTTACAAACAGCTCCTGCTTGCTTCATGGAAATAGCAGAAAAGGATTTGATTTGTATTACACGACACGTTATGATCGGGTTTACGCATGCGCAATAATGTTCGTTTCGGGTGAAATGAAATTGTTAATGTTTACATGGAAAACAGACCCCGAAATGAGATTTCATTTCTGTCTTTTTAAACGAAATGAAATTGACACAAGCTTCATTTCGCCCGAAATCATAAACGTGCATAAAGGTTAAAGTAAAGACCGGAATGAACATATTCATTTTCGTGAACGCCGCCTAATAAGGTCTACCATCTCAAGGCAATATACTACAGTTGACCCTTGTTTTTAACATGTTTTTTTTTTAAGGAATTTCTTGTTGTATTGATCAAAGTTTCTTGGTCCCTTCAGAGTTTGTTAAAACGAGGGGCCACTGTACATTTTCCTGTTTACGTTGTCTTTGGATACACTTTTGATTGATGGGAAGAGCTTTAGTTTTTCCAATCAGTGCCAGGTACTTATACGATAATACATGAAAATATTGCTGATGATTAATGTGGGTATGTAATATGTATGTAGCATGTAATATGTATGTAATATGTATTTGTTAGTTTCAATTTAAAATGTGCACTCGAATCCATTTGTTATATAGCTTCCTGAAGCTTCATTGCTTGCTAATTAGTTAGTAATTAGTTAGTAATATCTAGAAAAGGGTTGCTGCGTCATCTCACCCCCTTCTCTCTCTCATTTAAACTCCTAAAGTCCGGGTTATTTTCAGACCCTTAATTACTGATTCACCTAGTCACGTGATTGAGCTGTGGATCTGAATTGCAGAAATGCTAATTTGAAATCAATTTTACTTGATCTCTGTTTAAATCTTGACAAGGGCAATAACACTTTAAAACCCGGTCAGTCTAAGCGTACGTCAAATGTATCCTTCTACCAATATTATTATATTGTATATTATATTTACTTATTTCCTCTTACTTTTGTTAATTTTGTAGCACTGAATTGTTTAGTCGAAATATTTTCTGCTGATAAAATTTTATACGCACATTATATGTGTAGATATTTTATATTTGTCAATTTTGATTTAAGATTTATACTCGATTCAATTGTTGTAACTTCCACAAGCTTACCCTTCGTTGCTTCATTCGTGAATTTATTGCGGGAGTTTAATACAACAAAAACAGAGAGTGATCTAGGAGAAATATAGGTTCAGTGTGCTCGTTGGAAAGCGTGGGCACAGTGTTTCATATTTTCTTAAGCGAATTATGTGCCAGGATTGTAAATGAACTAACATAAGTAATATTTGGGTTTACAACTGACGTTTTCTTTAAATTACTTGTTGTTTACCTATCCAATGAGTTTTTCCATCTGTTTCATCTAGCAGTTTAAACATGGATGTATAATAAAAAAAGGGGACTTGATTGATTGCTCGGGAACTGTCACGTAATTTAATAAAAGCTGAAGTCCTTACTTGTTCAGCTGTAGGTGAAATAATTTTTATACCTAGATTGGAACTGGCACCTTCTGATTCAGGTATGCCGTTTACTTTGAAACGCAGATAACTTCCAATTCGTTTGGCCTACTCTTTTACTATCAATAAGAGTCAACATTTGAAAAAATTGGTTTGTTTTTGCAGAGGCCGTGTTTTTCACATGGTCAGCTTTATGTCGCTTGCTCCAGGGCGAAAGCATTTGATAATGTAAAAATCAAAATTGCTGCGACTGGTAAGCAAGGTTACGTTAATGGGAAGCTGTACACACAAAACGTGGTTTTCCCACAAGTGTTGCAGTAAGTTCCTAAGTTTGTATGTTTTGATTTGCTTACAGTAAAGTATAATATAAAATAAAATATAATAATGTTGTACATTAGTGTTATTTTTATGTATTGATTTTTACAGTTGTTTTAAAGTCACTGTTTTGTATTACTACAATATTTATGTAGGAAATACTGTTTTGTGGCTCAACTGTAATGTGTGATGTTTTACCTAAAATTTATTTGTGTATTCTGTTTTATTTTTTTAGGTGGAGTACAAGACCCATTGACTTACGTTCTCGTCGTGTACTCTGTTACCATGAGTTGTGTATGAAAAAACTTTCATAGACCATTCATGAACCAAAAGTCAGGGCATCTTTATAAAGAAGACTAAAATTTTGTTTTCAATAAATTATTGACATAAAAAAATCATTTTACTTTATATTTACCTCATGTACCATGTATAAAAAAAGCTTTTAAACACAATTCATGAACCAAAGTTTAATACCTTTCTAGAGATTGAGAATTGACTTGAACTTTTCCTTTTAGTGAAAAAAATAACATTATAAAAAATGTCTCTTTCAAAAAAAACAACCGAGGAGGGTAAATGATTAATTTTATCTTCTTCAGCCTTTAAAGTAGTGCAAACCCTTACATATTTCTTACTTATATGTTTTAGCGTTCAACCAATTATCCATTGGGTCAGGTGGTAAGGTTATATCTTTTTCTTTTTAAAATATTTGTAACAGTCTCATTTTGTATTACTAATTTTCCTTGTTATATTTTGAGTCTTTATATTGAGTCTTTCCTTTCAGTGGTACAAGTGCAGCCGCAAAGTAAGTATATTTTAACTATGCTTATACTATGGCTGTTATTGGTTTGTCTTTTAAATAATGATGCCCTTTTTTATAGTGGAAGAACGAAATGTTAATTGTAAGTTTTATCATTTTTTAATGTATGTTTCTTGTCTATAAACACGTACTAGAGTTTTCATTACCATTTTCATTGACATTAACTCTCACGTCTTATCTTTCAGTGGTACAAGTGCAGCCGCAAAGTAAGTATATTTTAACTATGCTTATACTATGGCTGTTATTGGTTTGTCTTTAGAATAATGATACCCTTTTTTTATAGTGGAAGAACGAAATGTTAATTGTAAGTTTTATCATTTTTTAATGTATGTTTCTTATCTATAAACATGTACTAGAGTTTCCATTACCATTTTCATTGACATTAACTCTCACGTCTTATCTTTCAGTGGTACAAGTGCAGCCGCAAAGTAAGTATATTTTCACTATGCTTATACATTTTACCAGTTCACTTTCCCCATGAGTTACTGACCCCAACGCCCGGGCTTACCCTCTCTCTTACAATATGGCAGTGACGAAAAATAAAATCACACAATCCAAAAGAATAGGTACCACTGAGTTGTAGAGCTCGAAAAGCTGATCAAGAAAATGTATGGGATCGTCTGTGTACGATGTACCGTTACGGATATATCGTCGATCAAAAATTCTGATGACGTTACACCCGTCCCCAAAAAGTTTTAGGCCCAAATTTTTCGACACCCCATCGCCAATATCGTGCACCCAAATTTACGTCAGTTATTCCCATTGGTTCTCGAGATATTTTCCCTTAAATATCGCATTCCATTTAGGGTGCAATGCAATGTGCCCACTGAAGTCGCGCTACTCCTATAATACTAATATCGCCTATATCTCGACAACTCAGTTACGCACGATCTCAAATTTCAATTATAACATTTTCCATACGAACATTTCGTTCCCAGTCCTTTTATTCACACTGACCAAACTAAATTTGTTATGCACAGTCGCTATTAGTATATCTACTAGTATCCCGGGTAAAAACATTTTACCGGTTCACTTTCCCCATGAGTTACTGACCCCAACCCCCGTGCTTACGCTCTCTCTCTTACAATATGGTGGTGACCAAAAATAAAATCACACAATCCAAAAGAATAAGTATCACTAAGTTGTAGAGCTCGAAAACCTGATCAAAAAAATATATGGGATCGTCTGCGTACGACTTACCGTTACGGAGATATCGTCGATCAAAGATTTTAATAACGTCACACCCGTCCCCAAAAAGTTTTAGACCCAAATCTTTAGACACTTCATCGCCAATATCGCGTGCCCAAAGTGTCGTCAGTTATTTCTATTGGTTCTCGAGATATTTTCCCTTAAATATCGCGTTCTATTTTGGGTGCAATGGAATGTGCCCACTGACGTCGCGCTACTCCTATAATACTAATATCGCCTATATCTCGACAACTCAGTTACGCACGATCTAAAATGGAATTATAACATTTTCCATACGAACATTTCGTTCCCAGTCCTTTTATTCACACTGACCGAACTAAATTTGTTATGCACAGTCGCTATTAGTATATAGACTAGTATCCCGGGTAAAAACATTTTTCCGGTTCACTTTCCCCAGGAGTTACTGACCCCAACCCCCGTGCTTACCCTCTCTCTTACAATATGGCGGTGACGAAAAATAAAACATAGAAAGGGGAAGAATAAGTATCACTAAGTTGTAGAGGTCGAAAACCTGATCAAGAAAATGTATGGGATCGCCTATGTACGACTAACCGTTACGGAGATATCGATGATCAAAGATCCTAATGACGTCACACCCGTCCCCAAAACATTTTAGACCCAAATTTTTCGACACCCCACCGCCAATATTGCGCACCCAAGGTGACGTCAGTAATTCTCATTGGTTATCGAGATATTTTCCCTTAAATATCGCGTTCTATTTGGGTGCAATGCAATGTACCCACTGACGTCGCACTACTCCTATAATACTAATATCGCCTATATCTCGACAACTCAGTTACGCACGATCTAAAATTTAATTATAACATTTTCCATAAGAACATTTCGTTCCCAGTCCTTTTATTCACACTGACCAAACTAAAAAGTGGATGCACAACTCGCTATTAGTATATAGACTAGTGCAGCGTGTAAAAACATTTTACAGTTTTCCATAAATTGATTTTTACACGCAATACTGCCATGATAAGTCTGTGTATATACAAAAATTGTTGTGTTTCTCCATGTTGGAATTATATCATATTTAACACACAATTGTTGTATTAATATTTTGGATCGATCATTCAAAGAATGCTATTAATCCCTACTTTCCAGTGCTATCTGGGCCTATTTAGAGATTTCTAAAGTTGTACAGTTAAACTAAAAGCTAAAATTCCAATGTTCAGAGATTTAGAAAAGAGACAATACAACGTATACTCCTACCTAACCAATGGATACTCCTACCTAACCACGATAAACTTCTGATATATAAGAAAATACCTTCAAATTTCCCTATTAACTAAAGCTAACAAAAACAATACCTTCTCAGACTTTTTATCCGACGATTTTATCCACAATTCAAACTTTATTCTGCTATGAATTGTGGAAATGTCAAAACCCAAAACTCCACTTGTGCATCATGATACAAAAACCATGTATATATGTATATAACAATGATTTCCACATTCTCTTCTTGTATTACATTCATCTATACTATTCAATTTTCTAATCTAAAACAAAAAGATATCGATCAAACACTATCAAAACAATATAATAATGATCTCGCTACCTTCGTTTCCCTAAAGGCGAACCTTAATAATAGCAATCCACATACTACAATGAAATACCAAATAAACTGCTAGCTACACATTTCGGTATAGTAGTCAAAACTAACTGATACGAAAAAGCTACGTTCAAATACATTAAAAAAATAAAAAATCGGTAGAAAATGATAAACTGATAACACGAACACATAACAGGTCTACATCGACTATCTCGTCGGATAGAATAGTTACTGATACTTATCAATGTAGTTATTTTTTATTACTGAACTTAAAGCGTTGAATAAAAAAATTAAAACAAAAACAAAAAATTATACACACAGCGTCTTCATTCTCATTAAGAAATGAACGTTGAGAAAATTTGATGAACTTTCGAACGCAAAAAAACATTGCATTGCGTTCTCCTCCGGGTGGCTTTATGATGTCTTCCTTTAGGCACAACACTCCATGAAGTAATAAAACCCCGTAAGATGGAGCTAGAGATTCTCCTAATGGGAGATTCTCCCTATACTAATACGGAAAAACATACATCCATTGACGAACTTCCCGAGAAATTTTACCTAACGTTCTTTCTTTAAAAGTTAGGTAAGAAAAAAGCAAGATTTAGTATTAGTATAAGAAGACTAGTATCCCGGGTAAAAACATTTTACCGGTTCACTTTTAGATGACGTCACATCCGTCCCCAATGAGTTACATGAGTTACATCCCCATCTTCACCTGTGTTCTTTTAAAACATAGGGGTGGCGAAAAGTAAGATCACATAATTGCTAAGAATAAGTATCACTGAGTTGCAGAGCTCGAAAACCTGATCAAGAACATGTATGGGATCGCCTGTGTACGACTTACCGTTATGGAGATATCGTCGATCAAAGATTCTGATGACGTCACATCCGTCCCCAAAATGTTTCAGACCCAAATCTTTCGACACCCCATCGCCAATATCGCACGCCCAAAGTGACGTCAGTTATTCCCATTGGTTCTCGAGATATTTGCCCTTAAATATCGCGTTCTATTTAGGGTGCAATGCAATGTACCCACTGACGTCGCGCTACTCCTATAATACTAATCGCCATTTAAGTCACAACTCAGTTACGCACGACCTAAAATGTCACTATATCACAGTTCATACGAACATTTCGTTCCCAGTCCTTTTATTCACACTGACCGAACTAAATTTGTTATGCACAGTCGCTATTAGTATATAGACTAGTATCCCGGGTAAAAACATTTTACCGGTTCACTTTCCCTATGAGTTCACACCACCCGTGCTCTACCTCTTTCAAATATAAGGGTGACAAAAAATAAAATCATAGAAAGGGGAAGAATAAGTATCACTAAGTTGTAGAGCTCGAAAACCTGATCAAGAAAATGTATGGGATTGCCTGTGTACGACTAACCGTTACTGAGATATCGATGATCAAAGATCCTAATGACGTCACACCCGTCCCCAAAACATTTTAGACCCAAATTTTTCGACACCCCACCGCCAATATTGCGCACCCAAGGTGACGTCAGTAATTCTCATTGGTTATCGAGATATTTTCCCTTAAATATCGCGTTCTATTTGGGTGCAATGCAATGTACCCACTGACGTCGCACTACTCCTATAATACTAATATCGCCTATATCTCGACAACTCAGTTACGCACGATCTAAAATTTAATTATAACATTTTCCATAAGAACATTTCGTTCCCAGTCCTTTTATTCACACTGACCAAACTAAAAAGTGGATGCACAACTCGCTATTAGTATATAGACTAGTGCAGCGTGTAAAAACATTTTACAGTTTTCCATAAATTGATTTTTACACGCAATACTGCCATGATAAGTCTGTGTATATACAAAAATTGTTGTGTTTCTCCATGTTGGAATTATATCATATTTAACACACAATTGTTGTATTAATATTTTGGATCGATCATTCAAAGAATGCTATTAATCCCTACTTTCCAGTGCTATCTGGGCCTATTTAGAGATTTCTAAAGTTGTACAGTTAAACTAAAAGCTAAAATTCCAATGTTCAGAGATTTAGAAAAGAGACAATACAACGTATACTCCTACCTAACCAATGGATACTCCTACCTAACCACGATAAACTTCTGATATATAAGAAAATACCTTCAAATTTCCCTATTAACTAAAGCTAACAAAAACAATACCTTCTCAGACTTTTTATCCGACGATTTTATATCCACAATTCAAACTTTATTCTGCTATGAATTGTGGAAATGTCAAAACCCAAAACTCCACTTGTGCATCATGATACAAAAACCATGTATATATGTATATAACAATGATTTCCACATTCTCTTCTTGTATTACATTCATCTATACTATTCAATTTTCTAATCTAAAACAAAAAGATATCGATCAAACACTATCAAAACAATATAATAATGATCTCGCTACCTTCGTTTCCCTAAAGGCGAACCTTAATAATAGCAATCCACATACTACAATGAAATACCAAATAAACTGCTAGCTACACATTTCGGTATAGTAGTCAAAACTAACTGATACGAAAAAGCTACGTTCAAATACATTAAAAAAAATAAAAATCGGTAGAAAATGATAAACTGATAACACGAACACATAACAGGTCTACATCGACTATCTCGTTGGATAGAATAGTTACTGATACTTATCAATGTAGTTATTTTTTATTACTGAACTTAAAGCGTTGAATAAAAAAATTAAAACAAAAACAAAAATTATACACACAGCGTCTTCATTCCATTAAAGAACTGAACGTTGAGAAAATTTGATGAACTTTCGAACGCAAAAAAACATTGCATTGCGTTCTCCTCCGGGTGGCTTTATGATGTCTTCCTTTAGGCACAACACTCCATGAAGTAATAAAACCCCGTAAGATGGAGCTAGAGATTCTCCTAATGGGAGATTCTCCCTATACTAATACGGAAAAACATACATCCATTGACGAACTTCCCGAGAAATTTTACCTAACGTTCTTTCTTTAAAAGTTAGGTAAGAAAAAAGCAAGATTTAGTATTAGTATAAGAAGACTAGTATCCCGGGTAAAAACATTTTACCGGTTCACTTTTAGATGACGTCACATCCGTCCCCAATGAGTTACATGAGTTACATCCCCATCTTCACCTGTGTTCTTTTAAAACATAGGGGTGGCGAAAAGTAAGATCACATAATTGCTAAGAATAAGTATCACTGAGTTGCAGAGCTCGAAAACCTGATCAAGAACATGTATGGGATCGCCTGTGTACGACTTACCGTTATGGAGATATCGTCGATCAAAGATTCTGATGACGTCACATCCGTCCCCAAAATGTTTCAGACCCAATCTTTCGACACCCCATCGCCAATATCGCACGCCCAAAGTGACGTCAGTTATTCCCATTGGTTCTCGAGATATTTGCCCTTAAATATCGCGTTCTATTTAGGGTGCAATGCAATGTACCCACTGACGTCGCGCTACTCCTATAATACTAATCGCCATTTAAGTCACAACTCAGTTACGCACGACCTAAAATGTCACTATATCACAGTTCATACGAACATTTCGTTCCCAGTCCTTTTATTCACACTGACCGAACTAAATTTGTTATGCACAGTCGCTATTAGTATATAGACTAGTATCCCGGGTAAAAACATTTTACCGGTTCACTTTCCCTATGAGTTCACACCACCCGTGCTCTACCTCTTTCAAAATATAAGGGTGACAAAAAATAAAATCATAGAAAGGGGAAGAATAAGTATCACTAAGTTGTAGAGCTCGAAAACCTGATCAAGAAAATGTATGGGATTGCCTGTGTACGACTAACCGTTACTGAGATATAGTCGATCAAAGATTTTGATGACGTCACACCCGTCCCCAAAAAGTTTAAGACCCAAATTTACTAGTATCCCGGGTAAAAACATTTTACCGTGCCCTTCCTCTTTCAATATATAGAATATGACGAAAAATAAAATCACACAATCCAAAAGAATAATTCTTCAGTGGTTTATTATCAGTGTCGGATATTTACATCGTAAAATTTAGAACGAAATAACTCTTTACCATATCGATCACTTTCTGTCGGTAACTCTCTTTTCTTCTTCATCAAACACAAAGGTTTTTCCTTTTCGGTTGCTTCTCATTTAGCTGCTTGATTCCTTTCATGATCATGCGTGTTTCCAATCTTTAACCTTAATTCTTTTCTTCTTTGTGATAGCTCTTCAACTTTTCTATTGTAGTTTTCTAAATTCTTTGTCGTTTCTATCCTTCCAATTTCTGATTCTGCAGTTTCTGTTACAGCTTGCATGACATTTTCCCATTTCAGCTCTTTCTTGTTTATGGTATTATTTAAACTATCTGCAAATTGCTTTTGTATCTATTTGAATGTTTTGCACCAGTTTTCTTGCATCGAATTTCTTCACTTTTACTGGTTTGAATTTTTTGAACATCTTGTAAGGTTTAATACACATTCGACACACTTGATGATTCAGTTGATGATCACTATCACATTCTGTTCCACTATTATGATCTTGCATCTTGCAGAGTTTGTTTTCGGTTCATGGGGATAATTATGTAGTCAATCTGATTATATATCGTGTCTTCATACGTTTTTGTGACCATGTCGTTATATGTCTAGATGGGTGTTGAAAGCAGCTGTTGGCTATTAGGCATTCGTTCATCTCGCAAAATTTAACAAGTTTTTGGCCGCTTGCGTTCCTCATTCCTTTGGAATATTCGCCGAGACATATTTACTTTTACTTCCAACTTTTGCGTTCAAATCACCACATACAATTGTAGTTGATAAAGTAACTTTGTTAAAGTTGTTAATTAATGTGTTGAGGTCTTCGTATAACTTTTCTAGTTCGTTAGAGTCATTCTTTACTAGTTTCGTATGAGGTCCGTACACGTTGATAATATTCTCATTTTATGGAAAAAGTGCTGAGAATCCCAGTTTTTTTCCAGTAACTTTTTTTTTGTCATAATGAAGGGTCAAATATGCCAAAGAAATGCTGAATGGTCAGCCCCTTTAAGCTCGGTAATCTTCTTATACTAATACTAAATCTTGCTTTTTTCTTACCTAACTTCGAAAGAAAGAACTTTAGGAAAAATATCTCAGAAGTTCGTCAATGGATGTTTATTTGTACCTTTAAGCTCGGTAATTTAAGTACTAAAAACATGAATGGTTTAGGAACAACTATTTAGGGATGATTTATCTCACATTAATCATGCTCTTTATTGTCCAATGAACACATTTAAAGATGTAGATAAAAAAATCATTGCAATCAACTTTTTTTTTCATTCATTCCTTTCAGATTTTCACGATGAAAAACCTGAAGTGATTGATGCAGTTTCTACATCAGGTAAGTTCTAAAAGATTTGATTGAGATACTCAAATGAACTGCCTGTTTCCATTATGGCCTTCCTTCCACAGAATAATAGAATGGATCACTATAAAATTATTTTTGTTTACTTCTTAATTGTGGCTAAGCTTGGTTAAACACAGCATTTTTTAGGTAGTCATCATAATCGGATCTTCTTTAACATGATGTTGTTCCTAATAGCTTCAAATACCATAATTTTGCATAAGCATTATTATTTACTTAAACATGCAGCTTTGTTTGTTTTCGCTGCAGTTTTCATCTTTGTCATACATTTTACTGAAATAAATTTGTTTCTATATTCAAGGTCTAACGATTTCCGATCTGAAAGTGAGCCATAAACTAGAGTTGGCCAATTATTGGATCCTGACGGAGGGGCTGGTACAAGGAACTGGCGCCATCTAGGTTTAGAGTTAGCGCAATCTGATAAAGATTTTGAAAAAAAATTGAAAATTTACATTACATTATGCTGGTGGAGGAAATCCTGGAATGACATTTCTAAAAACTCGCAGTTAACAAACCAGAAGTGACAGTCGAAGGTTTTCGTAATAGTGCCATAAGTGTAGGACATAACGAGCTTGCACTTTATATGAACACTAACCTTAACCAACAACAAGAAATCAGAGATTTCCAATGATCATAAAGAACAAATTGCTACCATGTTGAACAAGCAATTTTCTGGAAATCTACTGGGAAATGGTAGCTGAAAAATGATGACCTTGGAAGAAATAGAAAGATTAAGACTTCAATTAAGGATCAGAATAGCTATAGTCCTACGTGAGAATGTTGGAAATAGTCAGACAAAGTAATCCAGCTTCTTCTAAAAGACATTTCTGAAGCATGCAAAAGACTTCAAAGGAATGATGTGCTTTATATAAATCAAATTAATGAATCAATTTTTTTAGTGTAGATTTTGCTGATATGCAAAATTTTTCGTCCTAATATTTTTAATTCGAAGCCTTGAATTTTATATTATAGGTTTTACATGTATTTCACAATTTTATGAATTTTGAATCATCGGCGGCGTTAACAAAAAACTTATTTCATGCCGCCACGAGATTAATACGACATGAATTTATTTTTCAAGATGGGACCAAACAAGCAAGTCCAAAAGTCTGAAAACTTGATATTTATTTTCGTTTCGTCCTTTGATTCAAAAGCGAAATCTGATATTTACAAACAGCTCCTGCTTGCTTCATGGAAATAGCAGAAAAGGATTTGATTTGTATTACACGACACGTTATGATCGGGTTTACGCATGCGCAATAATGTTCGTTTCGGGTGAAATGAAATTGTTAATGTTTACATGGAAAACAGACCCCGAAATGAGATTTCATTTCTGTCTTTTTAAACGAAATGAAATTGACACAAGCTTCATTTCGCCCGAAATCATAAACGTGCATAAAGGTTAAAGTAAAGACCGGAATGAACATATTCATTTTCGTGAACGCCGCCTAATAAGGTCTACCATCTCAAGGCAATATACTACAGTTGACCCTTGTTTTTAACATGTTTTTTTTTTAAGGAATTTCTTGTTGTATTGATCAAAGTTTCTTGGTCCCTTCAGAGTTTGTTAAAACGAGGGGCCACTGTACATTTTCCTGTTTACGTTGTCTTTGGATACACTTTTGATTGATGGGAAGAGCTTTAGTTTTTCCAATCAGTGCCAGGTACTTATACGATAATACATGAAAATATTGCTGATGATTAATGTGGGTATGTAATATGTATGTAGCATGTAATATGTATGTAATATGTATTTGTTAGTTTCAATTTAAAATGTGCACTCGAATCCATTTGTTATATAGCTTCCTGAAGCTTCATTGCTTGCTAATTAGTTAGTAATTAGTTAGTAATATCTAGAAAAGGGTTGCTGCGTCATCTCACCCCCTTCTCTCTCTCATTTAAACTCCTAAAGTCCGGGTTATTTTCAGACCCTTAATTACTGATTCACCTAGTCACGTGATTGAGCTGTGGATCTGAATTGCAGAAATGCTAATTTGAAATCAATTTTACTTGATCTCTGTTTAAATCTTGACAAGGGCAATAACACTTTAAAACCCGGTCAGTCTAAGCGTACGTCAAATGTATCCTTCTACCAATATTATTATATTGTATATTATATTTACTTATTTCCTCTTACTTTTGTTAATTTTGTAGCACTGAATTGTTTAGTCGAAATATTTTCTGCTGATAAAATTTTATACGCACATTATATGTGTAGATATTTTATATTTGTCAATTTTGATTTAAGATTTATACTCGATTCAATTGTTGTAACTTCCACAAGCTTACCCTTCGTTGCTTCATTCGTGAATTTATTGCGGGAGTTTAATACAACAAAAACAGAGAGTGATCTAGGAGAAATATAGGTTCAGTGTGCTCGTTGGAAAGCGTGGGCACAGTGTTTCATATTTTCTTAAGCGAATTATGTGCCAGGATTGTAAATGAACTAACATAAGTAATATTTGGGTTTACAACTGACGTTTTCTTTAAATTACTTGTTGTTTACCTATCCAATGAGTTTTTCCATCTGTTTCATCTAGCAGTTTAAACATGGATGTATAATAAAAAAAGGGGACTTGATTGATTGCTCGGGAACTGTCACGTAATTTAATAAAAGCTGAAGTCCTTACTTGTTCAGCTGTAGGTGAAATAATTTTTATACCTAGATTGGAACTGGCACCTTCTGATTCAGGTATGCCGTTTACTTTGAAACGCAGATAACTTCCAATTCGTTTGGCCTACTCTTTTACTATCAATAAGAGTCAACATTTGAAAAAATTGGTTTGTTTTTGCAGAGGCCGTGTTTTTCACATGGTCAGCTTTATGTCGCTTGCTCCAGGGCGAAAGCATTTGATAATGTAAAAATCAAAATTGCTGCGACTGGTAAGCAAGGTTACGTTAATGGGAAGCTGTACACACAAAACGTGGTTTTCCCACAAGTGTTGCAGTAAGTTCCTAAGTTTGTATGTTTTGATTTGCTTACAGTAAAGTATAATATAAAATAAAATATAATAATGTTGTACATTAGTGTTATTTTTATGTATTGATTTTTACAGTTGTTTTAAAGTCACTGTTTTGTATTACTACAATATTTATGTAGGAAATACTGTTTTGTGGCTCAACTGTAATGTGTGATGTTTTACCTAAAATTTATTTGTGTATTCTGTTTTATTTTTTTAGGTGGAGTACAAGACCCATTGACTTACGTTCTCGTCGTGTACTCTGTTACCATGAGTTGTGTATGAAAAAACTTTCATAGACCATTCATGAACCAAAAGTCAGGGCATCTTTATAAAGAAGACTAAAATTTTGTTTTCAATAAATTATTGACATAAAAAAATCATTTTACTTTATATTTACCTCATGTACCATGTATAAAAAAAGCTTTTAAACACAATTCATGAACCAAAGTTTAATACCTTTCTAGAGATTGAGAATTGACTTGAACTTTTCCTTTTAGTGAAAAAAATAACATTATAAAAAATGTCTCTTTCAAAAAAAACAACCGAGGAGGGTAAATGATTAATTTTATCTTCTTCAGCCTTTAAAGTAGTGCAAACCCTTACATATTTCTTACTTATATGTTTTAGCGTTCAACCAATTATCCATTGGGTCAGGTGGTAAGGTTATATCTTTTTCTTTTTAAAATATTTGTAACAGTCTCATTTTGTATTACTAATTTTCCTTGTTATATTTTGAGTCTTTATATTGAGTCTTTCCTTTCAGTGGTACAAGTGCAGCCGCAAAGTAAGTATATTTTAACTATGCTTATACTATGGCTGTTATTGGTTTGTCTTTTAAATAATGATGCCCTTTTTTATAGTGGAAGAACGAAATGTTAATTGTAAGTTTTATCATTTTTTAATGTATGTTTCTTGTCTATAAACACGTACTAGAGTTTTCATTACCATTTTCATTGACATTAACTCTCACGTCTTATCTTTCAGTGGTACAAGTGCAGCCGCAAAGTAAGTATATTTTAACTATGCTTATACTATGGCTGTTATTGGTTTGTCTTTAGAATAATGATACCCTTTTTTTATAGTGGAAGAACGAAATGTTAATTGTAAGTTTTATCATTTTTTAATGTATGTTTCTTATCTATAAACATGTACTAGAGTTTCCATTACCATTTTCATTGACATTAACTCTCACGTCTTATCTTTCAGTGGTACAAGTGCAGCCGCAAAGTAAGTATATTTTCACTATGCTTATACATTTTACCAGTTCACTTTCCCCATGAGTTACTGACCCCAACGCCCGGGCTTACCCTCTCTCTTACAATATGGCAGTGACGAAAAATAAAATCACACAATCCAAAAGAATAGGTACCACTGAGTTGTAGAGCTCGAAAAGCTGATCAAGAAAATGTATGGGATCGTCTGTGTACGATGTACCGTTACGGATATATCGTCGATCAAAAATTCTGATGACGTTACACCCGTCCCCAAAAAGTTTTAGGCCCAAATTTTTCGACACCCCATCGCCAATATCGTGCACCCAAATTTACGTCAGTTATTCCCATTGGTTCTCGAGATATTTTCCCTTAAATATCGCATTCCATTTAGGGTGCAATGCAATGTGCCCACTGAAGTCGCGCTACTCCTATAATACTAATATCGCCTATATCTCGACAACTCAGTTACGCACGATCTCAAATTTCAATTATAACATTTTCCATACGAACATTTCGTTCCCAGTCCTTTTATTCACACTGACCAAACTAAATTTGTTATGCACAGTCGCTATTAGTATATCTACTAGTATCCCGGGTAAAAACATTTTACCGGTTCACTTTCCCCATGAGTTACTGACCCCAACCCCCGTGCTTACGCTCTCTCTCTTACAATATGGTGGTGACCAAAAATAAAATCACACAATCCAAAAGAATAAGTATCACTAAGTTGTAGAGCTCGAAAACCTGATCAAAAAAATATATGGGATCGTCTGCGTACGACTTACCGTTACGGAGATATCGTCGATCAAAGATTTTAATAACGTCACACCCGTCCCCAAAAAGTTTTAGACCCAAATCTTTAGACACTTCATCGCCAATATCGCGTGCCCAAAGTGTCGTCAGTTATTTCTATTGGTTCTCGAGATATTTTCCCTTAAATATCGCGTTCTATTTTGGGTGCAATGGAATGTGCCCACTGACGTCGCGCTACTCCTATAATACTAATATCGCCTATATCTCGACAACTCAGTTACGCACGATCTAAAATGGAATTATAACATTTTCCATACGAACATTTCGTTCCCAGTCCTTTTATTCACACTGACCGAACTAAATTTGTTATGCACAGTCGCTATTAGTATATAGACTAGTATCCCGGGTAAAAACATTTTTCCGGTTCACTTTCCCCATGAGTTACTGACCCCAACCCCCGTGCTTACCCTCTCTCTTACAATATGGCGGTGACGAAAAATAAAACATAGAAAGGGGAAGAATAAGTATCACTAAGTTGTAGAGGTCGAAAACCTGATCAAGAAAATGTATGGGATCGCCTATGTACGACTAACCGTTACGGAGATATCGATGATCAAAGATCCTAATGACGTCACACCCGTCCCCAAAACATTTTAGACCCAAATTTTTCGACACCCCACCGCCAATATTGCGCACCCAAGGTGACGTCAGTAATTCTCATTGGTTATCGAGATATTTTCCCTTAAATATCGCGTTCTATTTGGGTGCAATGCAATGTACCCACTGACGTCGCACTACTCCTATAATACTAATATCGCCTATATCTCGACAACTCAGTTACGCACGATCTAAAATTTAATTATAACATTTTCCATAAGAACATTTCGTTCCCAGTCCTTTTATTCACACTGACCAAACTAAAAAGTGGATGCACAACTCGCTATTAGTATATAGACTAGTGCAGCGTGTAAAAACATTTTACAGTTTTCCATAAATTGATTTTTACACGCAATACTGCCATGATAAGTCTGTGTATATACAAAAATTGTTGTGTTTCTCCATGTTGGAATTATATCATATTTAACACACAATTGTTGTATTAATATTTTGGATCGATCATTCAAAGAATGCTATTAATCCCTACTTTCCAGTGCTATCTGGGCCTATTTAGAGATTTCTAAAGTTGTACAGTTAAACTAAAAGCTAAAATTCCAATGTTCAGAGATTTAGAAAAGAGACAATACAACGTATACTCCTACCTAACCAATGGATACTCCTACCTAACCACGATAAACTTCTGATATATAAGAAAATACCTTCAAATTTCCCTATTAACTAAAGCTAACAAAAACAATACCTTCTCAGACTTTTTATCCGACGATTTTATCCACAATTCAAACTTTATTCTGCTATGAATTGTGGAAATGTCAAAACCCAAAACTCCACTTGTGCATCATGATACAAAAACCATGTATATATGTATATAACAATGATTTCCACATTCTCTTCTTGTATTACATTCATCTATACTATTCAATTTTCTAATCTAAAACAAAAAGATATCGATCAAACACTATCAAAACAATATAATAATGATCTCGCTACCTTCGTTTCCCTAAAGGCGAACCTTAATAATAGCAATCCACATACTACAATGAAATACCAAATAAACTGCTAGCTACACATTTCGGTATAGTAGTCAAAACTAACTGATACGAAAAAGCTACGTTCAAATACATTAAAAAAATAAAAAATCGGTAGAAAATGATAAACTGATAACACGAACACATAACAGGTCTACATCGACTATCTCGTCGGATAGAATAGTTACTGATACTTATCAATGTAGTTATTTTTTATTACTGAACTTAAAGCGTTGAATAAAAAAATTAAAACAAAAACAAAAAATTATACACACAGCGTCTTCATTCTCATTAAGAAATGAACGTTGAGAAAATTTGATGAACTTTCGAACGCAAAAAAACATTGCATTGCGTTCTCCTCCGGGTGGCTTTATGATGTCTTCCTTTAGGCACAACACTCCATGAAGTAATAAAACCCCGTAAGATGGAGCTAGAGATTCTCCTAATGGGAGATTCTCCCTATACTAATACGGAAAAACATACATCCATTGACGAAGTTCCCGAGAAATTTTACCTAACGTTCTTTCTTTAAAAGTTAGGTAAGAAAAAAGCAAGATTTAGTATTAGTATAAGAAGACTAGTATCCCGGGTAAAAACATTTTACCGGTTCACTTTTAGATGACGTCACATCCGTCCCCAATGAGTTACATGAGTTACATCCCCATCTTCACCTGTGTTCTTTTAAAACATAGGGGTGGCGAAAAGTAAGATCACATAATTGCTAAGAATAAGTATCACTGAGTTGCAGAGCTCGAAAACCTGATCAAGAACATGTATGGGATCGCCTGTGTACGACTTACCGTTATGGAGATATCGTCGATCAAAGATTCTGATGACGTCACATCCGTCCCCAAAATGTTTCAGACCCAAATCTTTCGACACCCCATCGCCAATATCGCACGCCCAAAGTGACGTCAGTTATTCCCATTGGTTCTCGAGATATTTGCCCTTAAATATCGCGTTCTATTTAGGGTGCAATGCAATGTACCCACTGACGTCGCGCTACTCCTATAATACTAATCGCCATTTAAGTCACAACTCAGTTACGCACGACCTAAAATGTCACTATATCACAGTTCATACGAACATTTCGTTCCCAGTCCTTTTATTCACACTGACCGAACTAAATTTGTTATGCACAGTCGCTATTAGTATATAGACTAGTATCCCGGGTAAAAACATTTTACCGGTTCACTTTCCCTATGAGTTCACACCACCCGTGCTCTACCTCTTTCAAAATATAAGGGTGACAAAAAATAAAATCATAGAAAGGGGAAGAATAAGTATCACTAAGTTGTAGAGCTCGAAAACCTGATCAAGAAAATGTATGGGATTGCCTGTGTACGACTAACCGTTACTGAGATATCGATGATCAAAGATCCTAATGACGTCACACCCGTCCCCAAAACATTTTAGACCCAAATTTTTCGACACCCCACCGCCAATATTGCGCACCCAAGGTGACGTCAGTAATTCTCATTGGTTATCGAGATATTTTCCCTTAAATATCGCGTTCTATTTGGGTGCAATGCAATGTACCCACTGACGTCGCACTACTCCTATAATACTAATATCGCCTATATCTCGACAACTCAGTTACGCACGATCTAAAATTTAATTATAACATTTTCCATAAGAACATTTCGTTCCCAGTCCTTTTATTCACACTGACCAAACTAAAAAGTGGATGCACAACTCGCTATTAGTATATAGACTAGTGCAGCGTGTAAAAACATTTTACAGTTTTCCATAAATTGATTTTTACACGCAATACTGCCATGATAAGTCTGTGTATATACAAAAATTGTTGTGTTTCTCCATGTTGGAATTATATCATATTTAACACACAATTGTTGTATTAATATTTTGGATCGATCATTCAAAGAATGCTATTAATCCCTACTTTCCAGTGCTATCTGGGCCTATTTAGAGATTTCTAAAGTTGTACAGTTAAACTAAAAGCTAAAATTCCAATGTTCAGAGATTTAGAAAAGAGACAATACAACGTATACTCCTACCTAACCAATGGATACTCCTACCTAACCACGATAAACTTCTGATATATAAGAAAATACCTTCAAATTTCCCTATTAACTAAAGCTAACAAAAACAATACCTTCTCAGACTTTTTATCCGACGATTTTATCCACAATTCAAACTTTATTCTGCTATGAATTGTGGAAATGTCAAAACCCAAAACTCCACTTGTGCATCATGATACAAAAACCATGTATATATGTATATAACAATGATTTCCACATTCTCTTCTTGTATTACATTCATCTATACTATTCAATTTTCTAATCTAAAACAAAAAGATATCGATCAAACACTATCAAAACAATATAATAATGATCTCGCTACCTTCGTTTCCCTAAAGGCGAACCTTAATAATAGCAATCCACATACTACAATGAAATACCAAATAAACTGCTAGCTACACATTTCGGTATAGTAGTCAAAACTAACTGATACGAAAAAGCTACGTTCAAATACATTAAAAAAATAAAAAATCGGTAGAAAATGATAAACTGATAACACGAACACATAACAGGTCTACATCGACTATCTCGTCGGATAGAATAGTTACTGATACTTATCAATGTAGTTATTTTTTATTACTGAACTTAAAGCGTTGAATAAAAAAATTAAAACAAAAACAAAAAATTATACACACAGCGTCTTCATTCTCATTAAGAAATGAACGTTGAGAAAATTTGATGAACTTTCGAACGCAAAAAAACATTGCATTGCGTTCTCCTCCGGGTGGCTTTATGATGTCTTCCTTTAGGCACAACACTCCATGAAGTAATAAAACCCCGTAAGATGGAGCTAGAGATTCTCCTAATGGGAGATTCTCCCTATACTAATACGGAAAAACATACATCCATTGACGAACTTCCCGAGAAATTTTACCTAACGTTCTTTCTTTAAAAGTTAGGTAAGAAAAAAGCAAGATTTAGTATTAGTATAAGAAGACTAGTATCCCGGGTAAAAACATTTTACCGGTTCACTTTTAGATGACGTCACATCCGTCCCCAATGAGTTACATGAGTTACATCCCCATCTTCACCTGTGTTCTTTTAAAACATAGGGGTGGCGAAAAGTAAGATCACATAATTGCTAAGAATAAGTATCACTGAGTTGCAGAGCTCGAAAACCTGATCAAGAACATGTATGGGATCGCCTGTGTACGACTTACCGTTATGGAGATATCGTCGATCAAAGATTCTGATGACGTCACATCCGTCCCCAAAATGTTTCAGACCCAAATCTTTCGACACCCCATCGCCAATATCGCACGCCCAAAGTGACGTCAGTTATTCCCATTGGTTCTCGAGATATTTGCCCTTAAATATCGCGTTCTATTTAGGGTGCAATGCAATGTACCCACTGACGTCGCGCTACTCCTATAATACTAATCGCCATTTAAGTCACAACTCAGTTACGCACGACCTAAAATGTCACTATATCACAGTTCATACGAACATTTCGTTCCCAGTCCTTTTATTCACACTGACCGAACTAAATTTGTTATGCACAGTCGCTATTAGTATATAGACTAGTATCCCGGGTAAAAACATTTTACCGGTTCACTTTCCCTATGAGTTCACACCACCCGTGCTCTACCTCTTTCAAAATATAAGGGTGACAAAAAATAAAATCATAGAAAGGGGAAGAATAAGTATCACTAAGTTGTAGAGCTCGAAAACCTGATCAAGAAAATGTATGGGATTGCCTGTGTACGACTAACCGTTACTGAGATATAGTCGATCAAAGATTTTGATGACGTCACACCCGTCCCCAAAAAGTTTAAGACCCAAATTTACTAGTATCCCGGGTAAAAACATTTTACCGTGCCCTTCCTCTTTCAATATATAGAATATGACGAAAAATAAAATCACACAATCCAAAAGAATAATTCTTCAGTGGTTTATTATCAGTGTCGGATATTTACATCGTAAAATTTAGAACGAAATAACTCTTTACCATATCGATCACTTTCTGTCGGTAACTCTCTTTTCTTCTTCATCAAACACAAAGGTTTTTCCTTTTCGGTTGCTTCTCATTTAGCTGCTTGATTCCTTTCATGATCATGCGTGTTTCCAATCTTTAACCTTAATTCTTTTCTTCTTTGTGATAGCTCTTCAACTTTTCTATTGTAGTTTTCTAAATTCTTTGTCGTTTCTATCCTTCCAATTTCTGATTCTGCAGTTTCTGTTACAGCTTGCATGACATTTTCCCATTTCAGCTCTTTCTTGTTTATGGTATTATTTAAACTATCTGCAAATTGCTTTTGTATCTATTTGAATGTTTTGCACCAGTTTTCTTGCATCGAATTTCTTCACTTTTACTGGTTTGAATTTTTTGAACATCTTGTAAGGTTTAATACACATTCGACACACTTGATGATTCAGTTGATGATCACTATCACATTCTGTTCCACTATTATGATCTTGCGTCTTGCAGAGTTTGTTTTCGGTTCATGGGGATAATTATGTAGTCAATCTGATTATATATCGTGTCTTCATACGTTTTTGTGACCATGTCGTTATATGTCTAGACGGGTGTTGAAAGCAGCTGTTGGCTATTAGGCATTCGTTCATCTCGCAAAATTTAACAAGTTTTTGGCCGCTTGCGTTCCTCATTCCTTTGGAATATTCGCCGAGACATATTTACTTTTACTTCCAACTTTTGCGTTCAAATCACCACATACAATTGTAGTTGATAAAGTAACTTTGTTAAAGTTGTTAATTAATGTGTTGAGGTCTTCGTATAACTTTTCTAGTTCGTTAGAGTCATTCTTTACTAGTTTCGTATGAGGTCCGTACACGTTGATAATATTCTCATTTTATGGAAAAAGTGCTGAGAATCCCAGTTTTTTTCCAGTAACTTTTTTTTTGTCATAATGAAGGGTCAAATATGCCAAAGAAATGCTGAATGGTCAGCCCCTTTAAGCTCGGTAATCTTCTTATACTAATACTAAATCTTGCTTTTTTCTTACCTAACTTCGAAAGAAAGAACTTTAGGAAAAATATCTCAGAAAGTTCGTCAATGGATGTTTATTTGTACCTTTAAGCTCGGTAATTTAAGTACTAAAAACATGAATGGTTTAGGAACAACTATTTAGGGATGATTTATCTCACATTAATCATGCTCTTTATTGTCGAATGAACACATTTAAAGATGTAGATAAAAAAATCATTGCAATCAACTTTTTTTTTCATTCATTCCTTTCAGATTTTCACGATGAAAAACCTGAAGTGATTGATGCAGTTTCTACATCAGGTAAGTTCTAAAAGATTTGATTGAGATACTCAAATGAACTGCCTGTTTCCATTATGGCCTTCCTTCCACAGAATAATAGAATGGATCACTATAAAATTATTTTTGTTTACTTCTTAATTGTGGCTAAGCTTGGTTAAACACAGCATTTTTTAGGTAGTCATCATAATCGGATCTTCTTTAACATGATGTTGTTCCTAATAGCTTCAAATACCATAATTTTGCATAAGCATTATTATTTACTTAAACATGCAGCGCTTTGTTTGTTTTCGCTGCAGTTTTCATCTTTGTCATACATTTTACTGAAATAAATTTGTTTCTGTATTCAAGGTCTAACGATTTCCGATCTGAAAGTGAGCCATAAACTAGAGTTGGCCAAATCATTGGATCCTGACGGAGGGGCTGGTACAAGGAACTGGCGCCATCTAGGTTTAGAGTTAGCGCAATCTGATAAAGATTTTGAAAAACAAATTGAAAATTTACCATTACATTATGCTGGTGGAGGAAATCCTGGAATGACATTTCTTAAAAAACTCGCAGTTAACAAACCAGAAGTGACAGTCGAAGGTTTTCGTAATAGTGCCATAAGTGTAGGACATAACGAGCTTGCACTTTATATGAACACTAACCTTAACCAACAATGGAAACAAGAAATCAGAAAGATTTCCAATGATCATAAAGAACAAATTGCTACCATGTTGAACAAGCAATTTTCAGGAATAATCTACTGGGAAATGGTAGCTGAAAAACATGAGATGACCTTGGAAGAAATAGAAAGGATTAAGACTTCAATTAAGGATCAGAATAGCTATAGTCCTACAGTGAGAATGTTGGAAATAGTCAGACAAAGTAATCCAGAACTTCTTCTAAAAGACATTTCTGAAGCATGCAAAAGACTTCAAAGGAATGATGTAGCTTCATATATAAATGAAATTCAATGAATCAATTTTTTTAGTGGTAGATTTTGCTCATATGCAAAATTTTTCGTCCTAATATTTTTAATTCGAAGCCTATGAATTTTATATTATAGGTTTTACATGTATTTCACAATTTTATGAATTTATGAATCATCGGCGGCGTTAACAAAAAACTTATTTCATGCCGCCACGAGATTAATACGACATGAATTTATTTTTCAAGATGGGACCAAACAAGCAAGTCCAAAAGTCTGAAAACTTGATATTTATTTTCGTTTCGTCCTTTGATTCAAAAGCGAAATCTGATATTTACAAACAGCTCCTGCTTGCTTCATGGAAATAGCAGAAAAGGATTTGATTTGTATTACACGACACGTTATGATCGGGTTTACGCATGCGCAATAATGTTCGTTTCGGGTGAAATGAAATTGTTAATGTTTACATGGAAAACAGACCCCGAAATGAGATTTCATTTCTGTCTTTTTAAACGAAATGAAATTGACACAAGCTTCATTTCGCCCGAAATCATAAACGTGCATAAAGGTTAAAGTAAAGACCGGAATGAACATATTCATTTTCGTGAACGCCGCCTAATAAGGTCTACCATCTCAAGGCAATATACTACAGTTGACCCTTGTTTTTAACATGTTTTTTTTTAAGGAATTTCTTATTGTATTGATCAAAGTTTCTTGGTCCCTTCAGAGTTTGTTAAAACGAGGGGCCACTGTACATTTTCCTGTTTACGTTGTCTTTGGATACACTTTTGATTGATGGGAAGAGCTTTAGTTTTTCCAATCAGTGCCAGGTACTTATACGATAATACATGAAAATATTGCTGATGATTAATGTGGGTATGTAATATGTATGTAGCATGTAATATGTATGTAATATGTATTTGTTAGTTTCAATTTAAAATGTGCACTCGAATCCATTTGTTATATAGCTTCCTGAAGCTTCATTGCTTGCTAATTAGTTAGTAATTAGTTAGTAATATCTAGAAAAGGGTTGCTGCGTCATCTCACCCCCTTCTCTCTCTCATTTAAACTCCTAAAGTCCGGGTTATTTTCAGACCCTTAATTACTGATTCACCTAGTCACGTGATTGAGCTGTGGATCTGAATTGCAGAAATGCTAATTTGAAATCAATTTTACTTGATCTCTGTTTAAATCTTGACAAGGGCAATAACACTTTAAAACCCGGTCAGTCTAAGCGTACGTCAAATGTATCCTTCTACCAATATTATTATATTGTATATTATATTTACTTATTTCCTCTTACTTTTGTTAATTTTGTAGCACTGAATTGTTTAGTCGAAATATTTTCTGCTGATAAAATTTTATACGCACATTATATGTGTAGATATTTTATATTTGTCAATTTTGATTTAAGATTTATACTCGATTCAATTGTTGTAACTTCCACAAGCTTACCCTTCGTTGCTTCATTCGTGAATTTATTGCGGGAGTTTAATACAACAAAAATAGAGAGTGATCTAGGAGAAATATAGGTTCAGTGTGCTCGTTGGAAAGCGTGGGCACAGTGTTTCATATTTTCTTAAGCGAATTATGTGCCAGGACTGTAAATGAACTAACATAAGTAATATTTGGGTTTACAACTGACGTTTTCTTTAAATTACTTGTTGTTTACCTATCCAACGAGTTTTTCCATCTGTTTCATCTTGCAGTTTAAACATGGATGTATAATAAAAAAAGGGGACTTGATTGATTGCTCGGGAACTGTCACGTAATTTAATAAAAGCTGAAGTCCTTACTTGTTCAGCTGTAGGTGAAATAATTTTTATACCTAGATTGGAACTGGCACCTTCTGATTCAGGTATGCCGTTTACTTTGAAACGCAGATAACTTCCAATTCGTTTGGCCTACTCTTTAACTATCAATAAGAGTCAACATTTGAAAAAATTGGTTTGTTTTTGCAGAGGCCGTGTTTTTCACATGGTCAGCTTTATGTCGCTTGCTCCAGGGCGAAAGCATTTGATAATGTAAAAATCAAAATTGCTGCGACTGGTAAGCAAGGTTACGTTAATGGGAAGCTGTACACACAAAACGTGGTTTTCCCACAAGTGTTGCAGTAAGTTCCTAAGTTTGTATGTTTTGATTTGCTTACAGTAAAGTATAATATAAAATAAAATATAATAATGTTGTACATTAGTGTTATTTTTATGTATTGATTTTTACAGTTGTTTTAAAGTCACTGTTTTGTATTACTACAATATTTATGTAGGAAATACTGTTTTGTGGCTCAACTGTAATGTGTGATGTTTTACCTAAAATTTATTTGTGTATTCTGTTTTATTTTTTTAGGTGGAGTACAAGACCCATTGACTTACGTTCTCGCCGTGTACTCTGTTACCATGAGTTGTGTATGAAAAAACTTTCATAGACCATTCATGAACCAAAAGTCAGGGCATCTTTATAAAGAAGACTAAAATTTTGTTTTCAATAAATTATTGACATAAAAAAATCATTTTACTTTATATTTACCTCATGTACCATGTATAAAAAAAGCTTTTAAACACAATTCATGAACCAAAGTTTAATACCTTTCTAGAGATTGAGAATTGACTTGAACTTTTCCTTTTAGTGAAAAAAATAACATTATAAAAAATGTCTCTTTCAAAAAAAACAACCGAGGAGGGTAAATGATTAATTTTATCTTCTTCAGCCTTTAAAGTAGTGCAAACCCTTACATATTTCTTACTTATATGTTTTAGCGTTCAACCAATTATCCATTGGGTCAGGTGGTAAGGTTATATCTTTTTCTTTTTAAAATATTTGTAACAGTCTCATTTTGTATTACTAATTTTCCTTGTTATATTTTGAGTCTTTATATTGAGTCTTTCCTTTCAGTGGTACAAGTGCAGCCGCAAAGTAAGTATATTTTAACTATGCTTATACTATGGCTGTTATTGGTTTGTCTTTTAAATAATGATGCCCTTTTTTATAGTGGAAGAACGAAATGTTAATTGTAAGTTTTATCATTTTTTAATGTATGTTTCTTGTCTATAAACACGTACTAGAGTTTTCATTACCATTTTCATTGACATTAACTCTCACGTCTTATCTTTCAGTGGTACAAGTGCAGCCGCAAAGTAAGTATATTTTAACTATGCTTATACTATGGCTGTTATTGGTTTGTCTTTAGAATAATGATACCCTTTTTTTATAGTGGAAGAACGAAATGTTAATTGTAAGTTTTATCATTTTTTAATGTATGTTTCTTATCTATAAACATGTACTAGAGTTTCCATTACCATTTTCATTGACATTAACTCTCACGTCTTATCTTTCAGTGGTACAAGTGCAGCCGCAAAGTAAGTATATTTTCACTATGCTTATACATTTTACCAGTTCACTTTCCCCATGAGTTACTGACCCCAACGCCCGGGCTTACCCTCTCTCTTACAATATGGCAGTGACGAAAAATAAAATCACACAATCCAAAAGAATAGGTACCACTGAGTTGTAGAGCTCGAAAAGCTGATCAAGAAAATGTATGGGATCGTCTGTGTACGATGTACCGTTACGGATATATCGTCGATCAAAAATTCTGATGACGTTACACCCGTCCCCAAAAAGTTTTAGGCCCAAATTTTTCGACACCCCATCGCCAATATCGTGCACCCAAATTTACGTCAGTTATTCCCATTGGTTCTCGAGATATTTTCCCTTAAATATCGCATTCCATTTAGGGTGCAATGCAATGTGCCCACTGAAGTCGCGCTACTCCTATAATACTAATATCGCCTATATCTCGACAACTCAGTTACGCACGATCTCAAATTTCAATTATAACATTTTCCATACGAACATTTCGTTCCCAGTCCTTTTATTCACACTGACCAAACTAAATTTGTTATGCACAGTCGCTATTAGTATATCTACTAGTATCCCGGGTAAAAACATTTTACCGGTTCACTTTCCCCATGAGTTACTGACCCCAACCCCCGTGCTTACGCTCTCTCTCTTACAATATGGTGGTGACCAAAAATAAAATCACACAATCCAAAAGAATAAGTATCACTAAGTTGTAGAGCTCGAAAACCTGATCAAAAAAATATATGGGATCGTCTGCGTACGACTTACCGTTACGGAGATATCGTCGATCAAAGATTTTAATAACGTCACACCCGTCCCCAAAAAGTTTTAGACCCAAATCTTTAGACACTTCATCGCCAATATCGCGTGCCCAAAGTGTCGTCAGTTATTTCTATTGGTTCTCGAGATATTTTCCCTTAAATATCGCGTTCTATTTTGGGTGCAATGGAATGTGCCCACTGACGTCGCGCTACTCCTATAATACTAATATCGCCTATATCTCGACAACTCAGTTACGCACGATCTAAAATGGAATTATAACATTTTCCATACGAACATTTCGTTCCCAGTCCTTTTATTCACACTGACCGAACTAAATTTGTTATGCACAGTCGCTATTAGTATATAGACTAGTATCCCGGGTAAAAACATTTTTCCGGTTCACTTTCCCCAGGAGTTACTGACCCCAACCCCCGTGCTTACCCTCTCTCTTACAATATGGCGGTGACGAAAAATAAAACATAGAAAGGGGAAGAATAAGTATCACTAAGTTGTAGAGGTCGAAAACCTGATCAAGAAAATGTATGGGATCGCCTATGTACGACTAACCGTTACGGAGATATCGATGATCAAAGATCCTAATGACGTCACACCCGTCCCCAAAACATTTTAGACCCAAATTTTTCGACACCCCACCGCCAATATTGCGCACCCAAGGTGACGTCAGTAATTCTCATTGGTTATCGAGATATTTTCCCTTAAATATCGCGTTCTATTTGGGTGCAATGCAATGTACCCACTGACGTCGCACTACTCCTATAATACTAATATCGCCTATATCTCGACAACTCAGTTACGCACGATCTAAAATTTAATTATAACATTTTCCATAAGAACATTTCGTTCCCAGTCCTTTTATTCACACTGACCAAACTAAAAAGTGGATGCACAACTCGCTATTAGTATATAGACTAGTGCAGCGTGTAAAAACATTTTACAGTTTTCCATAAATTGATTTTTACACGCAATACTGCCATGATAAGTCTGTGTATATACAAAAATTGTTGTGTTTCTCCATGTTGGAATTATATCATATTTAACACACAATTGTTGTATTAATATTTTGGATCGATCATTCAAAGAATGCTATTAATCCCTACTTTCCAGTGCTATCTGGGCCTATTTAGAGATTTCTAAAGTTGTACAGTTAAACTAAAAGCTAAAATTCCAATGTTCAGAGATTTAGAAAAGAGACAATACAACGTATACTCCTACCTAACCAATGGATACTCCTACCTAACCACGATAAACTTCTGATATATAAGAAAATACCTTCAAATTTCCCTATTAACTAAAGCTAACAAAAACAATACCTTCTCAGACTTTTTATCCGACGATTTTATCCACAATTCAAACTTTATTCTGCTATGAATTGTGGAAATGTCAAAACCCAAAACTCCACTTGTGCATCATGATACAAAAACCATGTATATATGTATATAACAATGATTTCCACATTCTCTTCTTGTATTACATTCATCTATACTATTCAATTTTCTAATCTAAAACAAAAAGATATCGATCAAACACTATCAAAACAATATAATAATGATCTCGCTACCTTCGTTTCCCTAAAGGCGAACCTTAATAATAGCAATCCACATACTACAATGAAATACCAAATAAACTGCTAGCTACACATTTCGGTATAGTAGTCAAAACTAACTGATACGAAAAAGCTACGTTCAAATACATTAAAAAAATAAAAAATCGGTAGAAAATGATAAACTGATAACACGAACACATAACAGGTCTACATCGACTATCTCGTCGGATAGAATAGTTACTGATACTTATCAATGTAGTTATTTTTTATTACTGAACTTAAAGCGTTGAATAAAAAAATTAAAACAAAAACAAAAAATTATACACACAGCGTCTTCATTCTCATTAAGAAATGAACGTTGAGAAAATTTGATGAACTTTCGAACGCAAAAAAACATTGCATTGCGTTCTCCTCCGGGTGGCTTTATGATGTCTTCCTTTAGGCACAACACTCCATGAAGTAATAAAACCCCGTAAGATGGAGCTAGAGATTCTCCTAATGGGAGATTCTCCCTATACTAATACGGAAAAACATACATCCATTGACGAACTTCCCGAGAAATTTTACCTAACGTTCTTTCTTTAAAAGTTAGGTAAGAAAAAAGCAAGATTTAGTATTAGTATAAGAAGACTAGTATCCCGGGTAAAAACATTTTACCGGTTCACTTTTAGATGACGTCACATCCGTCCCCAATGAGTTACATGAGTTACATCCCCATCTTCACCTGTGTTCTTTTAAAACATAGGGGTGGCGAAAAGTAAGATCACATAATTGCTAAGAATAAGTATCACTGAGTTGCAGAGCTCGAAAACCTGATCAAGAACATGTATGGGATCGCCTGTGTACGACTTACCGTTATGGAGATATCGTCGATCAAAGATTCTGATGACGTCACATCCGTCCCCAAAATGTTTCAGACCCAAATCTTTCGACACCCCATCGCCAATATCGCACGCCCAAAGTGACGTCAGTTATTCCCATTGGTTCTCGAGATATTTGCCCTTAAATATCGCGTTCTATTTAGGGTGCAATGCAATGTACCCACTGACGTCGCGCTACTCCTATAATACTAATCGCCATTTAAGTCACAACTCAGTTACGCACGACCTAAAATGTCACTATATCACAGTTCATACGAACATTTCGTTCCCAGTCCTTTTATTCACACTGACCGAACTAAATTTGTTATGCACAGTCGCTATTAGTATATAGACTAGTATCCCGGGTAAAAACATTTTACCGGTTCACTTTCCCTATGAGTTCACACCACCCGTGCTCTACCTCTTTCAAAATATAAGGGTGACAAAAAATAAAATCATAGAAAGGGGAAGAATAAGTATCACTAAGTTGTAGAGCTCGAAAACCTGATCAAGAAAATGTATGGGATTGCCTGTGTACGACTAACCGTTACTGAGATATCGATGATCAAAGATCCTAATGACGTCACACCCGTCCCCAAAACATTTTAGACCCAAATTTTTCGACACCCCACCGCCAATATTGCGCACCCAAGGTGACGTCAGTAATTCTCATTGGTTATCGAGATATTTTCCCTTAAATATCGCGTTCTATTTGGGTGCAATGCAATGTACCCACTGACGTCGCACTACTCCTATAATACTAATATCGCCTATATCTCGACAACTCAGTTACGCACGATCTAAAATTTAATTATAACATTTTCCATAAGAACATTTCGTTCCCAGTCCTTTTATTCACACTGACCAAACTAAAAAGTGGATGCACAACTCGCTATTAGTATATAGACTAGTGCAGCGTGTAAAAACATTTTACAGTTTTCCATAAATTGATTTTTACACGCAATACTGCCATGATAAGTCTGTGTATATACAAAAATTGTTGTGTTTCTCCATGTTGGAATTATATCATATTTAACACACAATTGTTGTATTAATATTTTGGATCGATCATTCAAAGAATGCTATTAATCCCTACTTTCCAGTGCTATCTGGGCCTATTTAGAGATTTCTAAAGTTGTACAGTTAAACTAAAAGCTAAAATTCCAATGTTCAGAGATTTAGAAAAGAGACAATACAACGTATACTCCTACCTAACCAATGGATACTCCTACCTAACCACGATAAACTTCTGATATATAAGAAAATACCTTCAAATTTCCCTATTAACTAAAGCTAACAAAAACAATACCTTCTCAGACTTTTTATCCGACGATTTTATCCACAATTCAAACTTTATTCTGCTATGAATTGTGGAAATGTCAAAACCCAAAACTCCACTTGTGCATCATGATACAAAAACCATGTATATATGTATATAACAATGATTTCCACATTCTCTTCTTGTATTACATTCATCTATACTATTCAATTTTCTAATCTAAAACAAAAAGATATCGATCAAACACTATCAAAACAATATAATAATGATCTCGCTACCTTCGTTTCCCTAAAGGCGAACCTTAATAATAGCAATCCACATACTACAATGAAATACCAAATAAACTGCTAGCTACACATTTCGGTATAGTAGTCAAAACTAACTGATACGAAAAAGCTACGTTCAAATACATTAAAAAAATAAAAAATCGGTAGAAAATGATAAACTGATAACACGAACACATAACAGGTCTACATCGACTATCTCGTCGGATAGAATAGTTACTGATACTTATCAATGTAGTTATTTTTTATTACTGAACTTAAAGCGTTGAATAAAAAAATTAAAACAAAAACAAAAAATTATACACACAGCGTCTTCATTCTCATTAAGAAATGAACGTTGAGAAAATTTGATGAACTTTCGAACGCAAAAAAACATTGCATTGCGTTCTCCTCCGGGTGGCTTTATGATGTCTTCCTTTAGGCACAACACTCCATGAAGTAATAAAACCCCGTAAGATGGAGCTAGAGATTCTCCTAATGGGAGATTCTCCCTATACTAATACGGAAAAACATACATCCATTGACGAACTTCCCGAGAAATTTTACCTAACGTTCTTTCTTTAAAAGTTAGGTAAGAAAAAAGCAAGATTTAGTATTAGTATAAGAAGACTAGTATCCCGGGTAAAAACATTTTACCGGTTCACTTTTAGATGACGTCACATCCGTCCCCAATGAGTTACATGAGTTACATCCCCATCTTCACCTGTGTTCTTTTAAAACATAGGGGTGGCGAAAAGTAAGATCACATAATTGCTAAGAATAAGTATCACTGAGTTGCAGAGCTCGAAAACCTGATCAAGAACATGTATGGGATCGCCTGTGTACGACTTACCGTTATGGAGATATCGTCGATCAAAGATTCTGATGACGTCACATCCGTCCCCAAAATGTTTCAGACCCAAATCTTTCGACACCCCATCGCCAATATCGCACGCCCAAAGTGACGTCAGTTATTCCCATTGGTTCTCGAGATATTTGCCCTTAAATATCGCGTTCTATTTAGGGTGCAATGCAATGTACCCACTGACGTCGCGCTACTCCTATAATACTAATCGCCATTTAAGTCACAACTCAGTTACGCACGACCTAAAATGTCACTATATCACAGTTCATACGAACATTTCGTTCCCAGTCCTTTTATTCACACTGACCGAACTAAATTTGTTATGCACAGTCGCTATTAGTATATAGACTAGTATCCCGGGTAAAAACATTTTACCGGTTCACTTTCCCTATGAGTTCACACCACCCGTGCTCTACCTCTTTCAAAATATAAGGGTGACAAAAAATAAAATCATAGAAAGGGGAAGAATAAGTATCACTAAGTTGTAGAGCTCGAAAACCTGATCAAGAAAATGTATGGGATTGCCTGTGTACGACTAACCGTTACTGAGATATAGTCGATCAAAGATTTTGATGACGTCACACCCGTCCCCAAAAAGTTTAAGACCCAAATTTACTAGTATCCCGGGTAAAAACATTTTACCGTGCCCTTCCTCTTTCAATATATAGAATATGACGAAAAATAAAATCACACAATCCAAAAGAATAATTCTTCAGTGGTTTATTATCAGTGTCGGATATTTACATCGTAAAATTTAGAACGAAATAACTCTTTACCATATCGATCACTTTCTGTCGGTAACTCTCTTTTCTTCTTCATCAAACACAAAGGTTTTTCCTTTTCGGTTGCTTCTCATTTAGCTGCTTGATTCCTTTCATGATCATGCGTGTTTCCAATCTTTAACCTTAATTCTTTTCTTCTTTGTGATAGCTCTTCAACTTTTCTATTGTAGTTTTCTAAATTCTTTGTCGTTTCTATCCTTCCAATTTCTGATTCTGCAGTTTCTGTTACAGCTTGCATGACATTTTCCCATTTCAGCTCTTTCTTGTTTATGGTATTATTTAAACTATCTGCAAATTGCTTTTGTATCTATTTGAATGTTTTGCACCAGTTTTCTTGCATCGAATTTCTTCACTTTTACTGGTTTGAATTTTTTGAACATCTTGTAAGGTTTAATACACATTCGACACACTTGATGATTCAGTTGATGATCACTATCACATTCTGTTCCACTATTATGATCTTGCGTCTTGCAGAGTTTGTTTTCGGTTCATGGGGATAATTATGTAGTCAATCTGATTATATATCGTGTCTTCATACGTTTTTGTGACCATGTCGTTATATGTCTAGACGGGTGTTGAAAGCAGCTGTTGGCTATTAGGCATTCGTTCATCTCGCAAAATTTAACAAGTTTTTGGCCGCTTGCGTTCCTCATTCCTTTGGAATATTCGCCGAGACATATTTACTTTTACTTCCAACTTTTGCGTTCAAATCACCACATACAATTGTAGTTGATAAAGTAACTTTGTTAAAGTTGTTAATTAATGTGTTGAGGTCTTCGTATAACTTTTCTAGTTCGTTAGAGTCATTCTTTACTAGTTTCGTATGAGGTCCGTACACGTTGATAATATTCTCATTTTATGGAAAAAGTGCTGAGAATCCCAGTTTTTTTCCAGTAACTTTTTTTTTGTCATAATGAAGGGTCAAATATGCCAAAGAAATGCTGAATGGTCAGCCCCTTTAAGCTCGGTAATCTTCTTATACTAATACTAAATCTTGCTTTTTTCTTACCTAACTTCGAAAGAAAGAACTTTAGGAAAAATATCTCAGAAAGTTCGTCAATGGATGTTTATTTGTACCTTTAAGCTCGGTAATTTAAGTACTAAAAACATGAATGGTTTAGGAACAACTATTTAGGGATGATTTATCTCACATTAATCATGCTCTTTATTGTCGAATGAACACATTTAAAGATGTAGATAAAAAAATCATTGCAATCAACTTTTTTTTTCATTCATTCCTTTCAGATTTTCACGATGAAAAACCTGAAGTGATTGATGCAGTTTCTACATCAGGTAAGTTCTAAAAGATTTGATTGAGATACTCAAATGAACTGCCTGTTTCCATTATGGCCTTCCTTCCACAGAATAATAGAATGGATCACTATAAAATTATTTTTGTTTACTTCTTAATTGTGGCTAAGCTTGGTTAAACACAGCATTTTTTAGGTAGTCATCATAATCGGATCTTCTTTAACATGATGTTGTTCCTAATAGCTTCAAATACCATAATTTTGCATAAGCATTATTATTTACTTAAACATGCAGCGCTTTGTTTGTTTTCGCTGCAGTTTTCATCTTTGTCATACATTTTACTGAAATAAATTTGTTTCTGTATTCAAGGTCTAACGATTTCCGATCTGAAAGTGAGCCATAAACTAGAGTTGGCCAAATCATTGGATCCTGACGGAGGGGCTGGTACAAGGAACTGGCGCCATCTAGGTTTAGAGTTAGCGCAATCTGATAAAGATTTTGAAAAACAAATTGAAAATTTACCATTACATTATGCTGGTGGAGGAAATCCTGGAATGACATTTCTTAAAAAACTCGCAGTTAACAAACCAGAAGTGACAGTCGAAGGTTTTCGTAATAGTGCCATAAGTGTAGGACATAACGAGCTTGCACTTTATATGAACACTAACCTTAACCAACAATGGAAACAAGAAATCAGAAAGATTTCCAATGATCATAAAGAACAAATTGCTACCATGTTGAACAAGCAATTTTCAGGAATAATCTACTGGGAAATGGTAGCTGAAAAACATGAGATGACCTTGGAAGAAATAGAAAGGATTAAGACTTCAATTAAGGATCAGAATAGCTATAGTCCTACAGTGAGAATGTTGGAAATAGTCAGACAAAGTAATCCAGAACTTCTTCTAAAAGACATTTCTGAAGCATGCAAAAGACTTCAAAGGAATGATGTAGCTTCATATATAAATGAAATTCAATGAATCAATTTTTTTAGTGGTAGATTTTGCTCATATGCAAAATTTTTCGTCCTAATATTTTTAATTCGAAGCCTATGAATTTTATATTATAGGTTTTACATGTATTTCACAATTTTATGAATTTATGAATCATCGGCGGCGTTAACAAAAAACTTATTTCATGCCGCCACGAGATTAATACGACATGAATTTATTTTTCAAGATGGGACCAAACAAGCAAGTCCAAAAGTCTGAAAACTTGATATTTATTTTCGTTTCGTCCTTTGATTCAAAAGCGAAATCTGATATTTACAAACAGCTCCTGCTTGCTTCATGGAAATAGCAGAAAAGGATTTGATTTGTATTACACGACACGTTATGATCGGGTTTACGCATGCGCAATAATGTTCGTTTCGGGTGAAATGAAATTGTTAATGTTTACATGGAAAACAGACCCCGAAATGAGATTTCATTTCTGTCTTTTTAAACGAAATGAAATTGACACAAGCTTCATTTCGCCCGAAATCATAAACGTGCATAAAGGTTAAAGTAAAGACCGGAATGAACATATTCATTTTCGTGAACGCCGCCTAATAAGGTCTACCATCTCAAGGCAATATACTACAGTTGACCCTTGTTTTTAACATGTTTTTTTTTAAGGAATTTCTTATTGTATTGATCAAAGTTTCTTGGTCCCTTCAGAGTTTGTTAAAACGAGGGGCCACTGTACATTTTCCTGTTTACGTTGTCTTTGGATACACTTTTGATTGATGGGAAGAGCTTTAGTTTTTCCAATCAGTGCCAGGTACTTATACGATAATACATGAAAATATTGCTGATGATTAATGTGGGTATGTAATATGTATGTAGCATGTAATATGTATGTAATATGTATTTGTTAGTTTCAATTTAAAATGTGCACTCGAATCCATTTGTTATATAGCTTCCTGAAGCTTCATTGCTTGCTAATTAGTTAGTAATTAGTTAGTAATATCTAGAAAAGGGTTGCTGCGTCATCTCACCCCCTTCTCTCTCTCATTTAAACTCCTAAAGTCCGGGTTATTTTCAGACCCTTAATTACTGATTCACCTAGTCACGTGATTGAGCTGTGGATCTGAATTGCAGAAATGCTAATTTGAAATCAATTTTACTTGATCTCTGTTTAAATCTTGACAAGGGCAATAACACTTTAAAACCCGGTCAGTCTAAGCGTACGTCAAATGTATCCTTCTACCAATATTATTATATTGTATATTATATTTACTTATTTCCTCTTACTTTTGTTAATTTTGTAGCACTGAATTGTTTAGTCGAAATATTTTCTGCTGATAAAATTTTATACGCACATTATATGTGTAGATATTTTATATTTGTCAATTTTGATTTAAGATTTATACTCGATTCAATTGTTGTAACTTCCACAAGCTTACCCTTCGTTGCTTCATTCGTGAATTTATTGCGGGAGTTTAATACAACAAAAATAGAGAGTGATCTAGGAGAAATATAGGTTCAGTGTGCTCGTTGGAAAGCGTGGGCACAGTGTTTCATATTTTCTTAAGCGAATTATGTGCCAGGACTGTAAATGAACTAACATAAGTAATATTTGGGTTTACAACTGACGTTTTCTTTAAATTACTTGTTGTTTACCTATCCAACGAGTTTTTCCATCTGTTTCATCTTGCAGTTTAAACATGGATGTATAATAAAAAAAGGGGACTTGATTGATTGCTCGGGAACTGTCACGTAATTTAATAAAAGCTGAAGTCCTTACTTGTTCAGCTGTAGGTGAAATAATTTTTATACCTAGATTGGAACTGGCACCTTCTGATTCAGGTATGCCGTTTACTTTGAAACGCAGATAACTTCCAATTCGTTTGGCCTACTCTTTAACTATCAATAAGAGTCAACATTTGAAAAAATTGGTTTGTTTTTGCAGAGGCCGTGTTTTTCACATGGTCAGCTTTATGTCGCTTGCTCCAGGGCGAAAGCATTTGATAATGTAAAAATCAAAATTGCTGCGACTGGTAAGCAAGGTTACGTTAATGGGAAGCTGTACACACAAAACGTGGTTTTCCCACAAGTGTTGCAGTAAGTTCCTAAGTTTGTATGTTTTGATTTGCTTACAGTAAAGTATAATATAAAATAAAATATAATAATGTTGTACATTAGTGTTATTTTTATGTATTGATTTTTACAGTTGTTTTAAAGTCACTGTTTTGTATTACTACAATATTTATGTAGGAAATACTGTTTTGTGGCTCAACTGTAATGTGTGATGTTTTACCTAAAATTTATTTGTGTATTCTGTTTTATTTTTTTAGGTGGAGTACAAGACCCATTGACTTACGTTCTCGCCGTGTACTCTGTTACCATGAGTTGTGTATGAAAAAACTTTCATAGACCATTCATGAACCAAAAGTCAGGGCATCTTTATAAAGAAGACTAAAATTTTGTTTTCAATAAATTATTGACATAAAAAAATCATTTTACTTTATATTTACCTCATGTACCATGTATAAAAAAAGCTTTTAAACACAATTCATGAACCAAAGTTTAATACCTTTCTAGAGATTGAGAATTGACTTGAACTTTTCCTTTTAGTGAAAAAAATAACATTATAAAAAATGTCTCTTTCAAAAAAAACAACCGAGGAGGGTAAATGATTAATTTTATCTTCTTCAGCCTTTAAAGTAGTGCAAACCCTTACATATTTCTTACTTATATGTTTTAGCGTTCAACCAATTATCCATTGGGTCAGGTGGTAAGGTTATATCTTTTTCTTTTTAAAATATTTGTAACAGTCTCATTTTGTATTACTAATTTTCCTTGTTATATTTTGAGTCTTTATATTGAGTCTTTCCTTTCAGTGGTACAAGTGCAGCCGCAAAGTAAGTATATTTTAACTATGCTTATACTATGGCTGTTATTGGTTTGTCTTTTAAATAATGATGCCCTTTTTTATAGTGGAAGAACGAAATGTTAATTGTAAGTTTTATCATTTTTTAATGTATGTTTCTTGTCTATAAACACGTACTAGAGTTTTCATTACCATTTTCATTGACATTAACTCTCACGTCTTATCTTTCAGTGGTACAAGTGCAGCCGCAAAGTAAGTATATTTTAACTATGCTTATACTATGGCTGTTATTGGTTTGTCTTTAGAATAATGATACCCTTTTTTTATAGTGGAAGAACGAAATGTTAATTGTAAGTTTTATCATTTTTTAATGTATGTTTCTTATCTATAAACATGTACTAGAGTTTCCATTACCATTTTCATTGACATTAACTCTCACGTCTTATCTTTCAGTGGTACAAGTGCAGCCGCAAAGTAAGTATATTTTCACTATGCTTATACATTTTACCAGTTCACTTTCCCCATGAGTTACTGACCCCAACGCCCGGGCTTACCCTCTCTCTTACAATATGGCAGTGACGAAAAATAAAATCACACAATCCAAAAGAATAGGTACCACTGAGTTGTAGAGCTCGAAAAGCTGATCAAGAAAATGTATGGGATCGTCTGTGTACGATGTACCGTTACGGATATATCGTCGATCAAAAATTCTGATGACGTTACACCCGTCCCCAAAAAGTTTTAGGCCCAAATTTTTCGACACCCCATCGCCAATATCGTGCACCCAAATTTACGTCAGTTATTCCCATTGGTTCTCGAGATATTTTCCCTTAAATATCGCATTCCATTTAGGGTGCAATGCAATGTGCCCACTGAAGTCGCGCTACTCCTATAATACTAATATCGCCTATATCTCGACAACTCAGTTACGCACGATCTCAAATTTCAATTATAACATTTTCCATACGAACATTTCGTTCCCAGTCCTTTTATTCACACTGACCAAACTAAATTTGTTATGCACAGTCGCTATTAGTATATCTACTAGTATCCCGGGTAAAAACATTTTACCGGTTCACTTTCCCCATGAGTTACTGACCCCAACCCCCGTGCTTACGCTCTCTCTCTTACAATATGGTGGTGACCAAAAATAAAATCACACAATCCAAAAGAATAAGTATCACTAAGTTGTAGAGCTCGAAAACCTGATCAAAAAAATATATGGGATCGTCTGCGTACGACTTACCGTTACGGAGATATCGTCGATCAAAGATTTTAATAACGTCACACCCGTCCCCAAAAAGTTTTAGACCCAAATCTTTAGACACTTCATCGCCAATATCGCGTGCCCAAAGTGTCGTCAGTTATTTCTATTGGTTCTCGAGATATTTTCCCTTAAATATCGCGTTCTATTTTGGGTGCAATGGAATGTGCCCACTGACGTCGCGCTACTCCTATAATACTAATATCGCCTATATCTCGACAACTCAGTTACGCACGATCTAAAATGGAATTATAACATTTTCCATACGAACATTTCGTTCCCAGTCCTTTTATTCACACTGACCGAACTAAATTTGTTATGCACAGTCGCTATTAGTATATAGACTAGTATCCCGGGTAAAAACATTTTTCCGGTTCACTTTCCCCAGGAGTTACTGACCCCAACCCCCGTGCTTACCCTCTCTCTTACAATATGGCGGTGACGAAAAATAAAACATAGAAAGGGGAAGAATAAGTATCACTAAGTTGTAGAGGTCGAAAACCTGATCAAGAAAATGTATGGGATCGCCTATGTACGACTAACCGTTACGGAGATATCGATGATCAAAGATCCTAATGACGTCACACCCGTCCCCAAAACATTTTAGACCCAAATTTTTCGACACCCCACCGCCAATATTGCGCACCCAAGGTGACGTCAGTAATTCTCATTGGTTATCGAGATATTTTCCCTTAAATATCGCGTTCTATTTGGGTGCAATGCAATGTACCCACTGACGTCGCACTACTCCTATAATACTAATATCGCCTATATCTCGACAACTCAGTTACGCACGATCTAAAATTTAATTATAACATTTTCCATAAGAACATTTCGTTCCCAGTCCTTTTATTCACACTGACCAAACTAAAAAGTGGATGCACAACTCGCTATTAGTATATAGACTAGTGCAGCGTGTAAAAACATTTTACAGTTTTCCATAAATTGATTTTTACACGCAATACTGCCATGATAAGTCTGTGTATATACAAAAATTGTTGTGTTTCTCCATGTTGGAATTATATCATATTTAACACACAATTGTTGTATTAATATTTTGGATCGATCATTCAAAGAATGCTATTAATCCCTACTTTCCAGTGCTATCTGGGCCTATTTAGAGATTTCTAAAGTTGTACAGTTAAACTAAAAGCTAAAATTCCAATGTTCAGAGATTTAGAAAAGAGACAATACAACGTATACTCCTACCTAACCAATGGATACTCCTACCTAACCACGATAAACTTCTGATATATAAGAAAATACCTTCAAATTTCCCTATTAACTAAAGCTAACAAAAACAATACCTTCTCAGACTTTTTATCCGACGATTTTATCCACAATTCAAACTTTATTCTGCTATGAATTGTGGAAATGTCAAAACCCAAAACTCCACTTGTGCATCATGATACAAAAACCATGTATATATGTATATAACAATGATTTCCACATTCTCTTCTTGTATTACATTCATCTATACTATTCAATTTTCTAATCTAAAACAAAAAGATATCGATCAAACACTATCAAAACAATATAATAATGATCTCGCTACCTTCGTTTCCCTAAAGGCGAACCTTAATAATAGCAATCCACATACTACAATGAAATACCAAATAAACTGCTAGCTACACATTTCGGTATAGTAGTCAAAACTAACTGATACGAAAAAGCTACGTTCAAATACATTAAAAAAATAAAAAATCGGTAGAAAATGATAAACTGATAACACGAACACATAACAGGTCTACATCGACTATCTCGTCGGATAGAATAGTTACTGATACTTATCAATGTAGTTATTTTTTATTACTGAACTTAAAGCGTTGAATAAAAAAATTAAAACAAAAACAAAAAATTATACACACAGCGTCTTCATTCTCATTAAGAAATGAACGTTGAGAAAATTTGATGAACTTTCGAACGCAAAAAAACATTGCATTGCGTTCTCCTCCGGGTGGCTTTATGATGTCTTCCTTTAGGCACAACACTCCATGAAGTAATAAAACCCCGTAAGATGGAGCTAGAGATTCTCCTAATGGGAGATTCTCCCTATACTAATACGGAAAAACATACATCCATTGACGAACTTCCCGAGAAATTTTACCTAACGTTCTTTCTTTAAAAGTTAGGTAAGAAAAAAGCAAGATTTAGTATTAGTATAAGAAGACTAGTATCCCGGGTAAAAACATTTTACCGGTTCACTTTTAGATGACGTCACATCCGTCCCCAATGAGTTACATGAGTTACATCCCCATCTTCACCTGTGTTCTTTTAAAACATAGGGGTGGCGAAAAGTAAGATCACATAATTGCTAAGAATAAGTATCACTGAGTTGCAGAGCTCGAAAACCTGATCAAGAACATGTATGGGATCGCCTGTGTACGACTTACCGTTATGGAGATATCGTCGATCAAAGATTCTGATGACGTCACATCCGTCCCCAAAATGTTTCAGACCCAAATCTTTCGACACCCCATCGCCAATATCGCACGCCCAAAGTGACGTCAGTTATTCCCATTGGTTCTCGAGATATTTGCCCTTAAATATCGCGTTCTATTTAGGGTGCAATGCAATGTACCCACTGACGTCGCGCTACTCCTATAATACTAATCGCCATTTAAGTCACAACTCAGTTACGCACGACCTAAAATGTCACTATATCACAGTTCATACGAACATTTCGTTCCCAGTCCTTTTATTCACACTGACCGAACTAAATTTGTTATGCACAGTCGCTATTAGTATATAGACTAGTATCCCGGGTAAAAACATTTTACCGGTTCACTTTCCCTATGAGTTCACACCACCCGTGCTCTACCTCTTTCAAAATATAAGGGTGACAAAAAATAAAATCATAGAAAGGGGAAGAATAAGTATCACTAAGTTGTAGAGCTCGAAAACCTGATCAAGAAAATGTATGGGATTGCCTGTGTACGACTAACCGTTACTGAGATATCGATGATCAAAGATCCTAATGACGTCACACCCGTCCCCAAAACATTTTAGACCCAAATTTTTCGACACCCCACCGCCAATATTGCGCACCCAAGGTGACGTCAGTAATTCTCATTGGTTATCGAGATATTTTCCCTTAAATATCGCGTTCTATTTGGGTGCAATGCAATGTACCCACTGACGTCGCACTACTCCTATAATACTAATATCGCCTATATCTCGACAACTCAGTTACGCACGATCTAAAATTTAATTATAACATTTTCCATAAGAACATTTCGTTCCCAGTCCTTTTATTCACACTGACCAAACTAAAAAGTGGATGCACAACTCGCTATTAGTATATAGACTAGTGCAGCGTGTAAAAACATTTTACAGTTTTCCATAAATTGATTTTTACACGCAATACTGCCATGATAAGTCTGTGTATATACAAAAATTGTTGTGTTTCTCCATGTTGGAATTATATCATATTTAACACACAATTGTTGTATTAATATTTTGGATCGATCATTCAAAGAATGCTATTAATCCCTACTTTCCAGTGCTATCTGGGCCTATTTAGAGATTTCTAAAGTTGTACAGTTAAACTAAAAGCTAAAATTCCAATGTTCAGAGATTTAGAAAAGAGACAATACAACGTATACTCCTACCTAACCAATGGATACTCCTACCTAACCACGATAAACTTCTGATATATAAGAAAATACCTTCAAATTTCCCTATTAACTAAAGCTAACAAAAACAATACCTTCTCAGACTTTTTATCCGACGATTTTATCCACAATTCAAACTTTATTCTGCTATGAATTGTGGAAATGTCAAAACCCAAAACTCCACTTGTGCATCATGATACAAAAACCATGTATATATGTATATAACAATGATTTCCACATTCTCTTCTTGTATTACATTCATCTATACTATTCAATTTTCTAATCTAAAACAAAAAGATATCGATCAAACACTATCAAAACAATATAATAATGATCTCGCTACCTTCGTTTCCCTAAAGGCGAACCTTAATAATAGCAATCCACATACTACAATGAAATACCAAATAAACTGCTAGCTACACATTTCGGTATAGTAGTCAAAACTAACTGATACGAAAAAGCTACGTTCAAATACATTAAAAAAATAAAAAATCGGTAGAAAATGATAAACTGATAACACGAACACATAACAGGTCTACATCGACTATCTCGTCGGATAGAATAGTTACTGATACTTATCAATGTAGTTATTTTTTATTACTGAACTTAAAGCGTTGAATAAAAAAATTAAAACAAAAACAAAAAATTATACACACAGCGTCTTCATTCTCATTAAGAAATGAACGTTGAGAAAATTTGATGAACTTTCGAACGCAAAAAAACATTGCATTGCGTTCTCCTCCGGGTGGCTTTATGATGTCTTCCTTTAGGCACAACACTCCATGAAGTAATAAAACCCCGTAAGATGGAGCTAGAGATTCTCCTAATGGGAGATTCTCCCTATACTAATACGGAAAAACATACATCCATTGACGAACTTCCCGAGAAATTTTACCTAACGTTCTTTCTTTAAAAGTTAGGTAAGAAAAAAGCAAGATTTAGTATTAGTATAAGAAGACTAGTATCCCGGGTAAAAACATTTTACCGGTTCACTTTTAGATGACGTCACATCCGTCCCCAATGAGTTACATGAGTTACATCCCCATCTTCACCTGTGTTCTTTTAAAACATAGGGGTGGCGAAAAGTAAGATCACATAATTGCTAAGAATAAGTATCACTGAGTTGCAGAGCTCGAAAACCTGATCAAGAACATGTATGGGATCGCCTGTGTACGACTTACCGTTATGGAGATATCGTCGATCAAAGATTCTGATGACGTCACATCCGTCCCCAAAATGTTTCAGACCCAAATCTTTCGACACCCCATCGCCAATATCGCACGCCCAAAGTGACGTCAGTTATTCCCATTGGTTCTCGAGATATTTGCCCTTAAATATCGCGTTCTATTTAGGGTGCAATGCAATGTACCCACTGACGTCGCGCTACTCCTATAATACTAATCGCCATTTAAGTCACAACTCAGTTACGCACGACCTAAAATGTCACTATATCACAGTTCATACGAACATTTCGTTCCCAGTCCTTTTATTCACACTGACCGAACTAAATTTGTTATGCACAGTCGCTATTAGTATATAGACTAGTATCCCGGGTAAAAACATTTTACCGGTTCACTTTCCCTATGAGTTCACACCACCCGTGCTCTACCTCTTTCAAAATATAAGGGTGACAAAAAATAAAATCATAGAAAGGGGAAGAATAAGTATCACTAAGTTGTAGAGCTCGAAAACCTGATCAAGAAAATGTATGGGATTGCCTGTGTACGACTAACCGTTACTGAGATATAGTCGATCAAAGATTTTGATGACGTCACACCCGTCCCCAAAAAGTTTAAGACCCAAATTTACTAGTATCCCGGGTAAAAACATTTTACCGTGCCCTTCCTCTTTCAATATATAGAATATGACGAAAAATAAAATCACACAATCCAAAAGAATAATTCTTCAGTGGTTTATTATCAGTGTCGGATATTTACATCGTAAAATTTAGAACGAAATAACTCTTTACCATATCGATCACTTTCTGTCGGTAACTCTCTTTTCTTCTTCATCAAACACAAAGGTTTTTCCTTTTCGGTTGCTTCTCATTTAGCTGCTTGATTCCTTTCATGATCATGCGTGTTTCCAATCTTTAACCTTAATTCTTTTCTTCTTTGTGATAGCTCTTCAACTTTTCTATTGTAGTTTTCTAAATTCTTTGTCGTTTCTATCCTTCCAATTTCTGATTCTGCAGTTTCTGTTACAGCTTGCATGACATTTTCCCATTTCAGCTCTTTCTTGTTTATGGTATTATTTAAACTATCTGCAAATTGCTTTTGTATCTATTTGAATGTTTTGCACCAGTTTTCTTGCATCGAATTTCTTCACTTTTACTGGTTTGAATTTTTTGAACATCTTGTAAGGTTTAATACACATTCGACACACTTGATGATTCAGTTGATGATCACTATCACATTCTGTTCCACTATTATGATCTTGCGTCTTGCAGAGTTTGTTTTCGGTTCATGGGGATAATTATGTAGTCAATCTGATTATATATCGTGTCTTCATACGTTTTTGTGACCATGTCGTTATATGTCTAGACGGGTGTTGAAAGCAGCTGTTGGCTATTAGGCATTCGTTCATCTCGCAAAATTTAACAAGTTTTTGGCCGCTTGCGTTCCTCATTCCTTTGGAATATTCGCCGAGACATATTTACTTTTACTTCCAACTTTTGCGTTCAAATCACCACATACAATTGTAGTTGATAAAGTAACTTTGTTAAAGTTGTTAATTAATGTGTTGAGGTCTTCGTATAACTTTTCTAGTTCGTTAGAGTCATTCTTTACTAGTTTCGTATGAGGTCCGTACACGTTGATAATATTCTCATTTTATGGAAAAAGTGCTGAGAATCCCAGTTTTTTTCCAGTAACTTTTTTTTTGTCATAATGAAGGGTCAAATATGCCAAAGAAATGCTGAATGGTCAGCCCCTTTAAGCTCGGTAATCTTCTTATACTAATACTAAATCTTGCTTTTTTCTTACCTAACTTCGAAAGAAAGAACTTTAGGAAAAATATCTCAGAAAGTTCGTCAATGGATGTTTATTTGTACCTTTAAGCTCGGTAATTTAAGTACTAAAAACATGAATGGTTTAGGAACAACTATTTAGGGATGATTTATCTCACATTAATCATGCTCTTTATTGTCGAATGAACACATTTAAAGATGTAGATAAAAAAATCATTGCAATCAACTTTTTTTTTCATTCATTCCTTTCAGATTTTCACGATGAAAAACCTGAAGTGATTGATGCAGTTTCTACATCAGGTAAGTTCTAAAAGATTTGATTGAGATACTCAAATGAACTGCCTGTTTCCATTATGGCCTTCCTTCCACAGAATAATAGAATGGATCACTATAAAATTATTTTTGTTTACTTCTTAATTGTGGCTAAGCTTGGTTAAACACAGCATTTTTTAGGTAGTCATCATAATCGGATCTTCTTTAACATGATGTTGTTCCTAATAGCTTCAAATACCATAATTTTGCATAAGCATTATTATTTACTTAAACATGCAGCGCTTTGTTTGTTTTCGCTGCAGTTTTCATCTTTGTCATACATTTTACTGAAATAAATTTGTTTCTGTATTCAAGGTCTAACGATTTCCGATCTGAAAGTGAGCCATAAACTAGAGTTGGCCAAATCATTGGATCCTGACGGAGGGGCTGGTACAAGGAACTGGCGCCATCTAGGTTTAGAGTTAGCGCAATCTGATAAAGATTTTGAAAAACAAATTGAAAATTTACCATTACATTATGCTGGTGGAGGAAATCCTGGAATGACATTTCTTAAAAAACTCGCAGTTAACAAACCAGAAGTGACAGTCGAAGGTTTTCGTAATAGTGCCATAAGTGTAGGACATAACGAGCTTGCACTTTATATGAACACTAACCTTAACCAACAATGGAAACAAGAAATCAGAAAGATTTCCAATGATCATAAAGAACAAATTGCTACCATGTTGAACAAGCAATTTTCAGGAATAATCTACTGGGAAATGGTAGCTGAAAAACATGAGATGACCTTGGAAGAAATAGAAAGGATTAAGACTTCAATTAAGGATCAGAATAGCTATAGTCCTACAGTGAGAATGTTGGAAATAGTCAGACAAAGTAATCCAGAACTTCTTCTAAAAGACATTTCTGAAGCATGCAAAAGACTTCAAAGGAATGATGTAGCTTCATATATAAATGAAATTCAATGAATCAATTTTTTTAGTGGTAGATTTTGCTCATATGCAAAATTTTTCGTCCTAATATTTTTAATTCGAAGCCTATGAATTTTATATTATAGGTTTTACATGTATTTCACAATTTTATGAATTTATGAATCATCGGCGGCGTTAACAAAAAACTTATTTCATGCCGCCACGAGATTAATACGACATGAATTTATTTTTCAAGATGGGACCAAACAAGCAAGTCCAAAAGTCTGAAAACTTGATATTTATTTTCGTTTCGTCCTTTGATTCAAAAGCGAAATCTGATATTTACAAACAGCTCCTGCTTGCTTCATGGAAATAGCAGAAAAGGATTTGATTTGTATTACACGACACGTTATGATCGGGTTTACGCATGCGCAATAATGTTCGTTTCGGGTGAAATGAAATTGTTAATGTTTACATGGAAAACAGACCCCGAAATGAGATTTCATTTCTGTCTTTTTAAACGAAATGAAATTGACACAAGCTTCATTTCGCCCGAAATCATAAACGTGCATAAAGGTTAAAGTAAAGACCGGAATGAACATATTCATTTTCGTGAACGCCGCCTAATAAGGTCTACCATCTCAAGGCAATATACTACAGTTGACCCTTGTTTTTAACATGTTTTTTTTTTAAGGAATTTCTTATTGTATTGATCAAAGTTTCTTGGTCCCTTCAGAGTTTGTTAAAACGAGGGGCCACTGTACATTTTCCTGTTTACGTTGTCTTTGGATACACTTTTGATTGATGGGAAGAGCTTTAGTTTTTCCAATCAGTGCCAGGTACTTATACGATAATACATGAAAATATTGCTGATGATTAATGTGGGTATGTAATATGTATGTAGCATGTAATATGTATGTAATATGTATTTGTTAGTTTCAATTTAAAATGTGCACTCGAATCCATTTGTTATATAGCTTCCTGAAGCTTCATTGCTTGCTAATTAGTTAGTAATTAGTTAGTAATATCTAGAAAAGGGTTGCTGCGTCATCTCACCCCCTTCTCTCTCTCATTTAAACTCCTAAAGTCCGGGTTATTTTCAGACCCTTAATTACTGATTCACCTAGTCACGTGATTGAGCTGTGGATCTGAATTGCAGAAATGCTAATTTGAAATCAATTTTACTTGATCTCTGTTTAAATCTTGACAAGGGCAATAACACTTTAAAACCCGGTCAGTCTAAGCGTACGTCAAATGTATCCTTCTACCAATATTATTATATTGTATATTATATTTACTTATTTCCTCTTACTTTTGTTAATTTTGTAGCACTGAATTGTTTAGTCGAAATATTTTCTGCTGATAAAATTTTATACGCACATTATATGTGTAGATATTTTATATTTGTCAATTTTGATTTAAGATTTATACTCGATTCAATTGTTGTAACTTCCACAAGCTTACCCTTCGTTGCTTCATTCGTGAATTTATTGCGGGAGTTTAATACAACAAAAACAGAGAGTGATCTAGGAGAAATATAGGTTCAGTGTGCTCGTTGGAAAGCGTGGGCACAGTGTTTCATATTTTCTTAAGCGAATTATGTGCCAGGACTGTAAATGAACTAACATAAGTAATATTTGGGTTTACAACTGACGTTTTCTTTAAATTACTTGTTGTTTACCTATCCAACGAGTTTTTCCATCTGTTTCATCTTGCAGTTTAAACATGGATGTATAATAAAAAAAGGGGACTTGATTGATTGCTCGGGAACTGTCACGTAATTTAATAAAAGCTGAAGTCCTTACTTGTTCAGCTGTAGGTGAAATAATTTTTATACCTAGATTGGAACTGGCACCTTCTGATTCAGGTATGCCGTTTACTTTGAAACGCAGATAACTTCCAATTCGTTTGGCCTACTCTTTAACTATCAATAAGAGTCAACATTTGAAAAAATTGGTTTGTTTTTGCAGAGGCCGTGTTTTTCACATGGTCAGCTTTATGTCGCTTGCTCCAGGGCGAAAGCATTTGATAATGTAAAAATCAAAATTGCTGCGACTGGTAAGCAAGGTTACGTTAATGGGAAGCTGTACACACAAAACGTGGTTTTCCCACAAGTGTTGCAGTAAGTTCCTAAGTTTGTATGTTTTGATTTGCTTACAGTAAAGTATAATATAAAATAAAATATAATAATGTTGTACATTAGTGTTATTTTTATGTATTGATTTTTACAGTTGTTTTAAAGTCACTGTTTTGTATTACTACAATATTTATGTAGGAAATACTGTTTTGTGGCTCAACTGTAATGTGTGATGTTTTACCTAAAATTTATTTGTGTATTCTGTTTTATTTTTTTAGGTGGAGTACAAGACCCATTGACTTACGTTCTCGCCGTGTACTCTGTTACCATGAGTTGTGTATGAAAAAACTTTCATAGACCATTCATGAACCAAAAGTCAGGGCATCTTTATAAAGAAGACTAAAATTTTGTTTTCAATAAATTATTGACATAAAAAAATCATTTTACTTTATATTTACCTCATGTACCATGTATAAAAAAAGCTTTTAAACACAATTCATGAACCAAAGTTTAATACCTTTCTAGAGATTGAGAATTGACTTGAACTTTTCCTTTTAGTGAAAAAAATAACATTATAAAAAATGTCTCTTTCAAAAAAAACAACCGAGGAGGGTAAATGATTAATTTTATCTTCTTCAGCCTTTAAAGTAGTGCAAACCCTTACATATTTCTTACTTATATGTTTTAGCGTTCAACCAATTATCCATTGGGTCAGGTGGTAAGGTTATATCTTTTTCTTTTTAAAATATTTGTAACAGTCTCATTTTGTATTACTAATTTTCCTTGTTATATTTTGAGTCTTTATATTGAGTCTTTCCTTTCAGTGGTACAAGTGCAGCCGCAAAGTAAGTATATTTTAACTATGCTTATACTATGGCTGTTATTGGTTTGTCTTTTAAATAATGATGCCCTTTTTTATAGTGGAAGAACGAAATGTTAATTGTAAGTTTTATCATTTTTTAATGTATGTTTCTTGTCTATAAACACGTACTAGAGTTTTCATTACCATTTTCATTGACATTAACTCTCACGTCTTATCTTTCAGTGGTACAAGTGCAGCCGCAAAGTAAGTATATTTTAACTATGCTTATACTATGGCTGTTATTGGTTTGTCTTTAGAATAATGATACCCTTTTTTTATAGTGGAAGAACGAAATGTTAATTGTAAGTTTTATCATTTTTTAATGTATGTTTCTTATCTATAAACATGTACTAGAGTTTCCATTACCATTTTCATTGACATTAACTCTCACGTCTTATCTTTCAGTGGTACAAGTGCAGCCGCAAAGTAAGTATATTTTCACTATGCTTATACATTTTACCAGTTCACTTTCCCCATGAGTTACTGACCCCAACGCCCGGGCTTACCCTCTCTCTTACAAGGGTGACAAAACAACTAAGGCGTTAACAAAAAACTTACAGTCGACTCTCGATAACTCGAACACTCGAAAACTCGAACAACTCGGTAGGTCGAACTTTTTTCAAGGTCCCTTGAGTTTACAAGCCCTTTTGAGGCAAAAAAAATCTCGAAAACTCGAACATCTCGATAGGTCGAACTTTTTTTTCGGTCCCTACGCTGAATTCCTCTCGATAACTCGAACTTTTCTCAAATATTTTTAAAAAAATTCGAAAAGACGTTGTAATTCGAACGTTTGAATTTCGAATGTTTTCGAAAAATTCGAATTTTCAAAACACAGAAGAAACGCATGAAAAACAAAACACAAAAAAAAAATTTAAAATGGCGCCTGTAAAACCACGAAAGCTAGACAATAAATCCATAGGGATTAAATGTAAAGCCCTAAAAGACTTGGAAAAAGGTATGAAAAACAAGGACGTTGCAGCAAAGTACGGTGTTAAAAAAAACACCCTTTCAACATGGCTCAAAAATAAAAAGAAATTAACAACTTCACTGGAAAAGAAAGGCATGTCTTCATCACGAAAAAGCACACGTTGCGGAGACTACGATCAGGTAGATAAAGCTGTTTTTAAATGGTTTGTGGGTATGAGGAGTCAACAAGTTCCAATTGATGGCACCATTCTTAAAGAAAAAGCCTTGGAATTCGCAAAGAAATTAAAGATTGAGGGGTTTAAAGCATCGGATTGTTGGCTTGGCAATTGGAAGAAAAGGTAACACAACAACATTTTTTTTTACTTGGCACTTTTTGTATCAGAACATTGAATATTATTACATAAGATTTCCACCATTTTCTTCGTACCCGAGATCTTCAACTTGCAAGGAACTTGCATTCCGTCCCCATCGCCAAGATTTACCGCCTTTCCAGTTATGACAACATTGCATTTTGCATCTTGATCCGCTCTGAGGAAAAAGAAAATCATCTTGGCAAACTTTCCATTGGTACCGAGTGGTAAATGCCCTACTATCGATGTGTTCTTTTTGACACAAACTGCATATTTGTCCTTCACATTACCTGGCTCCATTTCAGTTTTCAATTCCTCGTTCACAACTGGCGTCCATATATCTTTGTAAACATGATATCCCTTGACATAGCTTTCCAATTCTGTACTTGACATAATAATTAAGGGGATTGGGTCATCTTCATTGATAAAAACGTTTGCAATTTTAAGTGCCATTTCAGGTGTCTTCTCCAGAGGCAGTCGCGCGCTCAACAAATAGATAAAAAAAGGAATTTTCGGCAATGCAGTGGCTTCTTATTTTAAATTTGAAGACAAAGGCTTAGACTTACTTTTCCATCTTTTTTAGAAATGGGGTCACCTTGAAAGCCATCAGTTGAGAGAGTGCTAGCGTAACAAATCAAATGACAGCACCTTGGAATGAGACAACACTGCCTACCTTGTTGTCAAACTACAAATTGGAAGACATATTCAACGCCGACGAGTTTGGTCTCTTCTACCAGTGTTTACCGTCCAAATCATTCCACCTGGTTGGAGAAAAGTGTTCTGGAGGAAAGAACAGCAAAGTGAGATTGACAGGGATGGCGGCCGCAAGCGCAACTGGGGAAAAGTTGGAAATGTTTGTAATCGGCAAATCCAAAAAACCTAGGTGCTTCAAAAATGTGAAGCATCTTCCCTGTCGATATAGAGCCCAGAAGAAAAGCTGGATGACAGGAGATTTATTTGAAGAGTTGGTAAGAGGATTAGACACTTCTTTTCGAGCTCAAAACAGAAAGATTGTGCTTTTGATTGACAACTGCCCCGCCCATCCTGAAATCAATAACCTTACAAACATCAATTTGGTATTTTTGCCTCCAAATACAACGTCTGTCCTCCAACCAATGGATCAAGGTGTGATACGAAGTCTCAAAGCTCATTACCGAAAGAAGATCGTTCGTCTTTGTATCAAAGCACTAGAAGGCGCAAAGTCACTTCCAAAGATAAGCATTCTCCAAGCAATGAAACACTTGGTATCGTCATGGAACGCTGTATCGAAAGAAACCATTGTTAACTGTTTTAAGAAATCTAACATCAGCATATCGAACCAACAGGCAGCAGTAAACGACTATGATGATCCATTCAAAAGTTTACAGGAAGATATTGATAGATTGAATGAGTTGGATAACGAAGTAAATCTATCAGCTGAAACCTTTTCTAATGTGGATAGTGATGTTGTCACATCCGCTACAATAGAAAGTGATGAAGATATCATCGCCCAATTGATCGAAGTTGATGAAGGTTGTGAAAGTGAGGAAGGTTGTGAAAGTGAGGAAGATGATCAAGATGACGAGAGTGTTTGGCATACGCGCCCTTCAGCCAGTGAAATTGGAAATGCATTAGAAGTTCTACAAGACCTTTCCCTTTTCAGTACACATGGGGAGCAAATCCACTCACTTGTACTGAAGATCGAAAGTACACTCATCCTTGAGAAATGCGAAAACTTGAAACAAAGTTGTATGACTGATTTTTTTCGTAAGAAATGATAAGTAAGAAAATTGCTCCAAATTCCTCTGTGTCATTTTCTTCTTGATTTAACCTAACATCTTGTCTACCCAGTACACCCTGCAATTTTTGCACTTTCGGTAATACATTGAGACAGCGAAAAATACCCGGAGGGAGTCAAAAACGCCGGAACTGGAGATACCGGCTATATTACCTAACATCTCGAAAACTCGAACTCTCGATAGGTCGAACTTTTTTCAAGGTCCCGTGAGAGTTCGAGTTATCGAGAGTCGACTGTATTTCATGCCGCCACGAGATTAATACGACATGAATTTATTTTTCAAGATGGGACCAAATAAGCAAGTCCAAAAGTCTGAAAACTTGATATATATTTTCGTTTCGTCCTTTGATTCAAAATCGAAATCTGATATTTACAAACAGCTCCTGCTTGCTTCATGGAAATAGCAGAAAAGGATTTGATTTGTATTACACGACACGTTATGATCGGGTTTACGCATGCGCAATAATGTTGGTTTCGGGTAAAATGAAATTGTTAATGTTTACATGGAAAACAGACCCCGAAATGAGATTTCATTTCTGTCTTTTTAAACGAAATGAAATTGACACAAGCTTCATTTCGCCCGAAATCATAAACGTGCATAAAGGTTAAAGTAAAGACCGGAATGAACATATTCATTTTCGTGAACGCCGCCTAATAAGGTCTACCATCTCAAGGCAATATACTACAGTTGACCCTTGTTTTTAACATGTTTTTTTTTTAAGGAATTTCTTGTTGTATTGATCAAAGTTTCTTGGTCCCTTAAGAGTTTGTTAAAACGAGGGGCCACTGTACATTTTCCTGTTTACGTTGTCTTTGGATACACTTTTGATTAATGGGAAGAGCTTTAGTTTTTCCAATCAGTGCCAGGTACTTATACGATAATACATGATAATATTGCTAATAATTAATGTGGGTATGTAATATGTATGTAGCATGTAATATGTATGTAATATGTATTTGTTAGTTTCAATTTAAAATGTGCACTCGAATCCATTTGTTATATAGCTTCCTGAAGCTTCATTGCTTGCTAATTAGTTAGTAATTAGTTAGTAATATCTAGAAAAGGGTTGCTGCGTCATCTCACCCCCTTCTCTCTCTCATTTAAACTCCTAAAGTCCGGGTTATTTTCAGACCCTTAATTACTGATTCACCTAGTCACGTGATTGAGCTGTGGATCTGAATTGCAGAAATGCTAATTTGAAATCAATTTTACTTGATCTCTGTTTAAATCTTGACAAGGGCAATAACACTGTAAAACCCGGTCAGTTTAAGCGTACGTGAAATGTATCCTTCTACCAATATTATTATATTATATATTATATTTACTTATTTCCTCTTACTTTTGTTAATTTTGTAGCACTGCATTGGCTTGTCGAAATATTTTCTGCTGATAAAATTTTATACGCACATTATATGTGTATATTATATATTTGTCAATTTTGATTTAAGATTTATACTCGATTCAATTGTTGTAACTTCCACAAGCTTACCCTTCGTTGCTTCATTCGTGAATTTATTGCGGGAGTTTAATACAACAAAAACAGAGAGTGATCTAGGAGAAATATAGGTTCAGTGTGCTCGTTGGAAGGCGTGGGCACAGTGTTTCATATTTTCTTAGGCAAATTATGTGCCAGGATTGTAAATGAACTAACATAAGTAATATTTGGGTTTACAACTGACGTTTTCTTTAAATTACTTGTTGTTTACCTATCCAACGAGTTTTTCCATCTGTTTCATCTTGCAGTTTAAACATGGATGTATAATAAAAAAAGGGGACTTACAACTTTCATCGATATATTCAAATATAGTGCGTCTCAATTGAAATTTTTACAAAAGCAGTTTTAAAACTACCCTCAAACACAAGTTAAAAATACATGCTTCTATGGCTTCTGAAACTTTAACAACCAACCAGAAATGTTTTTTTAAATATTTAAATTAAATATACCGTTTATTTTGTAGGCAATTTTAAAACTCTTGATTGCTTATGAACTCCTAGAGCCTCAGAGGCCGTTTATAAAATTTCGGGTCTCATGTAAACAGCCTCTCGGCCTTGAAACTTTCAGAATTAAGGAACAGGATAAAGAATATCTTCCTGTAGACTTCCCGACGTTTTCCCGGCATCTTTTCTATATTGCGAATTTTTCGTAAAGGTGTATTAAGTTAAATACTACATAACTCGTTAAAATTCACTGTAAACGCCCATCTGAGACATCTTGAAAACATTAAGTAGCAGTTTTGAAGGACTAATGAAAGTCGCAGATTTATATGCATAGCTCCAAACCTTCTCTTGTTATATACCTCCATGCTATCAAATATTTTTGATTTAAAATTGTCGCGCAATTGAATTTGTTTTTCAGTTGGAAACTATACGAGTCTCGTGTGAATTTGAAGAGAAATTTTTTTGAACTTTCGAAATAACGAGTAATTTCAGAGAAAAACGTCAAAGAAATATCTAAAAGTTTATATTTTCCCCTGAAAAATGAGGACCGCAAAACTAACTTTGCAGGACAAAGGGAATGGGTAAAGGGAAGAAAATAAGGTGCATGTAAATAAGATTTAGTTACTTTCAGTATTCAACCAAAAATTTCAGTATTCAATGGTTAAAACACAGAATGAAACAGCGATGCGCCGCAAATTATACACGCATTGGTGAAAAGGCTAAACTGTGAAGAAGATGTTTGTCTTCATGTTTGTCTCAGATTGGTATATCCAGTTATTGTTGTTGTTTTTTTTATTTATCGCATGAGAAAAGTCAGAATCAAAAAACAAAAAACTCCTTTTAATGTTGTTGATGTGCGATCACATGACAAACGCCGAGATCTCGCTTTATCCAACCAGAATTTTCCGCTTTATCGAAATCGGCCATTCCGAACCCACCGTAGATTGCTATCTTTATTTTACGACAAACGGAGTTGTGAAAACAAAAGAAACATCAACCGAATTCTCAGTTACGTTTCGTAACCGTAAAATTAATGTTTGTTTAATTACCTTATCGGCCCTAATTCTGCCAATGACACATTTGGGTGTTTTGCCAGGACCGAGAATTTTCGTTTTCGTTTCACCAAATTCATACCACTTAAGGACCGGCCGAATAGGGCCCAATAAGGTAATCAAATTAATAAGAAACTTAACCACTTAATGACAGAGCCGTTTAAAAAATAAACCAACTGATTTTTTCCTTGCCATAATCAAATAGTGTAAACAGAGAAATAGAAAGTCTGGCTTTTCACTTCCGTCAGAGACGAAAAACGAAAGAATATACAACATGGCGAACCTAGCTGTTTTTAGGAATTGGTTGGTAGAACATGTGTATACTTGAAGAAGGTCCTTCTTGCGGATGAAATGTGTGAAAATTATAAATACTAGATAATACTAGAGTGCGCGTCTGATTTACTATATTATGTGAGCCATATTTATAATAATGAACTCAAACGGCCAGAAAGGGTAGAAAAACCATAAATAATACCTACTCTTGCGAATGTTTTCCTATATTCCTGTTTACATGTATATCAATCGTACAGAAGATTTTAGCCGTATCGAAGTGAAGTAAAACAAACCTTCTCAAAACCTTCTCATATTTTAACTGCATTTTATTTATACAGTTATCTATGATATAGAAACCTCAAATGAAATGGTTCAAGTAAGTCATGTTGCTGCACTCTGAATCCTTAATTTATCATAAATGTGATAAGTTATAGTAATTACAAATGCCGTTTTTGTGAAAAATTGCATTTGTTGGCTACACCCTTTTGCTTAAAGCTTTTAGCAAAATTAGGCTTTCAAGAATTGTCAATGAATGTGTGATGACCCACCCTTCACCTATCTTTTACCCTAGATGCTTTGCTGCAAACTTACCTTTCTTTTGTGTAATGTCTAAGTCTCTTCTTTGAAACATTTAACTCATCTATCTTTGTACAATGATATTCCATTTAATTGTCGTAATTGTCCTATACCCATTCATAATAATCTAAATCAGTGGAATGTATATAAGCTTGGGTAAGCATTAATTGCACCTAAACTGTAGTGGAATTGCTGCTGTTAAATAATTAATAGAGCAAGTTGGCACTGCTCTGACTGTTATGTCTTTCCATTTGCAGAAATGGATGATAATTCATTGGTCTTATATTACAGTTTTATGCAACCTCATCTACATTGCGAATATAAACACGAATGTTAAAAAGGATTTAAATATTATTAATAAATACAAATAGATACAATAAGCCAATGGCAAAACTTTTAAATTTAAATGAAATGTATATTGTTTGGAAGTTTATCCATAAACTTAAGTCAGGCGAGCTGACAATGCCAATTTCCTCCTTTTTCTACTCAACAAATTCATCTTGTTCAATAACTACTCCTCGTCTCACAATGGCCTTCATAGTCAGTTATCTCTTGCTCTATGCTGATTCAATTCTTCGCTCCTTTAGAAACTTTAGAAGGAAACTTTACGCCCGCAAAGGAATGAATTTTTACATGAAAACAGAAAAGATTTTTGTGTGAAGTTTTATTGGTTACATTAAGTCATTATGTTACAAAATACCCTTAACTTCTAAGGATGGTGACTTTTCGTGAAAGTTTAATTATCTTACATGGAAATGTAAAGTTTCCTTTGGGCTGTACTGTAACCTTTCGTGGTCACTAATATGCTAGGTTTTCTAAGTATATAATTTACATACTATAAGAATTTCATTATTTTCAAACAGTTTGATAATCACTGAGAAATTGATGTAAAATAACAAGGAAGAAGGAAAAAATATTGTCTTCTGTTTGAGTCATTTCTTTGTAGTTTATCTGTGCATTATTTGCTTGCCTGTACACTTGCCTGCTTCTCTCGGTGTAAATAGCTCAGTTTATACTGTGGCTTTTTTAATCATTTAGAAAAACTGCTGGCTCAGTTTTCTCACAACCTTTATAACAGTTCATTATCTTTAACTGAGAATAAATAATAATAATCAATGGTGGTGTTAGTTAACCATGAGAAATCATGGGAGTAATTTGTGTAGAGCAACATAATGAATAATAAAAAATGAAAATTTTCTGCGTGTCATTTTGATTTGGAAATGACAGTAAACTGAGGTATGACTTCCTTCGGCCTAAACGAAAAATATTTCTACCCCTACTGAGATCTCAAACTGCTTTGAGTTCAGTACGGCTCTCGTGTAAACGCACTCTAAATTAAGCTTTAAAAAATGTTGTGTTTGAAAATATTAATTTTACAAATAAATTTTTCCTCTGGTTTTGGTTTTACAATTTTTACATACTAAAGCTCAATAATCTGCAACATTTTTCAACTTTTTTTGCTTCCCCACCTTTTCCCTACCTACCTATACTCTCATTTTTTATAAGAAACTGGTTTATGAGAAACTATGGCTCAGGTAGTCCAGACTATATGAAACTTCGCTAGATGATCATATATAAAAAAAATTGTTTTTTTTGTTGCATGGGTTTTGTTACTGTCTCTTCAGGCCCAAAAAGATGAAATAAAAAAAAGAACACGCTTGAACTGAACATGAAAATGCATATCAAATAAACCAGCTAATTATCTTACACAGTTTTTTTCGCAGTCTCTACTGTACATACATTTCTTGCTCTCATTTGATCTTTTTACCTTTTGAAATGTATTTTGGTTATACCTAGTTATAAAAAGTTGTGTGAAAAAAGACTGGTGGACAGTATCGTGCTATTTCTTTGCCTATATCATGTCAAGAAAGATAACCATAAACCGAGCTCTGTGAAATTTATGATTTTCAAGAAATATGGCGAATATATAAAAACCTTCCAACGAAGCAAACTCATAGGTTGGAATGTCTGAGTGCTGATTCAATTGAAGCTTAAAGAAATCAAATTTGTGATAACCTTGGTGCACTATTTCTGTTCAAGTGGTGCCAGTTCAGTTGTTTTTCAAATGAATGCATAAAAAAATTTGTCTTTTTCAGAGTATTGTCCAAGATTTTGAGATGAAGGAACAACAGATAATAAATATTGACGAATTTGAAGAACGAGGTATTTTGGAAGTAATTTTGTTACCACAACTGAATTCCTTAAACTTAATGGTATTTTGCCCCTTAACGCCTGTGGGAGGGGGGGGGGGGGTTAAAAAGTAAAATTGAACACTATTTGTATGGCCATTTTTGTTATTAAAATTCAACATACAGAATTCAAAACTGTTGGAAAAATGATTGGGTATTTTAGACTGGAAAAAACATGGAAGTACCATCAGTGAAGTGGAAGAAGATAAATTGAAATCTGCAGTTTGCTTCATGTGGCAACACTTCACAGAGAATAACGAAAACTACATAAAACAGTAAGTGTTATTTTGTAGATTATTTGTGTTGTTTTTGTTTCACCTTCATTTTCACTTTCAGCTTTTGCAATTAGTAAACTTGATAAAATTCTTCATACTGACACAATCATCTGTGCATGATACATGATACTTATACACATTGGTCGCAGTCCTAAATGAAAGGGTGAAAAAATAGAAGTTTAAGAGTTTGGTATAATTTCAACATAATCATAATTTCTTATTCAACTGGAGCTACATAATAAGATTTAAATCTAGAAAATGGATACTGAAGCATGAAAACAAGTATTTCTCACCAAAACTGAAACTGAAAGTTGATGCTTACATGATTTTTGGACATTTTTTAGCTATTTTCTCTTACTTTTACCTTCTTTATTGTACGCTGAATGTAGTAAAATTTAATGACACAAATTCAACATTTCATAACACAAATTCAATGTTAAATATATTTCAAATTCGATATTCAAAAACAGGAATTCAATTTTCAATACGCCAATGATTGATTGATTGATTGATTGATTGATTGATTGATTGATTGATTGATTGATTGATTGATTGATTGATTGATTGATTGATTGATTGATTGATTGATTGATTGATTGATTGATTGATTGATTGATTGATTGATTGATTGATTGATTGATTGATTGATTGATTGATTGATTGATTGAATGATTTGCTTGCTTGCTTCCATATGAACGTATACAAAACTTCTTTTAGTGAATATGCAGGTATATCACAATCACATAGTCATTTAATAATACCATATGGATATGAACCATTCATTGTAATTTAAGAAGAGATTGCCTTGAATAAAATTTCTCATTTTTGCCAAAATTCGCTTTCCTTCAGCTGTACTATTTCCTCTAACCCCTTCAAGATTTCAGTAACCAGCATAATTAAGTTTCAGCATAATTTTATTTAACCCCTACAGGTCTCGAATTTCCTTCAAGCGACTTGTATATATGCAAAGCATTTCTTGTTAATATATTTAAAAAGCAAGTCCATTTAAAGTTATTCATAGGGGTTTTTTCGATTTTTTTCTGATTTTTTTTTTATTCAGTATAATACAAGAAATTTTTTTGCTCTTTTCAAAAAGTATTTATTTGAATGATATTTTGGTCAAGAAATAGGATAAATCTGGGATTATATTATTTTTTGGCCTTTGTTTACAGAAATTTAAGTTTTTCTTGTTACAAAAGTTCTTTTTCCAAAGAAATGTTTTCTATAAAAATCTATTAAAATAAAAGAAATTTAAAAAAAAACTATTAAAATGTGTTGATCTTCATTCAATTTAATTAGTTAAAGACATCCGGCCTCATTGTTTTGTAGTTTTAAACAAGCAGCTAAGGAAATCTATTTTTGAGGGGATTCCTGTGCATATTGAGCTTCTGTCTCAAAAGTATATACACTAGCTTCCTACCGTTTTTTTCATTTGAAAGAGGAGACTGGTAGCTAAATAATAGTACTTTTTTAAGCGAAACACTCATTAGAAATTGCCCCCGGATTTCTGAAAAATAAGAATATAAAGAAGTACCTACATGAATCGCTCTATATTTCTATTCAAAATCATTTACAAAAATTCACCAGGGAAAGTTTTGTATCCGAAAGTGTCACAAATCAGATGATGCAATTGTTGAGATTATTCGTTCAGCGATTTCGAGACAGAAAGGCGAAAGTGCTTTATATCTTCTGAACAAGTTAACATTTTTTAATTCTGTATGTAAGATATTAGACTTGTCTTGGTTGAAGCAATTAATCAAAGGCATCCATGTGTTTGTGAGAAAGACACTGAGTTTCTAGTTGCAAACAGAAGAAACATATCAAAACCTCAAGAGAAATCGGTTCCATTAAAACTTTTTAATTAATTTTTTATCTGTATATAGTATCCATAGCAACACTTCCAATTTTAGATTTCTGCAGTTTTTTAAATTTTATTCGCTTTACTTGTAATAAAATTTTTTACTTTGATAATGACCAGTGGAAGGTCTGGTCGAATATACAGAATTTTTTAGAAAAACATATTCGTTTTCTTTGTTTTCTAAAAACAAAAAATGTTTAAGCTTCTGGTGATACTTTTCATTATTAAATTGTATGCTCGTAATGACATTTTCAACTATATCAAAACCTGTTAGTTCTTGTGACTATGATTAAAATCAGATAAAGCTTTTAGCTGGACAAGGAAGTCCAAGTTGAACTGAGAGACAGTATTATGGAGTTTTTACTGGACATACTTTTTGATGATGATGACGACGGGAAATGTCGATGCTATTAATTTAGAAGATAAAGCCACCATCAAAGCTGTTAAACAAGAGGATCAACCATGGCCCATCAAAAAAGATGTTGAGACTATTGTTGAAAGTGATGATAGTGAAAAAGAAAGTGCTCATTAGAAAAATAATTACTCACATACATATGTTTCTTGTTCAATTTGTCAACAAAACAAAGAATATGAACATTCTATAAAAAAGGACACATTGGGAAGAGTATGGTAAAAGTGAAATTGAAATAAAGATGATGAGAATGAGAATGCCACTTTTAATAATAGAGAAGTTAATCTTGAAATCAAAAGAAGAGGTCTTTGTAACCAATAAAGAAATTGTACGATTTTTTCAAAACCTTATTTTACCAGGAAGATAACTTGATATGATATCTGTAGATGAGCTACTAAAAGGAGATACAAACAAAATTTATGTTGATAGTAACTATGTAGTAAAAAACACATTTGATGAGTTTGAGTAATGAAAACTTCCGTATTACATTTCGAATAGATTTTGTATCAGAAGAATGTCTTCATCCTAGTGGTCCTCTGAAGGAGTGGATAGAACTTATGAAGAGAAATTTGTATGAAACGTATTTTCAATCGAGCTGGAGAGAGTTATTCTCCGAAGATTATGTCAAAGTTGGGGTGATGTTTGGTCCAATGCCAGTTTTGCTGCCTGATATGTGTGAAAGCCTAACTTCTCGAGACCATGTTTGTTTAAAAGAGTTTAGAAAGGGATTAGAAGTGCCAGGGATGGCTTCTGTTTTTCAGACTTACCCACAACTGTTACCCTTATATACTTATCCACCCATGCGACAAAAACCTCATGTTAGCGATTTTTTAAAGTTACTTCAGGCATCATTTTCTGAACCTGGTTCAAATACTTTTTTTGAAGAAACCACCTATTCTAAATTGGTAAAGTATATTCGGGAAGTTGCAGCTGGACGTCGATTATGTGGGTCAAAATAATTAGATCTTGGCACTCTTCTTAGTATTGTTACTGGAGCCAGTAAAGAAAAGTAAAGAAAAAAACAGGTTCACGTTTCACAGCGGGGGATCTAGGGGTATGTCAAAAGTTGTGGAGGAGTACATAAACCTAATTTCTGTTTTGAGGTGTTTTGTTATTTTCCCTATGAAACCCTTATAACAGTCATTTGTTATCCCGTGGAAACAGGGCTCTAGAACAATTCTGCCACCTGTTTAGACTGAATACCGACGTTTTTCTGTACCATAGTTAAACAACATGAAAATTCCCCCTAAACTTGACACTATTGATCATTTTTACTCTGACTATATTGCTTGAAGCTAAAATTAAGGCACCAATAATCTTTTGAAAAAGTCTATGAAAGTTTTTATTCGAAAAATTTCAATATCTTAAAATATCCATATTAAAGACTGATCCACTGTAATAAAGGTATTTTCTTGATGAAAAGTATTATTGAGATTTCTTTTTGGTTGATGGATGAACAGGTCCAAACGTAATGTAGTTAGATGGAAGCCATCATAAAATTTTTGTCGTCTCTTTTTTAGTGGGTCTGGCTTTTATACTTCTATTTATACCAATGGTAAAATCATAAAAGCCATTGTGACGTGCCATCATGTGATTAAAAATGAAAGCGAGGCTGCAAATACTGTCGTAGTGTTCTTTCACGATGGGAAGTCCAAGGTCGAAACCATTCGGTTAAAACCAGAAAAATATTTTGTCACTGGTGATGAGGTACTTTTTCTATTTTCTCCTCGTGGTTAGATGGTTTTATTTACGAACATATTCTTATTTTTATTTCTATTTCACTGACAAGATTTTTGAATACTTTTAGGACTTGGATTTTACTATTATTGGCTGTGATGAAGATCATATTGAAAACACTTTGAAAATATCCCCAATCCAATTCAACTCAAACGTGCAATACCATGTCAATGATGCTGTAATGATATACCAGCATCCCGATGGCAGACCACGTGAAAAAAGCACACAGAAAATAACAAACATAGGCAATGATTTCGTAACCTACGTTGCTGACACTGAAGGTGGATCTTCTGGCTCACCTGTGTTTCAAAACTGGAATTTAATAGCTGTTCACTATCAGGGTGACCAGAAGGGAAATGATGGCATTTTAGTGAAAACTATTTTGTCATGTTTAGAGAAACATGGTAATGATAGGTCTTGTTTAATTTAGTTGTTCATATATGCTATTCACCCATTGTGTTAAATCAGTCAAACAAAATGGAGAGCATTCATCATTACATTTTACTTGTTCATACAGATAAACCATTTCCACAGCAGAAACGGAGGAGGAAACCTGAACAATTACTTAAACTAGATCCAAATCAAAGCTCTGAAGATATGTCGCTCGATCAAGTTGTTTATGCTTTGAGCAACACGAACCTGAATACAGATCCACTTGAAGATACCGGAGGGAACATTACAGTGATCACGGATAAGAACGAAAATGACTTAGAGAATTCAGATGTACCATCCAGTTGCACTAGTAATGCGGAAAGTAAGCCTTGTACATTGTTTTCAGCACTGCTTTGTTGCCGTTGTTGCAGCTAGATGTTGATTGAATCTAGCTTAATCAATGTATATCCTTTGATGTTGGCACTAATGTTATTTAGAATTTGGTATTAGAGATCAATGCTTTAAAATTTTTGAATACAAACTTTCATTGTAAACTTTGACCTTCATATGAAGTTAATTTGAAGTGAAGCCTCACTCTGTTTCTTAAATATCTAGTAAAATTTTGCGAATTCCATCACCGATGGGTTTTATCTGTATAATTTTGACCACTAATTACTTCCCTACTAATTTCTTACAGATTCTCCAGAGAATCAAGCAAAAATGATAGCGTTCAAAATGGAAGGCAACTTCCACCGGACGTAACTATGAAATGCGTCAATTTTGCGAAAGATTATTCAAAAATGTAAAGAAAGATATTGTTGGGCCAATATTGGGTAATAAATATCCTGTGCTTGATGCGATTGGTGCATATTCTAATAAAGTAGGTGATGAAGACCTTCTTGCCTTCGTAAATGATGTGTTAGATGATATTAAAATGCCTGGTTGGCATCTAAGAGAAGAGGATGTTAAAAAGACACCATTTGGTTTACATAGTGAGTATGGCAAGTCAAAGCTTGCGTGTTTTGTTTCTAAGTAAATTTTATTTTCCACATATTGAACAATTTGATCAGGTGAATTCCTTGTTCTTTTCATGAAAACCATGATATATGTAGGCATCTGAGGGTTTGTTAACAGTCTACGATTTTGAAATCGTCCGTAGTAGTGTCTAGGACTACTGTTATCTTACAGAACTGCAGATATGTTGTCCAAAAATCTTCTGTCATTTGCATTTCAGGCCATGAATTAAATGAAATTGGCTTTGTAAACAAATCCACACGAGAAGTGGAGAGTGGTATATTAGATATAATATCAGAAGATGCTGTTTCCGATGAACGATACATTGCTCTTTTTTTAATTCCATACAAGTGTTACATAGATATACTTAGTAATAGTAGTTCTGCTAAAGACCGATTATACAAGGTTCTTAAACGTTGGACTGAAATTAAACGAAATGTAACGTGGAAGGAGCTGGGATCTGTTCTCCTGTTTTTAGGGAATAAGCGACTCGTGGGACAGATCGAAAGACAATTTAAGTGATGCTTAAAGAAAGTAAAAGTATGCTTTAGTACTGTTGTTTATCGTTCGTGTTCCTGACGTATGTCATTCAATGTTTTTGATATTTTACAATTTGTATATTATGCTTTCATCATATAAAACCTGTTCCTGGCCTCCTTCGCTTTTTAAGTGCTCTCCAATACTTGCTTTTCTGACGCTACAAAAGGGTAGTGTCAGTTTTATTTTTGAAGATTTCCTTGTTAGGGAAAATTTGTAAAGCCAAGTTCTTCTTAAATTTTCACTTAATTTTTACTGTGTTTGGCTGATTTCTTCCAAAATGTGAGTAGAAAATCTTGTTAATTCTCCTTATATTCGTATTTATCAATGGTCACTGTTAATTTTCAGTTTTGTATTGGTTGCATCGCACTGTCCATGTTTAGTTCTCTCAGAGATCTGCTCTTCTTAAACATTAACATTGTTTTTTTAATTACTGCAATCTTGTCAAAACTGTTGAGACAAATGGAATTATTCTTAAGAATATCGAGTTTGCAGATTTCTCTCAACCAATGAGACCAAAGGCTCTGTTGGACGTTCCGAAGTTAGCCAAACTTCTGCAGCGTCGCCTACAACAACATCGTATCGTATCGTATCGTATCGGGGGAAGTGGTTTTATTTAGTTTTCCGATCTTCATTTAGCAATGTTTTGCAATTTTTTTCATTATAATAGAAATGTCTCAACTAGTTATTGTCAAGGTTGTGGAAATTGCTACTGATGATTTTTACACAGGTTTTTGTATTCTCTTTATCGCTTATCTTACACAGGTATGTTTTGCAAATTTTTTTAACCGTTATTTTGTTGTTGTGGCCTAAATTGTAATAATTTGTAATAATTCATTCATTTATTTATTTAACATTTAACGTTAATTGATTATTACATAAATACAAAAGTTATGAAAATGCCTTAAAAGTACCATCTCTCTAATGAAATCCAAGCTGTCATGGAAGAGATATAGCTTGAACGTAATGACACTTGGATTAATCTGTCTATTAATTCGTTGCGCATTGACGGTTTTAAGAATTCCCGTTCGGAAAATAACATATTTTTCTTTGCATTTGAATAGAATGGACGTTGGACGTTTTTTTTCTGTTTTTTTTTTTGTTGTTGTTGTTGTTGCTGTTGTTGATAATCGATATTTCAGGGTATTAAAACCCCTTTTAAAATAGAAATTGACACACTTCCCCTCACAACGTTCAGAACAAGATAGGTATTTAATCGTCAGTACAAAAATGAAATTACAGAGTGGCTGCTAATGACGGGAAAAATGAGAAGGGATGCAAATTCAACATGCGCATCACATAAATTCAACATGCACATCACACAAATATGGGTTTATTTTGGAGTTTCACTGTGTGCTCCTCTGTTTTGATTGGTAGGTTCCTACTGTGGTATAGTGAAAACTATGCCTTATTATAAATTGTATATATAGAGCTTTATTCATTCTAATATTCATTCGGAAATATACATTGAAAGAGACAACAAGTGTATTATTACACCTACCATTGATAAAAACTATCCCAAACCATGGAAAATGTTTCACTATTATCAAAGTTATGCTTACACTGGGCTTCTTATTCATGTTTATGTGCTGTGTTCTTCATCGATGCCATGCATGTCATCCTCATTTTAATGATTTACATTTCTTCATAGTATGCAGCGCCCTGGACCCATTCAAAATTCGCACATCCGTTAAACCAGTTTTAGTTTATAGATAGTCAATCTTTGCCATCTTAATAAAAACCGTCGGTTTATCGTTGTGTGTTAGTTCGACAATACAACCCGTAAGATCCTTTCGCCATTTTGCCAATCGTTAACTTTTTTATGTGGTGTGTATGGTTAAATATGTTAAGACGGAAATAGCAAAACTAGCTCTTAGAGTCGCTATCGTGTGACGCTTTATCATGTGACTTTTTTAGAACGCAATCAAAAACCTGATGTATCTCTTTAATTTAGTTGCATACCTTGTTGCTGATATCGAAATTTATTCCGTCGAAACAACAAATATCTGACGACGCGCAGCAGAATTAGATATTAGCTTGGCGAGATGGAATAAATCCAATATCCGATGTTGGCAAATCGAATATCTGCTTTATCATGCACATTCTTAAATTCAACAGATTTATCGCAAATATGACGCAAAACGAGAGCGTCCTCCTTTGAAATGAAATCGCATCTTTTGTTTTGAAACAAAATCGAACGCTTAATAATTATAATTAAATCGAATGTCTAAATCGAGCGTTTCAGTTCGTACTACTCTATTTCCAAGGAATCGAATAATACTATTATCAGATGACTGATAACAGGTAGGAAAGTGCGTGATAATGAATGTTGTTACACCCTTGACGAGAGATTTTCGACATGTGATAACTAAACATGAAAACTTTGGTCCATTTTCTGACATCTCATCACAAGTAACAGCAATTTATGGCATTTTGACACTGACGAACGTTCTTTGTAGTAGTAAATCTCTTAGTAGATGTATTTGGAAGAAATTTTCCAGAAATTTTCCATTGATATTTTTTCATGAGACGACGGACGGAAATATTTGTGAAAGTTTTGTAAGGCGAATGTAAGGAAATTGTGTGTTAAAAATAAAATCATGCAGTCCCGATTTTGTTTTTTCTTCATAAACAAGTAGGATTAGCGGAGTTAGTGAGAACATAAAAAGGAATAAAAATACCCAAACATCTATATGAACTTAATTCGACGCCAAAATCTCGTTTATCAAGTCGTCGAGTCGCTTTAGATATTGACTCGTGGCGTCATTGACCGACATTCAAGTCGTCGAGTCGCTCTAGATGTTTACTCGTTTATCAATTAAAGGCGTTTTAGAAGTTGGATGCTGTCGCTTTTGCCATGTCATAGCGTAAGCGAGACACTTCGGAGATTAGCCGTTTTATTTTAGATGTTCAGTCGGTTCAGAAGATGAGGTACTGCAACCTAGTTTCCAGTCTCTAATTTTGATGCTAGTTCTTGCACCAAAACAGGCGTTTGTGTCTCACATTTACATAGGTTTACCTCGTGGTGTTTTCAAGTGGTTGCAAGAGAGGCAGAAGGTTAAGTGAGGAACCTTTTTCCCTTCTTCTTTTAGCGATATATATATTTCATCGTTTGTAAGAAATCGATTTTAAAGATCCCTAATCTGTTTAAAGATATAAATCTATGATGTTTATTTAGCCTGATTTCAAGTAAGTGATCCACGAATAATGTGATTCGGAATACACATTTCACGAAATTTTATTAACTTAATGTGAGCATCGGCAAATTTTGCAGAACGGATCAACATCAAAACCCTTTAATATCTAAATCACTCAATGACGTCACGAGTGAACATCTTAAACGAACGAACTTCTAAAACGACTTAACATCTAAGTCGATTAATAACGTCACGAGTCAACTTCTAAAACGACACGACGACTTGAAAGACGAGATTTTGGCACCGAATTAACTTCATAGACCTATGCCTAAAAATCAATATTTTGCGGGATATTAATCCAGTAATATTCGTCACACCAGGAATGAAACCGTGAAAACAATTTTTTTTTTCAAACTATTGAATTCTTTCTGAGAACGATTTCTTTTATTATGAAAAGCTTTATATTATCGTGGCTGACTTGGCAAAGTGGTTTTAATCTTAAATCTAATCGAACCTATTTTGAAGTAGAACGTGCGGTTACATATTTTAGCATGTCTGGTGGGAAATACACCTCAAATTTTTCGTCCGAATAAAATGTTATGCGTGGGGTGCGGCGTGAATCTAGGCAGTGAGATATATCAAGACCTGGCACCAAATCAAATGTGTAAAACATTTTGAGGCGAAAATATATGCGATTGGCCTCACTAATGGACTTGCTTTTGCGGAAGAACATAAATGCATCTTTGATAGAACTTGTCGAATATTACCATACTGCCAGTACAAAGTGAAAGTACAAAACTATTTCTTTCCTAATAAATGATTATCATAATCGTCCGCTAACAATAAATGTCTTAATGGTCTCGATAAAAAAACCACGTCAAGGCTTGAATTAGTTCTAAAAGGAAATATGCTGTTGGAATTCTATCGACAGTAACAAAGTCAACCTCATAAAACTATTTCTATGATAAAACTAAGACAAGACAAGAACCATATGGTGCAAAACGGTAGCAGCGTTTCAAAACTAACTTTCGATATATACGAAGCAAAGAGATACCAACATATTCGTCTGATTTTCCGCGCAAAACTTTGTAATCTTAAGTTGCACTGGGCCAACATGTTATGTTTTGATAGGATTTTGAAAGATCTCAGCCTGCGTTCTTTCATGGCAACTTACAGTTTCGAAAGGGACTTTCGCAGATTGTAAAACGTATACTAAACTGCAATTTTGATTGGAGGAGCAAGAGTAGTAGTCCAAGTTTTAATACGGTTTTTGCTTTCACTGTTACCGTAAAAAATGGTGCATACGTAAAGTTTCAATTACAACAGACATCGAATTGCTAATTCGGCTCCCGTAATAATGATATGTCGAAGGCTTGAATGGGGAACACTAGCTTACGTTTAAGACTCCGAAGGCTACAACATCTAGTTTGACGGTGGAGTGGGATTAGGAAAAAATATGGCATCAAAAGTACAGAAGGTATGTTAATAACATCAACAAAATATTTTATACAAAAAATGATGAACAGCACGTTAAAACAGAACATGTCCATAAATAAAAAACTAGAATGAAAAAATGCATATAATCTAAGCATTAGGTGAATTAATATTTTCAGTCCTGCAGATCAATTTTCATGGACATATACATATCTGACATTATATCAACACAAGATTACATAACAAAATAAGAATGTAAGTTTTGTGCTCATAAACACAAAGTTATGGATCCAGAAACAAAATAAAACTTGTAAACAGAACAATAACAAGGAACAAATTTATGGCTTTCGAACAGAAAAATAAAAATGTAGCCATATCATACATAGAGAACAGAATTATTATAAAATGATGTGTAGTCTTACAAATCAAAATAGATTCATGCTGAATCTATTTGCAAAACATATATGCCAGTCATATCGAATTTGATTCTCAAATCATCATGAATTTATAAAATAGCTGCTGCCATTTCATCCTCTGTTAATTCAACTTTCAAATCAAAGAGATTACACAAGGAATGCACTTGATCATTTCGAAGATTTACTTTAAATATTTCTTCGGATGCTACATCTGTTATGGCCAGATTTAAAAACCATGAGCGTCGACATTTGGTTTCCAATAATTCCAATCCACAACTTGTACATTTGACAAATGACAACTTGTCAGATGGCTCACACCTCTTATTACAGACAACACATAGAATCATCTTTTAGATTGGTTGCAAACCAACAATTTTAGAAACTATTTCAATATGACAAATTACTGAAACATCGTCCACTTCAACTACATTATTGATATCCTTTATCACTTGAAATAAAAACTTATCCGATTTAGATGTATTCAGACAATTGATATTTTTTGTCGATCTCAGCCTGAGATTCTTCAGAAGGTAAGATTTCCCAACTTCAAGGGATCCAACATCATTCCCAAGTAATTCCAGCTTTATAAAAGAAGTATCATCACGGATTATTGCATTTTGTTGATTCAATGTACCATTTTTCGTTTGGTGTGTGTTCACATCTCCAACAGAATGTACTTCACATTGAGTGTTAATCAATTGACCGGGTGCTAGTTTGGACAGTTCTGCAAACTTAACAATGGCATCTGCTGACAGTCTATTATCATATTGAAAATGAACTGTATCAGGATCGACTGATCTCATGCTGGTGTTCTGGTTGATTACAATGTCTGGTCTTTTGTTATTAAAATTGGATATCTTTATTGGACTTTTAGCAGTTTGACATTCAATCAATTTGTTTCTTCTTTCCGAATGGAAACATACACCTTGACGTGCTCTTTTTTCCTCTTGAACCATGAAATTGAAATAAACTTTGCCCGACATTTTTTCTCTTTTCATTGGTGAGACATTGTGGATGTATCCAACCACTGCATCATCTAATAAGATATCTTTAATGTAGTGGTAATCAAAATGGTTGAAGATGACCAATTATTTAGGCAATTGGTTCATATTTAATTCATAAAAGAGTTATTATGTATATAAGAAACATTACTTAAACTAAAATCATATTAGGTTGGTTATTGAGTGAGCATCCAAGGCTGAGGCTAAATGTGTTGGTGGTTGGTATAATGTTTACGTATTAACTAAAGAACACAGAGAACAACCTTCATCTTCAGACAGGAAAGTATAAAAAATGAGACAATATAAAATTTGTCTCCTCATCACCGAGAGCAAATCAGAACAAACCAAACAAAGAATACAGACATTTTCAATCAAATCATCACATAGAAACTCATGTATACAGCAGTCCCAGATCTAATAGAACCAATGTCAGAGATCTAATACTTCTGGTATTCCGCATGGAAAGGGTACATTACACTTGAGTGGAACAAAAGCTGAATAAATTTTTTTATACCTGGACGCTCGCGTTTTTCTCCAATACAGGAAGCCTTGGTGAAAGTTTTTTGCTTGGATTCTTGCACTAAACAAAATATGTAAGAAAAACAGTAACAGCTGATTTTAATGAGCAGGCTTAAATAGAGTTCTTGAAAACAAATTTAACTCACATCTTTTCCCCGACATCATGAATGCATCAACTGTCGAAACGAAAGAGAATGAAAAGTGAAGTTGAAAAGTTTTTAGCCCATGCTTTTTGTCATGTGGATTTTGTCATGTGGACTTTGTCACAATGGATTTATGCGCATCTGGTATACTAAGGCTGACGCACTAACACAAGATAAGCTGGAAGAATTAAAGATGGAAATAGAATCCGATGCACCACCAGATATTATTGCAATAACCGAACTAAAACTGAAATACTATAAACGCCAGCTGACGGAAGTTGACTACATTTTGAATACTTACTCTGCAGAATTCGAACATCTGAATAATCAAGACACGACAAGAGGGATTGCACTTTACGTCAGGCATTCGATATCGTACAAGAAATTAGAGAGATCACGCATTCTGACAGAACAACAAAGACCGAAAGAAATGCTACTGACAGAGATTCGTCTCCAAAACAACGAAATCATGCTGTTTGCTGTTGTTTACCGCAGCCCATATAGTAGCACTGAAGAAAACGACCAGATCAACCAGTTTTTTCGTGCAATTCCTGGTATGAAAAGATACAACCACGTAGTTATTGTCGGTGATTTTAATCGAAGGGAAATTGATTGCGAGACACTTACATCTAGCAGCAGCCAAGACCGGGATTTTATTGATGCAGTCAAAGATAGTTTTCTGACACAACATGTGAATCAACCAACAAGAGGACGAGGATCGGACGACCCTTCGCTATTAGAGCTTGTATTTACGACTGGGGATCAACATGTTGAAGACATCAAATACGCTTCACCACTTGGCAAATCTGATCACGAACTGCTTAAATTGAACTACCAACATCAACCAGAAAAGCGTCCATCTAAAGTTGCTTCTGATTTTAATAAAGCTGACTTCGCAAGAATGAAAGAACTTCTTGGCATCGATTGGACAGAACATTTTAAAGACTGCAGAGACGATATTGACAAGCTATGGAACAAATTTGAGGTAACTTATAAGGAAGCCGAAGTAATATGTATACCAACAAGAACAGTAAAGACTGGGAAAAGGGTGTTCAAGTATCGCCTTGATAAAAAGACGTTAGCTAAAAAGAAAAAGAAATACCATCTATGGAAAAGGTTTATGGACAGCAAGGATGCGGACGCGTATCTCGCTTACTGTAAATGTAGAAATCAAGTACGTAGAATGACACGCGAAGCGAAAAGAGATTTTGAGAAAGAAATTGCTAGATCTACAAAGAAAAATAGTAAAGCTTTTTGGGCATACGTGAATGCAAAAACTAAGATTGAATCATCAATTCCAGACCTACTTGTGAATGAAAATTCCGAAAAGATGGCAGAAACCGACCAAGAGAAGGCAACCTTTAAAATTTCACTTTCGATACAAACATGGCCTCGTTTTTATGACTCGTTCAACTTCCATAAACCTTCGTGTATCATGAACGAAGGCTAGACTATCAGACAATGGATTCGGGCATCGACTATAAAATACAGACTAAATTTATGGTATTTTATATGGTGCATAAGTATTATGTCTGAAAAATCGAGGATACACATTTTATTTCATTTAAGTTCATTTATTCCATTAGAGCACATAGATTTTTTCATTTTTTTTCTCACCGTTTTATGATCCCCTCCCTCTCGTTACCCCCTTTCAAGGGGTGAGTAGTAGTAGGATATTCTGTGTGAGGGTTAGGAGGGCAACAGGGTAAGCAGCATCTCACAAATAACTCACAATACAAGGAAAATCAATACAAACTCAGAAAGTCAAAAAGTGACAACTTTTTCAGCAATGTTTGTATTAATTATGTGGTTATTATACAAGGTTGAAAACTTTTACTTTCTAAAGTATGAAATTTTGACAAAAAGACGTAATTTGAATAAATACAAATACAGATTTTGTGTTTAACATCTTTACCATGAAAAAACTCATGAATTTTTTTTTTTTTGTCTTTTAAATTAATCTAGTATTGTTCATTAAAACTTTCACATATAAACCAATTGGCATCGACAGACGTAATGTTACATGTTTGTGCTACACAAACTATGTTGTGCTGCATTCAATTGTTATTGTCCTTATCGCATATTTTTTTCTGTATTGCACTATACATTATTGTAGTTTTTAAGAAGTTCCTCGTATATCTCCCATAAGTAGCAAGATCATACGCACACCGCCAAGCTGCTAGTGAATATAACCACTTTCCCATAAAATTAACATGTCACATCACTATCACATCATAAATATCATTAACTTCTAATACCACATTTCATTCATGGAAATTGTTTTGTTTTTATGAACCTCTCTATCCTAAAAAAGATTCAAAGTTTTATGTTGATCACAATGTTTTTGCATCATCCTAAACTAACTAAACAATTAGGACTTACATAGTGTGGTTTCAGGTGATTGTGCTCTGTATGACTGGTATTCATTGTTTATCACCAGCAAGGTTACAGGTTATGATGACAATGAAAACAGCATCAAAGCAATGAAGACCATGTTTTAAGCAGTGCGGCACAAGACATTCAGTTGATTATTGATTCAAATTTCAAAGTCAATATCCAATTGGTGACCGAGTCTATGTAACCTCTTCTTAGCTAGATTATTGACAATTAGTATATACAATATTTTTCATCAATTTTCCAAATAAATACAATTTTATTAATTTTTGACATAAAATTAAATTCCATTAGTCATAATTACTTTTGTTACATTACAGTGTATCTATCTAACGGACTGGTATCTCAAAACTTTTCATAAGGAAATCTCTTTTTGTCGTATGAAAGAACATTATATATACTGTTTTTACATTAACCAATTGAGATTCAAATCCATTGGATGAAACAAATGATTCTACTAAATTCTTTAAAAAACACATAAATATAATTTTAACGTAGAGGTTATGCTATGATATGAACTTTTGAAAAAACAGAAATGATTGAAGTTCTATAATCTCTCTTTGTTACTGTTGTGTTATAAGATGGAGACCGTAGATTTCAATAATCATAGAAATAATGATATGGAAATCTGCCACTCAATCTGCCAATCAATCATCATAATATATTGGACATATAAAATGGACTCCAATATAAAAATTAATAAATATGTACAATGATGTAAATTATAATATATGTTATTACAAACATTTACATTTATGATATCGATAAATCATATCATAGCATAATCCCTTACTTAAAATTCTTACCACTCCCTCCCCACAAAAATAATAAAAATCCTTCCATTATGATGCAAGGTGGATAGATGATTAACATTGAGTCATTGAATTAACATTAGCTGAGTTTTTTCAGAGAAACTTTGATAGAGGCATGATCAGAAAAATAGACGTGGTCAACAGAAACTGCAATATTATAATGTTGGATGACAGATTTTTTGATGTACAAATGATCAAGCACAGATCCAGCTATATGTGTTGGTTGTAAGACAAGTTGCTCATATTCTCGTAAGATAGTAGTAATTTTTTCGTAATGATATATATTCATATATAGCATATTTGAACGTGTAACAACAGATATAAAAACCAGTCCTAAGAAGGAAGCATCCCCAGTAGTAAAAGGACACAATTTCCTCTCGCTCTAGCATGGGCATGTACAGTACACAAGGTTCGAGGCTTGAGCTTAAACCAAGTGGTAGTCAGTTTCGATTTATTAAAACAAAAAGCATTTAACCATGGACAAATTTACGTTGCTTTAAGCAGGGTTACTTCTTTACAAGGATTATTCTTAACTGGTGAGTTCAAAAAGTCAGCAATTTCAGCTAATGTTTGTGTATGTTTGTGTATGTTTGTGTATGTTTGTGTATGTTTGTGTATGTTTGTGTATGTTTGTGTTTGTGTATGTTTAGACGAAACTGACACAGTTTGAGTTTAAAAAAAGAGAAAAAAGAACTACGAACCAAGAGTTTTCATCCAGTTCAGTTTTTTCAGTTTTTTTTTTAACAGAAACCTTCATTTGACTTCCCATATTTTGAACACTTGTCACCAATGTTTCCTCGGGTTTACTCAGAATTGCTTATTTTTATGGGCGTTTTCCAAAACAACTAACCACCGACCAACCGATCATTAAAGGCGCGACGCGGTCAAATTTGTTTTTTGAAAAAATTGCTTTTTCCGTATTTTTTTAAAAAATATCAAATTTTGTAAAGTTAAAAACGAATAACGTAGAAGGCTCTCTTCTCTTCGCTGAAACACCATCAAGACATTTCTTATATTTCTTTGTCTATAAACAATAGAAACTGAGTTAAATTGAATATATTTATATTGTTTGTCAGTCTAGTATTCATAATATATAATTAGAGTTTATCATGTCATAGACCGGTTGTTTTTGTTTGCGAAGTTTGATTGGGAGAATAGAAAGATCCTTGACAAGGAAAAAGGATGGACTGCTCGAAAAGTCAAAGAGACTATATACAGTGTCAAAAACAATTCCAGTATTAATAGTACATCGTATAATGTTCCTGCGATATGGTTTCCAGCTCTACGCAAAACAAATTATTGACATTGCTTCCTTCCAGGTCCGAAATATTGACATTGCTTCCTTCCAGGTCCGAAATAATTTCGATCCTAATTTCGATCCTACTGAAAACATATATAAACTTTACATCATTCATTTACAAACGCCCGATGATGACAGTAGTAACTGTCGAAACGTCGCAAACAAAAACAACCGGTCTATGACATGATAAACTCTAATTATATATTAGAAACTGAGTTGTTAGTCAGAGAGCATCTACTGATGGGTTAAAAAGTAAGCATCATAGGCGTATTCAGGGTCAGTCAAAAAAGTGAAGGAGTCCAACGTTATGTTCTTTCTTTTCAGTCTTAAGTGTCGATTAGTTTACTTGCACGTTTTCCTTTTCTACTTTAAATGACTAAACCCTCCTCCACAAATTTTGACTGAACTCTAGCTACGCCTCTGAGCATTCCCAATGTTGTTTTGATCACATAATATATATATATATATATATATATATATATATATATATATATATATATATATATATATATATATATATATATATATAAGAGCCTTGTAATTTTGCAGTGATATATTTAAAATATTGATGATCATATTTAAAAAAAAAACACAAAAAAAAACCCAACAAATCCGCGTGCGTAAAGAATGCCAAAATTAAACCTTGAGCTCAATCAACTTAATAAAGCAACTCGCAGTGTGAAAACTTCTGTAAGAGCTCGCATATAAAAAAGAGGAAATTTAAAAGATTTATTTTCTATTAACGTCATTCTTTTGTTTAAGTGTCAATTAAATCACTTTTAGTGAGCCACTAGTATCCCAGGTAACACAACACAACTCGCTGTTAGTATATAGATGGTTAAAATTAAATTGCTTCCTCAATTTTGTGGCTTTAATTACGCACGCGTGGTTTATTTTCGTATAATTAAACGTTTGGTATTTTATAAACCAAGGAAATAGGTAATGATATTCTTAAGAATCGTTTAATGATTGTGCAGCTATTTCTGCAATCAATAGGGGTTTTATTATCCCTATTGCTAGCAAATTTAAATCCGAAATTTGTATATCCAGAGGCGGATCTAGAAACTAGGCGAAATTTATGAAGGAGAGTAAGTTCATTAAGCGTATAAAAGAAAAACGTGCAAACGACCTAATCAACACTTAAGTTTTAATGGAAAAGTACTCCTCCACTTCTCTGGATCCGCCACTGATATCCCTCCACTGCGAAACATTCTGATATTAAAGTCCATAACATGTGGAGCTGTGACAACTTTGTTTCTGTCACGTGAAATTCCTAATAGATGATTATTTCACGCATGTGCCCTTAAATAAATAGGTCATGACCAAAAGTTTTCTTTTAAGCTTTTGTGTTTTAAACACACGAGCCGCACATATAAACTTTTTGGTGGGTCGATAGTTCTAGTTTTTTTCAACAAATGTTTGGCGCTCAATAAACAAATGTAAAATAGGGTGAACATAGGGACTTTGGAACATCCGTCTGATTATTGCAAGCGAACAAACGTACGAAAAAGATGCTTCAAAAGTCATGATAGCAAACTAACACTGTTTCTTTCTGATCGATTTTGTGTATCATGAGCAGGTTGAAGTGTGACAGTGTGAGAAGTTGAGTATGATGTATACGCCATGTTTACGCCATGAACGGTTTTCAACTGGTTAGCAGTGTTATTTCGACCATTTTAACTATTGGAAACTTTAGTATGATGGTTTTCAAAAAACTGACGTAGACAACTTCCCGTATTTTTATGAATAAACGTTCTCATTTGTATAAACTCCCCTCTCGAATTGACGCCCCCTCCAAGATTTGATATTTACAATAAACGCCTCTCTTGATTAAACGCACCCCGAAACAAGCCCAAAAGTAAAAAAAGGCCTTCTTCCATTCCCGAACAGACACATTCCTCAATTGTATACAAAAAATAAGCTTCTTTAGTAACGTTTCGATTTCTTTATATGGATCTTACAGTACTGTTCCATTCCTTCATATACCCAATTTTTAGATATACGTCCCTGGAGGTATGTCATAATCTTACAATGTTTGACATCTAATCGTTTGTGTCTCTCGGTTGAACAGTGTTTTGATGACGTGTTGGTTAAAATATGTTGTGTTTTGTTAACAACATTTGAAGGAAACGAAACTGCAGTGTGATGCAGTTATCATTATCATGGATATACGTGGAAATTAGTTTGTAATGGCTTGTTTTGATCGTTTGAATACACATATAAAATCTTCTGACCAAAATTGTTGCGGAAGTTGGCTCCAATCCTAAATAACTGCCTTTGTAAACTACTGCATTAACAAATCACTGATTATTTCCAATCAAATAATGGTTCAAAGTGAGATTTAATTACTTTGGTCGGGTCGTTAACCGTTCAAATTTGGCGCAGACGCAGCTAGTTTCGAAATGTTGCAGCGGTTTGCTATCAATATAAAATGAATTTTTAACTCATCTTGTGTTATTCTTTCGGAAGAGAAGTTAACGTTGACGTTTTAACGTTTTTTATAAGACATAACGGATGAAGGAGCAAATGATGAATATTGTTGTTTGTAAGAAAAAATTAACTTAGTACTTGTTGTCCATATAAATCTAACATATGTAATTTTATCATACATTTTTATTCAGTTTTGGTTCAGTGCACGTTAGTATCTGTACTTTCAAGTACCATTGGTGGCGATGCCAACGATATTACAGGAACTTCCTTCCTGGAATCAATGTTAAACGATGCATCAGCACAAGAGGATATCCAAAACTATTTCTACAGAATGTCTAATGAAGAAGAAAATGTAGAACTGAGCAATCAGGATCAGGTAATGGCAAGAACGCTTGACCAACTTTTTAATGGTATTGAGGGGGAAGATGAGTTAACCGAGAAAGGCAGTGAAGTTTCTAAAGCGGAACCTTTCAGTGATATACTTACTGAAGACGATGACGATGACAATGACGATGACGATGACGATGACGATGACGATGACGATGACGATGACGATGACGATGATGATGCACAAAAAAATGACTTCCAAGACGTTCTGAATTATTTCTTTGATGAGAACAATGATGAACGTATGGAAAAGTCTTATAGTGAAGGCGAAAAGGAGCCAGAAAATCTCAATGATGACATTGGTGGTGTAATTAAAGGAAATGGTAAGTTCAATCAATTTGGTGTGTTGTATGTGATCTTTTTACGATGAATATCGCGAGAATTACTTCCGGGTTAGAGTTTTCGCTTTGTAGTATGAGGTTATAAAAACTTACAATGTGAAACAGTTGGTAACTGTTCTTGCACTCTTACACTACGTATGTAGTGTTGACGAAAATGTCCTATTAACTTCCTTATAATCATACCATTTTAGAGCCGGGAGAATATGTAAGTCACGGCGATATTATGTTTGGACCTGGCGAAGAGAGGGAAGTGTTTGGAGACAACGGTGATGATTATGCAAAAAGCAACCAACAGTCAGCAGATGCAACAATATACAAACATAAAAGATGGCCCATGCCAGTCCCTTATGTTATTGAAAAGAGCTTAGGTATACCAATGCTGTTTGTCAAATTCACGGTAACGATAATAAAAACTTAACAAAACGACAAGTATAGATTGGTCTCATATAGCGGTATTTTAATTATTTGTTCTTCTAGGCAGTAAAGCCCGGGGTGCAATTGCGCAAGCGTTTGTAGAATATCGTGCCAAAACCTGTATAGGCTTTGTCAAACGAACCACTCAGAAAGATTACATTTCCTTTTTCAAAGGAAAAGGGTAAGTTTGTAAGTCATGACATTTTCACCAGCAGCGCTAGTAGCATTTCCTGAATTGATAATTCTGGCATTATTTTCGTGTAAGCATTTATAATTTGTGCTAATGGGGTGATCACATGAGAAAATCTCGCAAAATTTTTACAGAAAGCTAGAATTTCATGCCGTGGTTTATCATCATCGATAAGTACAATCTCTACGAAAATCTCTAGTAAATCAAATTATTTACCGGGGTAAAATTATTTTCTGGGAAAAATAGTCGTCGAGGCAAAAGTTTCGTTCAAAAATTTTTGTCATTTTTCCCCAATGAAATTTTTCAGCCAATCATATTTTCAGTAATCATATTTTATATGACCAGTTTATGCTTCAAAAAATCCATAAAAAGTTCTCTTCAGATGAATGAAACCCACAGTTTGTTAAATGTTAAATTTCATGTTATTTTAGATGCTGGAGTAAAGTAGGTAGGAGCGGTGGCAAACAGCAAATTTCCATTGGAAAAGGATGTGAATACAGAAAAACCGCAATCCACGAAGTGAGATAATTTATGCTTAGTTATGTGAAGAAATAATATAATGAATTATTGAAACAGTCAATTTATAAACAATTTTGATTTTCTCAGATTATGCATGCGTTGGGATTTTGGCATGAGCAGTCTCGTCCAGATCGTGATAATTATGTGACCATCAACTTCCATAACGTGGAGAGTGAGAAAAAGAAACACAACTTTCAAAAGAAACTTGCAAAAGATGTTACATACCTTGGTCATCCTTACGATTATCGTAGCGCCATGCATTACGGAAAGTAAGTCCAAACTTTAAGTCTACCCACGAAATCCAATCTCTAATCCGAAAAGAATCCCCAAAAACGTATATCGGGCTTTTTAACCCATCGTGCGTTTGTGTTACTAGCAAGAAACATATGAAACTCATGTTTGGAGTGGCAATAGGTGTTGGCCATACTTTTTCAGACGTTCTAGGTTAAAATTTCGTTGCAATTTCACCTGAAATTATAGAATAGATGATATGAAATGCGCAAAAAAGAGGCTAAACTACTAGCAGCTTTGCCTCCTTTTAAGATAAAATTCCAAAAAGTCTATTATGGCGTCACATTTCTTCGTAGTTCTGGTACTACCATGTATCATTTGTGTTATCAGTGTGTTCATGTAGTATTTTTCTACGTTGTTTTACCATTAACATTTAGAACCGCCTTTGGCAAGAAGTTCACCTACAAGAAGAATGGAAAAACATACACAGGTAGAAAGGAGACCATCACGCCTAAGATCAAGACAGCATTAGGTCAGTGCTTCACCTGTGGAATGTCTAAAATTGATGCAGCTCAATTAAACGCCATGTATTGCAAAAAGGAAAACAAACTGGTGACGTTGATTAAAAATACCATGAGAGTGCACAAAACACAGAAGAACTCCAAATTCCGCTTCACACTTTTGAACATATTGAAGTCACGCTATTCAAAATACTATTGGACGGTCAGTTCGTACAAGCCTGTGTACGGGTCGTCAACACATTCATTTAAAGGATATTGTGCGTACGTGTATAGGTATTTCGGTAGAAATGTAGTCGCGTGTTATGCTTTGAAAACATCGCCAGTTCCACGACATAAGGCAGTCATTGTTAACGCAGCTGTAAAGGCCGCTGCGGCAAAGGTAATATCTTCTTTAGTTGTTTAGAAAACGGATTTTGCAATTTTGAAAAGTCTAACACATACAAGAGGTTTATAACAAACAAAAGCATTCAAAACATTTGAGCTGTTCAAGCAGTTTTGACGATTTTCGTCTTTTCTTTCTATTACCTTCTTTCGATGTATTAAAATCCTATCTTATATAGGTTTTAAACTTTATCTTAAAATCTGTCCCCTGACCACAGTCACTTGAAAAGAAAATTTTTTTCAGCGCTCTGATCATCTTCTCTGAAACCTATCACGTTTTTCATTATAGGGTTGTAATGCTGCGTCAGCACGAAAAGCAGCATGGAAGGTTGCCACAAGCTACAAATATCCAATTGCTTTGGTACAGAATGTAAGATTCGGAACGGATCTAAACGTTGCATGGCATGCCCACACAATTGTGCGTCATTATGTTTGCTCAAGAACCTGCAAAACTACTGGTTGGTGGTTTCTGAAGAAGAAAAAGTGTACAGATCACAAATCAACATTGATTGTCATGTTTGGAAAACCTTGAGGAGAAAACAAGAAAAAAGAAAAAACTTTTTTCTACCGTCAAACAATCTTGAAATAATTTGTCGGTGTCGCTCGAATGGTTAGAATTGACGCCTTAGACGCTTATTAGATATTTTTAATTTTTACAGAATGGGGTTGATGATTAATGGATAATGACGGTTACACTGTGCACTTATGTACATTTTTTAAAATGTTCACTAAACATTGCAAATAAATAGAAGGGGCGCTTAATGGAATATGTGATCTTAATGAACTTTCATAGATTTATCTGGGGCGTGGGGAGCGGTTAAAAGGTGGTTAGCACTAATTTGAATCTTTGCGATGAATTTTTTCTAGATGTATTTTTATTTTCTTCAGTTTTTGTGTACTTTTTGATGAGTTTCTCATTCGCGTTTTAGATGTAAACACCAAGTTGACCAATTATACTATAGCTTTTTTTTCACAGTTCAGTTCATGTTATCAATAATTTCATAAATTAGAATACAAAAACGAAAATGATTATCTCTGAATTTTTGTTCCTCATCTTTCATGCCATCCAACCAGGATGTAAAGTGGTCATCAGCAAACAATTATCGAAAAAATGAAATGCGAGTGTTGATATTTAAAAGACAGTACAAGTGTCTCGATTTATTTTCCCAATGATTTTTATGCCTCCCTTAGCCTTCACCTTTACCACAAGCGTTCAAGAAGCTGCATAAATAATCTAAAGGGAGTTTTTGGGAACTTTACGTTGCACCGGATATTCAAATTTTAACAGAGACATCTCAAGAACTATTGATATAACTGAATGGTATCTTGAAGAGGTGTTGTAAGCACTTGCCTCCATATCCCGAAACAAAACGTTGGTAACTCGAGTATCCAGTCACACGATGGTGTCTGTCCTCAAACATGATACATGATTTTATCTAGTTTTACTGGCAAGAATATTTGCGAAAGTCGAGCCCGTTTGTTACACATATACGCAATATTCCTTCTTCTATCCAAGAGATTTTTTAGGTTTGAGTCACTAAGCCTATTTTTTATGAAAATTGCTAGTCTTTTAAAATCCAAATCAGTTAGGTTTAAGGTTCTATTCCGAATAAAGCATCATAGCTATACTACACTACAAACAAATCAACAACCAATCACATTTCTGCAAACAATGAATCAAGCGATAGTATGCCGTCTTTGTGTGGATTAAGTTTCTATTTTGTGTAAATATGTATCATTTATTATGATTTTTTATATCGTCAATTTTCCTGTGAAATCTTAGATTTCATGGGAGAGACGACATTAATATTCTTTTTTCATTTTATTTGGGTTTCTTCGGAGCAAAGAAATCCATTACAACCCGCTGTGTTTTACTGTCCAAACCTAGCGTGATCCCTAATAGGCCGTGGGCAGAGATCGTTTTTTGTTTAGGTTCGTGATAAACCCCCTGTAGACAATAGTTTCTCAACTTGTATTGGTCAATTCGAGGAGGGTGCTGATTACGAATTTGAATGTTCCCAAGTCTGTATCCCCACAGGTTTCGAGATATTTAGGAAAGAATCCTTAAAATTTGGCCACAGATGTTGTTTATCACAGTGAAACTGTATTCCATCACAGTGAATTGTCGAACTGGATTCTGACTTTAGCTCCCGTTATTTAACAAATTTTAAACCAAGAAGATATTGGTTTTGTCGCTGTGTAAAGTGCCTTGTCTTTAGAAAGAAAGATTTTCTTTTCAAAGTTTTTCTTCTAAATAAAGGATTGTGACTATTTTTGACTATGTTTTTTGTTATTCAGCTGTTTTTTCTGTTCATCTCGTGTGATCAGCAAATGTCGCAAAAATCCTTTTGCCTGTAAGAACATCCAGTTTGTTTTTCGATTGACGTAAATAATGATAATAATAACGATTCATTTCGGACTTTTCCATATATATCAAGGGCTGTTCATCCCTAAAATAAACTATTCTCTCATATTTATCATACCTCAATTTCTCTCAGTTCTACAATTTTTCTACAATCTCAGTTCTGTGAATTTTCAGAATAATCCAAATACTGGAAAAGGTGCATGGCTGAGCAGAAATTACTTGTTCTTGGTTCAAAATGTCAAGGGAAACGAAATGGGTTCACAGCAACAAGTAATATGCAAGAAAATATTTAGTGGTTTTGGAAAAAGATTCTTTATCTACCATAGAAGTTAGAATTTATCTTATTTATCTTATTTATTTTATTTATCTTATATACCTTATTTTATCGAAATTTGTGGTGTAACATTGAAAAGGGGAACAAGCTTTAATCGTCTGAATAATTACTAGAACAGTTGTTTCTAGAATTGAGAATTCATAAAAAATTCTCGTGAAATACATTTACAGGGTAGATGATGGGTATTTAAGAAGGTGTACAATATTTAAAACAATAATGTTTTTATTAGTAAACAATCAGTATTTTCCCTCTCCTCCCTGCTTGAATCCTGTATTCTGTCTGAAGTTTAGTTTCAATCACTTCATATATATATAAATAAACTCTATGCAGGAGAATAATGTTATTCTCCTGGAAAAGGTATAAACTTGTGAATTATTTTTTGAACAAAGCTCGATATTTTGTTAGTTCTTTACCCCTTCCAAAGAAACAAAGAACGAAAATTCGTATCGAGCGTGTTTGTACATTTGGTCGAAACAAGATTTCTATAATGCCAATGATCATAGAATTCCAGTATCTATTCATATCCAGTTTGCGTGCGCAAATTACTTGACCTTTGCCAAATTTCTGTTTAAACACCGTCTTCTGGCCTAGTCAACAAGTATGGCCTCGTTTTTAGGATCTCGGTAATGACGCTATGAAATAAGTAAAACGATAAAATGAATAGAAACGAGGAGAAACTTGAAAGCTAAGCATTAACACGGTGTTTAAACCGAAATCCGGGAAAGGTGTATTCTCTGCTATATTATTTTCCTATTGACAATCTTGTGACTTTTTATGTAATTAGGAAATTCAGTTTAAAACCTTTAATTATAATGTTTTCAATTAAAGAAAAGTATTCTAACGAAGAACTTCGAAGGAGTATACCCAAGTTGTAAAATGATAATTTTTTTGGAAAATTTTAACTAGAGTTTATTGACATTTTTGATTTTTCCATTCTTAATATTCTTCGATGAGTTTCTTCTTCTATAACTTACTCTCATTGTCATCATATTGAATTGACCGTTCCCATTACCACAATACAATGCAAAACATCAATGGAATAACCAAAGGTTTTCATAAACAAAACTGATATTCTCACTGCCATTTAAGGACATGCTTAAACAAACCCCAAAGCGAGTAATCAGAACATTGCATTATTTTGTTGTATGATGTATGATGTATTCTGAATGAGGGGAACGGCCAATTAGCACATTTTAGTGTTTTTAGGAATTTTAGCAGTACTTTTTTCTTATTTAGGTTTCACTTGAAACGAAAAGCAACACTTCCCAGCATGCAACAGGAAGATAAGGACTTCATTAACAATATACATGCTGGATTAACAGGGATCACAGATCCAGTGGAAATTTACGATAGAACCGCACCACTATATGAAAAGGTTTCGAATTTAGTTGGTTTGCCATTATTGGGAAAGCGTTTTGTGGAATTTCTATGCCACACTATTGGAACAGAAGACTTATCTAGACTCCTGATCATTGATGTTGGTTGTGGCACAGGTAATGTTGGTGTAGAGCTATCAAAAAAGGGCTGCAAACACCTTCATGGAATGGATTGTTCGCAAGGTATGATTGATGAATGTGCAAAAAAGAATGTATATACGCATTTTATTACTGGTAAGTGTTCCATTAGTTATCGATAAATATCACTTCTTAATAATCTACCCTCTTAATGTATTTTAAGAGAAATTTTAAGGAGTTCTCAATTCTAGAAACAGATTTAACTGTTATAATCCGTATATCCTTGAATAAGCGCCCAGACTTCCAGGAGATGCATTTGATTAGAGCTTGTTCCCTTTCTTAATAATGTCTAATCTTCGCAAATTTCTATAAAAATAAATAGATAAAATAAAGAAATATATATATATAGTTCAATGGTGGATAAAGTATTTTGAAGAACTAGAGGGCCCTAATTTATTTTATTTCTTCTCTTGGTATTTTAAAGTATGTTCAGATGCATATTCTACTTTGCAGGCTGCATGCTTCGGTGGAGTAATTGGCTACCAACTTGTCTGTATGGTTCCAATCAGTTTCGTTAGCGCCGCCATGTGAAAAAGGACCAATTCTTGACCTCTAGCGATTAAGGGGTAGTCAACCTCAAACTCAGGGCCATTTGTCTTTTTTCAGGATGAAGACAACGAGACCAAAAGGCCCTTGCATCGCAGGCCGAAATTTTTATCTTGTGATAAAGTTGTGAGCCATCTAATAGCTCGAAAGCCTTCGGAGATTCTCCTTTTTACACATAATAATGTATTTAAACCGAAAATAAAAAAATAAAAAGCGAGAAAAGAATTTCAAAATCAAGAAAAAATTTCAAACAAATATTTCGGAATAAAATCGGAAAAATGGAATTATACAAAATGAAAACAAAGTTCCCCTGTGGAAAATGTGGGAAAAGATGGAAAATACAGACCACGTTTGCCACAAATATAAAGAAAATTGAAAATCCTTAGGATGTTGTGTAGAAGGAAGAAGGGAGGAAACTTTAAAGACCTGTGTTGAGATTGAAAGCAGTTAGCATAAAAAAACATGATCAAATGTTTTGTGGTCTTATATCATGCTTTAGTATGGTATGCCTTGATCTTTAAAACCTTAAATTTGGGGCAGAAGATTCCTGGTCTGTCAAAAAATATTCTGCCACTACAACCAGGGTCTCTCTCTACTCCACAGTATACATAGGAATGCATAGAACCATCATAGAATAGGTAGATGTGATCATTGTGAAGATTAAAATGTAAAGACATTGAGTGGTCTCCTTCCTCCTACTACATCCTTCCCCACTAACAAAACAAACAACATTATATATATATATATAATAGCAATAAAAACATAGCTTAAATAAAAAGAAAGATGAAATAACCCTAGGATGTGTAGTACAGTATGAAAAACTATAATTCCAGCTGGTGCTGTGGGGTGTAGGGGGAGAGGGGGTGTTAGATATTCCATCATCAGCTTTAACTTTCTTGAAAACAGACACAAAAATTCGCTTGAAATATAACAACAACAACACCAGCAATAATATCTCAGCGTAACACAAAACCATTTACTGCTTCATATGCAAAGAAACCCCACAGAAATAATAATTCAGCTCTTCCATAACATGTTGAAAATATTAATATTCCCACATATTAATATTCCTATTCTATGATGATTCTCTAAGTCATTCCTGTATCTATATCATATCTCTAATAATTTAGTACTGTTTTTTTCTTTGTTTGTTTGTTTGTTTTATTTGGTCAGTGGGTGGGGAGGGAGAGTGTGCAATGTGTGATTTCTTACAAAGTTGAACTTTGGTACTTATCTGTCCGTGTCTGAGTGCGAATGATGTAGCTAATGAGGAAGGCATGAGGACACAGAGGTCACTTGAGCACTGAAAGTACGAGGGCATGCGGGACACGAGGGACACGAGGGCACGCGATTTAGCTCATGTGACACCGATTGAGTGCATGATGATGTTACAACAATGCCTCATGTATCTCTAGCTGGAACCATTAAAATATAATGGAAATTTCTCAAGGACGCAATAATCTTTACAACTTTCAATTCTATTTCGTTATAGCTACCTTGAAACCTGAACCAACACCGAAAATTAAGGAGAATACATATGACGTAGTAACATCCTGTTGCTGCTATGAAGTGGGTGGTCTTTCAATGGATAGCATACCAGAGCTTGTCCGTATGGCTAAGCCTGGTGGTCTTATTGTGTTGTCCTTGCTTTATCCAAAGTATTCTGTGGATTACATGGGTGTGATTGGTAAAATGCTTAAAGAAAACTTGATAGAGTTGCAACAGATGAAGTGTACACCATATTCACTGAATCCGGAGAAGGATTACAATGAATGGCTAAATGGATACTTAGTTGCTTTGAAAAAAATTTAACTTTTTTGAAAATACAATATGTTAGTAAAATTGGACACTCTACAATCGGATTTGAAATATATATTTTTTGCTGAAATCGTAAGGGTGACCTCTTCAGCTTATATAATAAATTGGGGTCAATTAGGGCCCTGTCATATAAAATCACAGTGTGGATTGTTGTATACTTACACGGAAAAATATTGCTTGAAGAATAATGTATATTTTATTGGCCAGCGGCGGTCTCTTTATTGTTTGTTATGTCGTCAGTTTCACTGGAATCGGGCTACATGATTAGACTCAATGCACTACGTTGATGACACTTTGCTATTGACGATTTTAAAAGCTTCGACAGCAATGACTATTGACACTTTCGCCAAATAAACACCCCAATTTCTAAATCTTTAAATATTTCTAAATGGCTTATGATACGCAAATTTGCTTCTTTGAACAATTATCTTATGAATTTAGTGAATTTCCACTTAAGATTGTTAGCTTTCTCTATCAAATGGTGTTGAAGACAATGACTTTACAAATCTTTTGCATTTTTATGTAAAAATTCATTCCTTCACAGGTGCGTCAATTTCTTTCAGGCTTTACTGTAATATATACCAAGGAAAGAAAATTTCACTGGGAAAAAATGGATTTCACGTATTCATAAAATTAAATTCTTGTGAAAGGAAAGAATACTTTTGCCTCAATGTCTGTCAATGTATGCATGGTAATATTTAATTTTTAAAAAATATGAAGACTAATTATTTGCGAAATTAACTCCTGGGAAAAGTTTACTTTATATCAATTCGCAAAATTAAATTTGCACGAAAACTGCTACTATGGATCAGACTATCGACCTGTAATGGTTCCAAAGAATGATTAATTTTTGCAGGACAAGATAAGCGTTCCAGGAGTGAACTGCAACTAAGCCGAATATTCCTACGACACTTCCTTTTGACCTCAAATTTGTGAATTTTTGCCCATTAACTTTTGGGAGATTATCAAAATATGGGATATTGCAGAATTTCTTTTTAAATTAATGAAATTTCTAAAAATACTTGTGAGAATTAGTTAGAAATTCATCACTAGTGGATCTGAGATTGTATAACAGTTATATAATTTATTTTTTAGGTCCTTTGTTGGTGGCATTATCTATGGTATTATCTTGTATCTGCTGCCAGAACTCCTCCTCAAAACTTGACCTTGTCAGAATTACCTGGACTTGTCCGAAGTCTTTGAACTTCTTATCAGCCTTATCTGAACTTGACCAGACTTTTTACTTTAAGATATTTCCAAAAACATGATTTCCATTGCTCAATTTTGTATAGCTATCTTCGTCACATGAGAAGTATATGTTCTTCAGTTGTCTTCATATATTCTTCAGTTTTTTACTTTGGCACATATTTTGTCACATTGTACTTAACGTTTTTTTATAATAGATTGAGTTCATAATACATGAACAATTGTATTCAATACTCCAGTATAAGGACTTCAGGTTGAAAATCTACAGTTATAAAGGATATCAAATTCGGAATAGAATGTAGTTCTTGCCGCCGCAGGAGAAAGGTTGTGAAATTTAGTAAATACACGCGGAATGTTATCTGTGTTATAAGTGTTATAGTGTACTATTTTTCTGGTATGCCCAACCGCGCTGACCTTCAGGCCCCAGGGCCTCTTGTTACTTTTAACTTCTTCATCGGGGAATTGCAAGAGTTAGTGTTGAAATCGTTAAAACAAATACATAATTATTCAGTAGTTGAATTCCAAACTAACCCAAACTAACAGGAAATCTGAGATAGCAAATAAAGATAATAAAGAGATAGAAATACAATTTAATTTCGATAAAAACTATTTTCAATATGGGAGTGCTTCTAAATTCTACACAATTAAATAATATTGGCTCAGGGCAGTTCTTCTAGCACTTTTTACAAAACCTTAAAATGTCCACAGAATAAACTGAAAGATAGAAATAATTGAAAAATAAGATGCTTGTATTAGAGGCTTATAAATTAGAGGCTTGTTTTATATGGAAGATGGGCCGGGACATTAACAGGACGAGATGAAAATCAATATGATTGTATCTCTCCTTTACATGAAAAATACAGCCAGGTTGGGGCAACATTTTTAAAACTTTTAATTGTTAAAAAAAGTTTTGTGGTTTTCAGCTGTTTCAATTTTTTTTTTAGAAATCATTCCGATTTATATGAGAAAAACAACAATAACAGCTGAAGGGACCGGAGGAAATCGTCCCGGGACAGAAATTCTTTATTATAAACACAGCAGTAATTTTGAGGGAAATGTTAAGTGAAGCCGGATCTCATATTTTGTCCCATCCCAGCAATCACCCCGGCAATTTGTCTCACACCGTTTTGTCCAATAAGATATTACACAAAAATAAATCCGTGCAAAATACGAGAAACTCTGAATCGAAAAATCAAAACAAATCAGGGCTCTTTTAATAGAAAGGTTTACAAAATGTTATATACCACACATGCTACCTCACTGAACACTAGCCCCTGTTCTAACCTCTAAGCCTTAATGGACAAGTTCTATTGCGGAACTCCGGCTATAAAAGTGAACGGAGAAGAAGGAAAACACCGGTTTTAACATATATTTCACCCATGGGGAGAAATGTTATAAAAATGGCGATTTTTTGTGTAGTTTGAAATTCCGATATTAATTGTTTCGTGGCTCCCATCGGTGATTGAAATAAATCTATGCAGTTAATTCGTTGTCAAAATTCCGTATTACAAGTCGTCCAGTGGTTTCAGAAGTATAGGCGTGCGGTTACTATTTGTTACTGTCATTACTATTATTCAGTGTCGTCTTTACATCATGAGGTTAGAATTTTCATGTCATGTTACTTGAAATTTCTATTTTTCCCCCGCCCGGCGCGGGAAAATTGACCAACTTCAACGCAAGCGAAAAAAAGCCTAGCACATTTATTTACATTTACTTATTGATACCAATAGTGAATGATGATGATGTATAATGATGGTGTGAAAGAAAAGCAATTTATAATTTATTTATTTTCCGGTAATAACTTTTGCCCAGAGCCCGGAAACTTGGGTTGGTGTTCAGTGAAGGTAGCTACAAGGGAATCTTTGCCAAATATGGGCCATCTTAAATTGCATAAAATATTTTATGAACACAAATAAAAACACTAACTCCTAAACTACCTTGGCAATTATGGGTTATTCTAAATTGCATAAAATATCTTATGAATACAAATTAAAGCAGACCCCCATCCCCCAACTACCTCTCTTATACCAATCAACGTTAACTTCAATAAACATTAAAACGTATCAAGGATCTATCTCAGAAACCTGGTGACCGATAATAGATGGAACCATTTGTTAACACATTAGATATTTTCAAAGAGGAGCTAGAGATCCCAAAAATGTACCTAACGAACGAGTTTATAAAAACACGAGAAAACCGTTTGGGTTATTCAAGTAGTATCTTTTTTAAATTTACTTGTCTTGTAAAAATGTAGTTAACAAAGATCCTACCCGTTTTGTCTTTTATATATACTTTTTCTTAAAAAAGCAATGCCTTTTCTGGCAATAGGGTCTTTGAAAATCACAAAATTTTCCTCTGCTAAGGGACTACCACAAGGGCCACAGCGCTGAGGGTGGAGCATAGGTGTGTGACAGGGGGGCATATCATAAATTATGAAAAATTCGCTTACCCAGTTATAAATGTGGTGACGTCAGCAATATTCAATTGCAACCATGGTAACAATTATTATTGGAATAAATGCAGAAAAGGTTGAGCTACATTCCTTCAAAGTTTTATTGCTTTTTTTATTTATAGGGGCAGTTCTACTAGCACAACCTCCCCCGGGTTAAGGAACAGCCAACAAACCTGGGCCTAATAATAAGGTTAACTGAAGTTCCTTATCACGTGATAAATTTAATGCCTTAACAGCAGTGTCAAAAAATTATTGAAATATTTTTGGCTATATCCTCGTCTTCAAAGATAATTCTGTTTTTTTCAACCAATGTTATTTTTGATGAGACTGAACTTTATCACTTATCGATAGTTTCAAAGTTTGCCAAAATTTCTTGTTATCAGTTATCTTATTCCACACCATTTTGATACTTTTTACGTTCTTATAAAGTTTGGTGCAAAAATTCCTTTGCTTCTCAAATGCATTTAAATTTTCTGCTGTCCCCTTTTTAAAAAACCTAGTTTGTAAGGCTGATCGTCGCACAATAGCTTTTCTATGTGTTTTAGTCATGTAAGGATCGTTGTTCCCTCTAACAGTTTTTCTTTTTAAAGGGACATGTTTATTTAAGAGCATCAGAAAGATTTCCTCAAAAACTGCATAATCAGAGTATTCCTATTATTTTTAAAAGTCAGAACCATTTTATGAAAATTTAAAATCCCAGTGTTAAAAACTTGAGGGCGATAGATGGTTGCTTTGGGAAAGATGGATTGATAGATTGATTTTTAAAACATTCTGTACGATGAAATTTTAGATACCGTATTTCCTCTAATAAACGCCGCGGCGTTTATTACAAATCGCAGATTTTGGATGCGGCGTTTAATAGAGGGCGGCGTTTATCAGAGGGCGGCGTTTATTACAGAATGAAAAATCAAATAAAAACAGACTTTAAACAACAATGTTTTCTCTTCCTAAAAAACTGTCTAAGCTAATAGCATTTTACATTGAAATTGACGGTAATCACGTGCACGCAATCGTAAATGGTAAAAGAGAAGTACGAGAAAAACAATATTCGTTTTTATCTTTAGTTGTGGAAGAATTTGTTGATAGAAAACAAGTCCAACTCGTGTAAACTATTTTTTGTTGCTTGTTTAGTCTGTTTTCTAATAAACGCCGCTTTTCAAGATGCGGCGTTTATTAGAGGGCGGCGTTTATTACAAATGCTTGGCTATAAGTGTGGCGTTTAATAGAGGGAGGCGTTTATCAGAGGGCGGCGTTTATTAGAGGAAATACGGTATTTAAAAAAAAAAGTTTTTCTGCTATGAAACTCCTTATATTTTTTACCAACTTTGGTGTCAAAAACAGCAATGGAGAGCGGTAAATCGAATCGGTTATATTTAAAAAAAAATTATTTCTAGATACACCATTAGTTGCATGAAAAAGCACCAATTGTTCAATTCAGATATAAACATTACATATTATTGAAGATGATTAAAAAAAGGAGACAAACGTCTTATTTATTAGTCATTCAACCTAGTAAGTTCACGAACAAAAGTTTTCTACGACTCTTCTCACTTTCCTGTTGTCAAATGATGGGATGCGTAAAGTCTATTCTAGAAATGCGTATAAAAGAGGGAGGCGTTTATTAAAATGTTTGCTGGGAAGGCGCGTTTATAAGGCGGATTTTTGTTTTCTTCTTTCGGTAACCGTAATTAAAAAAATATATATTCGCATCATTTGCTTTTATGTAATTTTTGTAGGAGTTAAGCTTACTGTGCAAAAATCATGCATTGTCATTCTGAAGTTCATTGACAAGAGTAAGTTATGTAAGTTTTAACTTGAATTAAAATAAAAGAGGCTAAAAATTGTGGTGTTTTTGTTGGCGAATTTTGCAAAAAGTTGAAAACGAAACCATTTCACCCATCCACCCATATAAGAAGCAAGTGAAGAAAATTATAATAAAATGAAACAGTTTTACTTTGCATTTCTTGTGTTTTGAACATATGGACCATGCATTTTTTGCATGATTGCAAAGTCCAGGAGGGAGAGGAGAGGGGATGTGTTACAATGTGTGAAAAGCGCTGCGAGGAGGAGAGGGGGTGACATCACACCACGCGGGGTACGTAGATGTATTTATATATATATATATATATATATATGTATGTACCCAAAATGCAGGATGAAATTGGCTTAGTTGCAGTTGAATCCCATTACTACTGACCTGTTCCATAAACCTGTAATGATTTCAAAGAAGAATTCATTATGTTCTGACTCGTTCTTGTGCACAAGTGGGAGGAGGACAAGATAATCATTACGGGTGCTCAACTGCAACCAAGTCGTGGTAGATGTGTTGACATATCGTATGTTATCATAAGTGTACATACGTATGGCATATGGACATGAATTTCCTGTAGGTTTCGGTAGATAATTGTCTGAGATAATTCTTAAATATATTTTTACGGTGAATAAAACTTTTAGTTATGTTAATGATTAAGTTATAAAGTAGAACATTTTGAAACTATGAATTAGAAAGATTCAAAACTTTGAAGAAACTAAATCTTTTAGTTGTAATGCTTTCAGCTGATTCTGTTGATGCTAAGCAAAAACACTAACAACCCTGTCATTTCGATCATGTGACATTGAAAAAAGCTTATTTATGGGCTAATGATAAAAAATGTTAAGAAAAATTTTGTTTGAATGATTCACTATGGTGTACATTAATTTAAAACTTTATATATTTTTAATATTATAATATTATAAGTTGTTGAAAAACTTTTATTTATATACCTCAATTTAGATATAGAAAAGAATAATTTAAGCCAAAGTTAATAGTTTACTGTTTAATTCTCCTTAAATGTTTGAAAGGTTTCCCTTTTTTTCCCACCTGTATTTTATTCTGAAAAGACATTATGTGAAATATATGAAATCTCAATGACTGAAAGGAATTATTATGTTTGAATTATTTATGTTGATTTCAAATTCTATTCCTCAATACAGATATTCAAAATTCAAGTTCAGGATACAGTTATATTTAAACACTTCTTTTTTTTCATATCATATTTTTTCTAATAAATGTATCCATGTTCGATACATTAAATGTTAGAATGTACTAAGCATTTCTTTTGTATGTATGGGGATTGGGAGGCCTATTGAAGTCTCTCTGACCTTTCTTTTTTTGTGTTCCTGGTTAATGTTCCTGGGTTAATGCAATATGAACTATTATAAAAACCTTCATTTCTTCATATCTGTGTAGTTGAAACAGAAGAAGGCGTAAAAGTATATTATCTTTCTAACAAAATGTGTTCTTATTTTAACCATATATCTGTATTATGGTATTCCTACTCCAAACTCGATGTTCTTTTTTATTTCTGTATAATGTAACACACTTCAATGTTTTTCCCATAACGAATTTCTCATAAATCATTGTTTTTAAAATAATATTAAAAATTATACAGTTACAGTACAAACCCGAAAGAAACTTGACATGTTTGTGAAGGAATGGATTTTACATGAAAACACAAAACAGTTTTTTGTGTAAAATGTTATCTGTTACGTGAATTTGTTATGCTTTCAATACAATTTTTATGAAATCTCATGTTAGATAAACAAAAAACGTCTAATTATCTGATCTTATTGAAGGAAACGTGAAGATTCTTTTGGCTACTTATTGTATCTACTCGTGTATTTTTTTAAAAACAGTCCATTATTTTCAAATCCATTTTTACTTACCTTGTGTCATTAGTTGTTATGAATGTTACCATTTACCCAATTGTTGCCATTTTGTTTTAAATTATCAAGAGAAGAAGACAGATCAATCCTGACATTTTAGCACTTGTTCAGACCAGAAATATACATGATCTATTATATTCTAAATTTATTTGTTAACTTAAACATTGCTTTAAGGAATAATACATAGTGGGATTTCTGTAAAATTTAATGAATAATGAAGTTGTTTCTCAAGCAATTATGGCTGTTATTATGGAAGAACTTCAAGACCAGGAAAAGGCAAATTGTAAGTTCTATTCCATTTGTCTATTTATAAATTTTCATTTTTTACTGATCCCACAACGAGTATCAAATATCCTTCCGAAGTAGAAACAAATAGAAATTGCTGTCAAGGTTAATTAACATAGTGGTGAGGACTTGAAGATTTTTTGTGTAACATATTCTATAGAATCTTAAATTTTAACTTACATGTACTAATTTTCGGGAATTTTGGTTGAGAATTCGCGAAATTAAATACACTCAAAACATGCTTGAAATCCATGTTTCGCTTACACAAATACACATAAGAAATAAATACAGACAAAACAATTCTATATCAGGTATAAACCAACAATGTAATTTTATTGAATAATATATTTCGAAACACTAGGTTCCATCATCAGATTCTTTCTAAAATTAAAATAAAAAACAGTTTAAAAACAGTAAAAACAGTAAAAACATTATGTACAAAGGTTAAGCTAACTTCGTTATCAACATCTATCTACAACCTAATTACTAATTCGTGTTGTTTATATTCGTCTCTCGTGTTGATTGACGGTTTCAACTCCCTGATGTATAATGCTTCCAAAATCATTAAATGGCTCATTGATCTCGATGATGACGCTAAGATCGTTACGTCATCGAAAGTGGGGTTGTTGTTACATCTCTTCATATGACGTGCAAAACAATTCTGGTTAATCAATCATAATTGTTTCTGAACAATCTTTTTTTTCCTCATTTTTTTTTCCTCACTTCTTAGGCTTACGCTAAATTTTGTTGGACACTTCTTATAGTATTCTTGCACATGAACTTCAATGCATGACAGTGTTGTTACAGAAATTGATATTCTTCTCACATTTCTTTTGTTTCTCCTCGCTTATAAAAATATACACCAAAGAAAGTTTGACAAAATGATGTACATGAGACATGCGACTTAAAAATATGCGGATGTTGTTCAGTCACATTCTTGCATACTCGTTCTGTTTTAGTTACCCACTAGAAGTATAACTGTGTCTCTCTTTCCTATGGGAAAAATATCATATATATATATATATATATATATATATATATATATATATATATATATTTTATATCTGTTATGGAGTTTTCCGGTTGATATACTTGTTAATGTTTTGACTATCATTTTTCATATTATTCACATTATACATTAGCTTCCCTGGGTAAAACTTGTTACCAGTTCTTTCCTTTTAATTTACATTTCCACTTGCATTCCTCCTCAACAGAGGGTGACGAAAAATAAAATCACGAAACGGTGAATGGAAGATGAAGACTTTAATGTCTTTTGTGGGTGTTTTTTTTTAGTAGATTAATGTTTACCAAAATTCTTTATTCCTCGTTCTAAGATAATACTTCAGCTGCTTATAAAATACTGCTTCATGTGTTTTATGGCCTTAACTTCTGCTTCTGCTTACGCAAAAAGCCAATAAATTAAAACAATTTAACTAAAAAGAGAAGATGATTATAGAATGACTACTACTTTTACTATGTTTATTATTATATTATATTATTATATTTTGTTACATTAACAGTGACGATTTGAAGAAATTATCATTTCAGACATCAAAATCTTCATTTTTCAGTTTCGAAATATTGTGGAAATTTTGTGGCCACTTGCTATCTTTGTGATTTTGGTTGCAGTTCGACATAAAAGACCGCCAGAACATTTTCCAGAACATGAAGGTATTGCAAATGGGATGAGTTTTATAGATTTTCCCTGTACAGTAGGAACAGCTAACTTAAAGTTTTGGGAAAAATTGTACTTTTGCACATACTCTGGTATTACCTGTGGTCTAAAGGAAAATGTCACAAGCTCTGCAAGTGTTCATATATTTTTTTGATATTGACGTCTATAGTTAGCATGTCCACTTAAATGCCCTCATGATGTTTCTCACTGATATTCTGGATCCATTTTTTGTATGATTTATATTATTTGCAGGTGTTATACACTTTCCACCTCGTGCCCTTCCATCTGCTGGTGCATTACCATTTTTACAATCCCTATTTTGTGATTTTGACGCATCTAAATGGTTAAAGAAGCCACAAGACTTACCTAACTTTTGGAACTCCTTGTATGCATCTTTATTATGTTGTTTTTTATGCTTGCAACAAGTTTTATTGTTTGAAATAATCATACTTCTTTAATGAGTCATGCTGTAGTGATATCACTCAAACATTTATAGGTTGGGAAAATTTACGAGGACTATAAGTCCACTCCTTGCAAATGAAACAAGATTAAATTTATTGATAAAACTTACAAATTTAACCAGGATCGTTAACCAATTCAACAGCTCCGGTAGGTCATTCTGTTAAATATCATATCAATAAAAATAAATTTTGTCCCTTCTTCGTAATTCTTTATAAAAATACTGGTTACATCAAATTAACCATAAATATCAAAACAGAAACGAAAACAATCAATAATAATCATTGGTGATTCCCAGTCTATTCAATCTATTCAACTAAACTTTGAATTTCCTTTGGGTAGGTTTCTATATGTGCAACATTTCATATTTGGTCAAACATACAAAGTCTCACATTTGTTTGTGTGATTCATCATAGAAATACCTGTTACCACTTTGTTTGGATCAGCTAATGAAACCAGACAACTTTTAAGTGGTTTCCTGAGTGACAATACATCAAGAATATTGAGTAGAAGCAGATTAAAGGTAAGTTTAATGAAAAACTGATTTTTGTCGAAAATCATCTGAAAAGGTTTATTATCAAAACATAGCCACTGTTTCTAGTCACAGTAAGAATATCTGTATACAATGAAAGTAAAAAACAGTCAAGCGATGAAACATATTTCGGCCAACATGCCTTCATCAGTTGTCAGTAAAATGGTAAAATACATTTATCATCAACTAGGGTAGTGTTTTCTATTTCTTAACTTCAATTTCAATTTCTAGGCATTGAGAATCTAGATTGTAAAAAAAATCAGGACATTTTAAGTCAAAACAAGAACCATATGGTGCAAAACAGTAATACGAACAAAATAGATACAAAAAAATTCATCCGAGTTTTAAACTTTGTTAAGTGTAAACAATAATATTTAATAATAATAATAAAGAAACAGCATTGCTTAAAACAAAAGAAATATACATATGTGAGCTGTAACCATGGATACTTATCTTATTTTAAAATATCTTTTTTTTAAAAAAAAAATTTATAATAGCAAAAAGAAAAGAAAAACGAGAAAAAAACGTCTTCATCGAAAAAAATATTAATAACTAAAAACGAAAAATCCATCCAAAATACTGTGTTTCTAACTTTTTCAAACAAAGTATACAAAAACGTTCAAATAACCAACAAGAATAGTTATAATAACGTCGTTAATAGAGTTAAAGTAAGAACTGCTTCTTATGAAGCTTCTCATTATGAACTGTAGGTTAGCCGAACGAATGTCCCCGCAACAAAATAATACTTAATTTCAAGTGATATACTTCGCATTAGAGATAACTGAAATCTTCCTTTTTGTATTTCATGGGAATAAGATCCATTTTTTTCGTGGATAACTGGTAAATACCAAAATACTTACTGAATGTTTTGATAAGCTTTTGAAAATTCCTAGTCTGCAGTAGGAGTAGGAGTAGTAGTAGTAGTCCAAGGGTGTTCTAATATGGTATTTGCTTTCGCTGCTACCGTAATAATGTGAATGACCTTAGTGCATTTAAAACTACCTTATTATACAATCATAGAAATAAACACCCAGTTACAAATGTTAAAAGCTACAGTTTCAAACACCAAGTATAATATGCCAAAAAAATTGAATTGTGAAAATCAACAATAGAGTATAGACTCTTGTATAGAGTGTTGTGTTAATTTTATTTTTAGTGAGATATTATCCTTCAGTAGACGCTCATTTGAGTTATAATTAATCAAAATGATACTTGATGATGGATAATCTTAGTTCTTCTGGATTTTTAGCTCGAGGGATTCCTGGAGGTGTCTGGTTTTACTCCAACAAACTATGTTAACTTGTTTACATTCTTCTTCCGAAATCCTGAAAAGTTTTTCGAGGTAAAATGAACTTTTTCGACTTTTTCAAAATGCTTTTTAATAAAAGAGAGATGTTGATTTGAGGTTTAACAGTAATTTATTCTTCCAGGACATTAAAGTGAAGTTTTGTGGCGGAGACGATATTGAAAAAGTGATAGATTTCCCTGTCGATTCCAATGTTGTATGTAACTTCAGATCATATGATGTAATTCTTTGAATGATTCATTCTCTTTTTTGATTTTTTCTGTGATTGGTTTGCATTTTTCAGACTGCAGTTAAAAAAGACATTTGCAATGTAAATATAGCGGCATTCGTAAAATCGTCGGCTTATACCAACATTTCAAGTAGAATCCAAAGGCGCGGAGAGCTAATATTTGAAGAAGTAATGGTGAGTTTTCAAAAATTTCAATTTGTTTCTCATTTAAAGGTTCTTCATTGTCATTGTTGGAGCCATTGGATCTGAATCACAAATGTTATTATCTCTGTTTTCCATGAATGTTCAGTGGTACATTCTCTTTTAGTAACAATAACTTATGATTATGGTTTAGAAATACGTAGGTTTTGAAGACTATGACGCTTTACGAAACTTAATAAATGAGCTAAAAAATAGCACCTTAAGGAGAGATATTATTTGTTGGACAAATTTTCGTGTTTTTTATGAATTTTAGAAATTTAATTGTGGCAAAAAATCTCAGGCGGATTAGTTCACTAACACAAATCCACACTAAACTTTCTCTCCTTAAGGTATTCAGATATATCGACATTGCTAGTTTTCCATGCAACCTTCAGAAAAAATAATTAAAAAAAGAATGGATTAATTATGTCTTATGACCATTCAAAATAATTTCGTTATCTTTATTAGGTGAGTGAAAGAGAACTGAAACAGTTCTTGAACAATATGACCAGTATATGGCAAGTTCTTCAAAATAATATTTCCTTGAATTCTTCCTCTCCATTCAATTTGAATATGCGTGTAATCATTTGTGGAGATGAAGAACAGTTTCATTCAAACAAAAACAATTCATTTACTACCGCAAATCCAACAGTTACCATTAAAACCTCACCAGTAACGACAAACACACAAGAAACTACTGCTACGTCGCCGAAACCAACCATGGCAACAACTACCTCTCCAAATCCAACTTCATTTCCAGACCATGGAGGCAAGTTTCCATTCCTTGTTCTGTTAAATTTACCTTGAATCATTCAGGCTTATATTCTATCATGTTTTGAAACAGGAGGGAAAAATGCAACGTGCAACAAGATTAATCCTGAGGAACGATATGACTGTGGTTGGGGAGGAATTACAGAAAAAAACTGTATAAAAATGGGCTGTTGTTATGATAGCTCAATTGAACATACAAAATATTGTTTTTGTCCTACCAGTAAGTACACCTGCAAACATTTTCTATCATAAATTTGATTGTTACTAATATTGTAATGACTGATGAAGCATGTTAACAATTTGAAAACTTTTCAGATTTTATTATTAATCCATCATGTTGAAATTCTTTGCTCATACTAATCTGTCTTTTTAAAGACTTGATGTCACTTATTATATTTATTTGTGATTATTATTTACTAATGTTTAAACATTTTTGCTTATTCTTGCAGCCAATCAAAGCAGTTGTTGTTACAAAAGAAGACGGTTCATTAATCTGATTGTTGGATATGCTGGAGGTTTTCCGCAGTTGACTGATTTTCTAACATCAGCATTGGAGCGCCCCATCATGTTTACACCAAACAATTCAAAAACACATCAGATCATCAATAAGATCTCTGGTTTCTTGAACATTGTAAGTATCTTCAAGTTTCATGAAAATAATTGTTTAATTGCTGCTCTTTGTATTTTCTCCTAACACTTTCAGTTTGTGGATGGCTTGAAATCAGCAGGGACTGCAAGGGACTTAATAATGAATTGGTTGAATGTTGTTGAGGAAATCCTTAAAGATAATCAACAGATAACTTATGTAAATATAGAATACTTCTCAATGATCTTATTTCGTTTGTCTTTTCATGCTATCTTCACTATTTTTGTTTCATATTTTATTTAGACTTGAGTCAATCAGAAAAGATACTTTGCATAATGATTTATTTTTTTTAGGTTGAGAAGATAGCCAGAATATTTCTTGAAAACCAACAGAGTCCGTTGTTTCAACGTTGGTCTAGTTTTATACCAGATATTAACAACGCAAGTTATAATTTGTGATAATGATAATAATGTGATATGTATCCAGCATGTGATAGTATTGTAAATATCTGTTGGTGTTAGCGGATCAAGGCTTTTTATATTATAAATAACTTTTAGTTGATGTTTTTCTTGCTTTCTAGACTTACAATGTTCTAGCACAGCTCATGCAGTTTGGATCAGATGATAATAAAGACATGAATCTAAAGCGAATTGGAGCAATTAAAAGTTTAATCAACGATTTTGTTGATGCTCTTGAAGGATTTTCAGAATGTTATAATATTTCCATTTTTAAAGCTATGCCAAGTGAAGAAGCACTGGTTAACGAAGCTTTGAATAGCACGAGCGTTAATTTTTTGTCAAGTAAGAATGAAGTCTTGTTTGTTATTACATGAAAAAATTAGCAGGAGTTATGTTTAATAATGTGCAAAAACACGGCAACTACTGCACTGAATGATTTCATGTTAGGGCTATAAAGGATTGTTTTCAGTGAAAAAACAAGAAGAATCCTAAAACGAGCACAAGAAATCTCTGAACGAATCATGGGGAAAAATGTTTAATGTGTTCACTTGTGAGAACTGACATCATCTCGTTGAAATTGAACTAAGCTTATTACCCTTTGTTTCTTTGTACATGTAGGTATTGTTTTCTTGAACGTAGAAGAAGACCAGCCATTTCCAAAAAATATTGAGTATAAACTTCGTTATAATCCCGATTACACACCCAGTACTGCAAGAATTGTACCAAAGTAAGAATATAAATGCAATTAAAGGGAAAGGAAGGTCAAAAAAACTTTTTTATTAAAGTTAGTAATAAGTTTTGAAAAACATCATAACAATAATATAAATAATAATATAAATAATAACATAATTTATTGATATCCGTATTTACAATGGCAACCACATTCAAGTAGTGGTTCACGTTTGAATACACAAAAATAAGTTTATCCTATTTTTTATCCACAACATCTTTCAAATAATTACCATAGTGTCATTCAAACTATGTTAACATGATAGGCGTGCAACATTAAATTTTTTTTTCACAAACTTTTTTAAATGAAAATCTCAATTTTTTGTAACAACGGAACAAAAAAAGATTTAAACAGAAGTAAAAATATTACAGGTATTTTTCGTGAAGAAAATTTTTTTTACGACAGGGATCGCTCTTTTTCACAAAATTAACTTTTTATGTATTTAACTTTTTCCCAAACATCAACACAAGATGGCAAAGCATGTCGAGCATTTTGGAACAGCATCAGCATAAAGCAAAAACATTGGAATGTTTTTTTAAAAATAGTTAAATAATTAATTAAGTAAAAAAGTTATTTATTGTCTATGCTCTTTTACGTGACGAACTAAGAAAAAGAAATTTTTGTTTTGGAAAAATCTGCCTCATGATGTTTTTGAAGACATATTACTAAGTTTTGTAAAAAAAACATTTTTTTGACCTTACTTTCCCTTTAAAATTAATTAAAACTAATTTATGGAAAGCGCCATTTATTTTTGTATCATTCTTTGGAAATAATGAAAACAAAGCCACATTATTGAAAGCAGGTTCTTTGGAGATTGGATTGACATGTTTTTTACTTCAAATTCTGAATTTATAATGAGCTCTTTCGTACAACCATCTTTACTGTTATGAATGCATGATTTCCTACTTATACCAGCATTATTTTTAACTATCTGCCACTTCTAGTAAATGTGAAATTTAACCTTAAATTGGGAAAATCAGGGTGTTAGCTAGAACTGAATTTTAGTGTTTATTTGATACAAATTGGAATAGTTAAAGGTAAGGCTAAGGTTTAAGAATCTGGAAGGTCAGAAGTTTAAACTTGGCTTAAAATCTAACCTTCACAGCTATATAATTTATGCATTGTGTGAGTTCTGGCATGAATGTTATTGTAGATAGACACAAAATTTTGATTTCCTTGACACAGATTTCCTTTGGGGTCCTTTGAAAGTGACTCCACTGAAAGCAAAGTGTTCTTTCCATATAACCATTCTTTCTTTCTTCACAAAGTCAGTTGGAAAATCCTTTGTTTGCTTTAATTGGGATGATTTCATCAAACTATTATGTTGCTTGTTTGTCTTTGTGAAACTTGTATTTCAGGTACTAGATGACTTCAAGTCATGCATGTATTGTTTAAAAATGTCAATGTTCATTCCTTAATAAGTCATGGCTGTTTCAACATGTAATAATTAAGTCATATGTTTGAGGCAATTAGATACTCTTTACACTTTAAAAATATTTCTTTTTCTACAGGGCTCTGCAGTTAAATAAGATTTCTTGCAATAGAGAAACACTGGAAATAGGACTAAAGTGCAGAAATTCAAAAACCTATGTAACATCCATTCTTTCTACTATGTCACCATCTACAAATCTTTCTATCTTCTTCATGCCATTTTTTTGATTGTTTTTTCCAACACAGAGTTTATCTTAATACAAACTGTTCCTTTTCCTATTTTTTATTTGTCTTATCTATTTGTCTTATTTATTCATATCCTGTCCCAAAGTGCTCCTTTCTTATTTGCTGTTTTTTAAAAAAAGGGGGGAAATTTGTAACATTAACTCCTTTAAAAATGGTGGTAATAAATGAGCTGTTATGAAGGGTTTTACACAGGACCAGTGATGTTAGAATTTTAAACATAAAACTCGATGTGTTTGCATCATAATAATATTTTTCATTACATTTGTGTATATTTGTTATTTCATGTTTACTTTTTAAAACTTTCAAAGTATATTTGAATAATTCCATCTGTTTTCATATATACAGCAAGCAACACATTTCTTTACTGAATAAAATTTATCTTACAAATAAATGTTATTTGAAGTGTATTATGTAATGAAGTACTAAGGTGCTGACAGACTTATTGGTCATTTGTAACAGTAGGAAAATTAATTTGGGTCTAAAATCACAGTAATATCTTCGATTGTTTTTGCATTAGAAAGTTATTTGAATAAATTTTTCCACAATTGTTCATGCGAAATATGTTTATTTTTCAAAACTTACTCTCTTGCTCTGATATTAATGACAGATCCTGTTTTTTTAAAAACCGTTTCATGATTTGCTGACGAACCCGTTTATTGATGAGAACATATATGATTGGATCCAATATAGTGTTCAACATTAATCCCAAGTCAACGAATATATCAATTAATCTGTTTGACGCTTGACGATGTTTTGTTAATTTCAGTACGATTTGTACTAGCAACGGCATATAACATATCAGAAGTGTAACTACTACGCCATAGCATATCTTGGCTGCTTTATTTTGCTGTGATTCACTGCGTTGAGTTGCTTCTGATTGTTTTGCCACAGTGTTTATAACAGATGTTATTGATCGTAGTTGTCTCCTTGCTGTGAGGAATATAATGGAATTAATAAGAAGAAGCAGAGTAACTGATAGCAAGGTGATCATTACCATGGTATAAAAAACAATGACAAGGCGATATGAATAAAGTGTTAACCAAAATGCAAACCAAGTGATGTAAATCGATCCATACAACAACCAATCAGACACTATCACAATGTGGATATGTTTTGCTTTGATTTGACAGTAAAAGAACGGCCATTTAATTGCAATCAACCTGTCAACTGATATTAAAACAGTGGTTGAAGCAGCGTGCGTCATTGTACATGATACAAGTAATAATGCAGGCTCCAGATATTTTTCTAGCGACTCTTTTGTTAAATACTGATGTTCATATGCGATACGAATGGACGAATATATGATTGTTCCACAAGCAGTAGCTGAATCACAGAACATCAAACTAAGCAGGAATTTGCTAGAGTATTGTCCTCGAATATTATGCGATTTACCCACAAAATAAATGACAACAGTTGTCATTGAGATTGATATACTTGCTAACATAAGTAGAACATAGTGTGATGCTTTGGAAATCGGATCATTTAAAGCTACCATATTTGTAAATCATAAAACTGCTTCTTGTGTTCAAATTTTACTTCTGTCTATTACCGTCTCTCAGGTTTCCACATATTTCACTGAATTCCTTCCTCAAACACACCTGGCTTTAAATTGTTTAACTTGAAAAGTCACTGGTTTTGTTTATTTGCACTTGAAATAGAAATATTGAAACTTTGCTATGTTATTTTCTATTGGGAATCTTTTAACATATAATTCTAATTATTTGTTCTTTCCTCATATTACATATTTCTGACATCCCATCTCATTAAATATTCTTTTTTCAAATTTGTGGTTTTACAATAAATATTTTCATTATTTTGTGAAATCATAAATTAGAGACTACGTATATTCTTCTTCCTTTGAATATATAAGTTAATGAGACTATTTTATTTCTCAATTTCCTCAAGGATTTTAATTATGAAATAACAGCATTCAAGTTTCCTGGATTTCGTAATTAATAATTCGGCACAAAAATCTACCCAACTGTCTCTAAGGATTTTAATTATGCAACAACAGCGGTCGAGTTTCTTGGATTTTGTAATTAATAATTCAGCACAAAAATCCAGCCATCATTGAAAGAAAAAAGAGTTATGATTTACGATTTACATCACAATCAACATGTTCAGTAGAGATTTCAGTTTTCAAAATAACTGGAGATTCAACCATAATATTGACCAAAAACATAATAATGAACTAAAAATAACATAATAATGAACTAAAAATAACAAGATTGTTGATTATACTCCTCTTGGATTCTTTCTTGAACTTTGAGTTGATAAAAATCAAATATCCATTTGATATGATATCTTCTTTTGTGCCAAATTAATCTGTATTATGTTATTCTGTTAATCTTCAATCTTAAAATCCATTTCATTTTCATTATACCCTTCACCACTTCGAACATGTCCTACTTCTCTACACTGCAATATATCAGACAGGTTATGATTAAGTTGTTAAATAAAATTTACTTGAATATTTTATGATCTGATAAAAATGTAAAAAAGCTAAACAGGGCATTAATCAGGCTTAGGCCACCGCATATAACGCAGAATTTCCAACGTTTTTGTTAGATAGAGACAAAACTAATAAAACTAATGTTTGTACTTTTTGATTGGCTAGTTTTTTGTTTATATACCATGGTTTCACACAAAAGCATGGAAAGAAAATGTTTTTTTCAATTGTTGTCTTTTTAATGTAGAGATGTGTATCAAGAGATCTTTTCATTCTAATAAGATGGTGATCTCACTGTCACATAGTGAATAATTCATTAACATTAACTTGGACTTGTTATACACCACTACAGGCAATATTGTATCCTTATCAGGTGCTCAAAAATCACAAAGAACCTGATCTTAAAAGTGTTTTAGAACGTCTATATCCAAACACTTTTCTTCATCACCCAATCATGGTGGCCGACATTGTAGGCTTGAATTTGGTAACAAAAAATCCCAATTCGCTTTTACTTCTGGCTAACACCCTAAACAGACATGATGAAAAACGTGCTTCTGTCAGTACAACATAATTTGAGTATAAGCTGGCTATTTTCATTTATTTTTATTAGGCTTATAAATGTTTTCTGTGTAGGTACTGGAAACCTGGACCTGGTCCGTATGGCACCAGAACCTTTTGGCATTACACGTATATCAACTTTGGTTTTGTCTTTTTACAAGATATGGTTGAACGTGCCCTAATTGAAATTCTTGCCAATAAAACTATACTAGAACCAGGCCTTTATTTGCAGCAATTCCCGTACCCTTGCTATATCAGTGACAGGTAATTCATTACTTCGTTTATTAATATAATATTTTTAATGATAAGACACTTGACCTTGCTTATGAATGGAAGGGTTTTTATTTAGGTTTATGTATGCTCTTGGAAATTCCTTGCCATTATTCATGACATTGGCATGGATATATACCATTGCGATGATTGTGAAAAGCATTGTTTATGAAAAAGAAATGAGGTTGAAAGAAGTAATGAAGGTATTCTGTTTCTGCTTCTGCTTCTCTTTAACCAACTTCTTAAATACTGTCCAACAGATATCTGGATATTGTATGTTCAATTCAGGTCATATTGTGATTCCGACAGCTTCATATGGCAATTCCACAAACTTTGAGTGTTGTCTATTATTAAGTCAATGGAAGATTATTCAAAAATAAATGTTGCAAAATCTTCTGTCGCATTTATTTCCCCAACAAAAAAACAGCAACAGTAACAAACAAACACCTTAAGAAAATATTCAGGATATGTTATTAACTACATATTTCTTCACACAGCTGGAATTTAAATCATCCGAGTCTAAGTCAAGTTCCTTTAGTTTCGGTTTTCTTAGTTTTTCATCATGAATTTTGAAACCATGGCAAAAAAAAGTTTTTTTATCTAGTTATGCCAAATATTTATACAGGATGAATATGTCAGTATATATAACTGTTATAAATATAGGTCCTGTGTATAAAATCAGATGAAAAGAAATATTCAGGCCTATGTATTGACGCCCTTCATATGAAAGGTACGTAAGGACATAAGTTACGAAAGACATGAATACAAAGGCGATCACAAAAACAAAATTTCGAAAAATAAATTAGGGAATTAGAAAAACAAGAAAAATAAGAAAAATTAGAAGAATATGTATTTGACCTCTGTTTCCCTTTAAGGTAAGCTATTACTGAAGCAAGCTTTTCATTTTTTCACTTACCGTATTACCTCTTTTAGGGACCTCTTTTAACCCATGCTATCTTCTAATAACTACCCAACTTTGTATCCACAAAACATTTTGATCCCAAAGAAGTTTGAACTCAAGTGGTTTTCTGTAGGACTGATGTGGAAAGTGTTAAAGCCTAGGGGCTTCTAGTTGCTTATACTAAACTTATCTATTATCTAAGGTGATGGGACTGACAAACTCTGTACATTGGATGGCTTGGTTTATCACCAGCTTCATATCAATGGCTATTACCATCGTAACGTTGGTGACATTGTTGAAGATTGGAAACATATTGATTTATTCTGATATGACTGTTGTGATATTCGTTCTACTGGTGTTTGCAAGTGCATCAATTGCCATGGCTTTCTTGATCAGTGTATTTTTTGGAAGAGCAAATATTTCTGCTGCTTGTGGAGGGATTATATATTTTTTCACATATTTGCCTTATCCACTGACCTTATGGTTTGAAGATCAAATGAACTTCAGTGCAAAAGGAGCTGTAGTAAGTTTTAACTACATACCTTTCTCTCAAAATTCTTCACTTTTTTTTTTATTATTCAATTGGTTATTTATTCTTTATTATAGTCACTTTTATCAACAACTTCATTTGGTTTGTCCATCAAATACATTGCACGATGGGAAGAGCAAGGAATCGGTGCACAGTGGTCAAATTTTTACGACAATCCGATGGTATCCGATACCTTTAGTCTTGGATGGAGTGTCAACTTCATGCTTATAGACATCTGTTTGTACATATTTTTGATGTGGTATTTTGAGCATGTACTGCCAGGTAAGATTTTCAGTAAATTTTACACATTGGACTGTCCTTATTTAAAGGCCTCCATGTTACATTTCAAACTGGTTTCTGTGATTTATGTTTCATAACTTGTATGCATTTCCATTTAGGGCAATATGGAATACCCAGACCATTTTATTTTCTATTCACGAAATCATATTGGATTGAGAAATCATGGTCGTCTAAAGTAGCATCTGAAGATGTTGATGGAAATATGTGTATGAATGGTTTAGGAACGACTAACGACATGGTACCATTTTATTTGGATTTTTGAGTTTGTATTTTATGTTTCATTGATTACCTTCAAGCATGTTAAGATTTATATTATTTATATTATATTAAGATGTATAATGAATCAGAAGAGGAAGAAAATCAACCAAGGACAGATAAGAGTGGAAAATTTGAGGCAGATTATTCTAATGCATTGGTTGGCGTACATATTCAAAATCTGGTGAAGGTATGAGGGAGTTCTGTATTGGCTGTTTTTAAGTCAGTCTTACATTTCTTTTTTTGACAATCTTAATTTCTTTGTGAAAATTACAGGTTTACAGTCGTGGAAATAAACGTGCTGTTGACGGTTTAAACTTGAAATTTTATGAAGGTCATGTGACTGCATTACTTGGTCACAATGGTGCTGGCAAATCAACAACAATGTCGATTTTAACCGGACTTTTCCCCCCAACATCTGGCACTGCAATTGTGAATGGTTATGACATCAGAACTAATATTGGTGGTGTTCGTAAAAGTTTAGGATTATGTCCTCAACATAATGTTTTGTTCGATAATCTAACAGTTGAAGAACATATGTGGTTTTATGGGAAACTGAAAGGCATCGACAGTGATAGTATTAAAAAAGAAATTGAAAGGTATATTTTGTTATTAGGTTCTCCTGATTTCAGTATGAAAATAATTTTTGATTTTTTAAGGCCAATGAATGTGTTCCTTTAGATTCTTGGTTGATGTTGGCTTGCCTGAAAAGCGTGATGAATTGTCATATAATCTCTCTGGTGGAATGAAGAGAAAATTATCAGTAGCTATGGCTTTCATTGCGGAATCCAAGACAGTGATTCTAGATGAACCCACCTCTGGTGTTGACCCATACTCAAGAAGAAGCATTTGGGATTTAATACTTAAGCATAAAAAAGGTATAGAATGGTCTATTGAAATTCCGTTGGTTTTTTTGCATGTTGCTTATTAAACTATCAGCAGTAGACGTTTTTCATAACCATATTTACCTGTGAGTTTTTTCACTTGAATTTAGGAAGAACAGTCCTACTTTCGACACATTACATGGATGAAGCTGACTTACTGGGTGATCGTGTTAGTATAATCTCAAATGGTCGGTTACAATGCTCTGGAACACCACTGTTCTTAAAACGACGATTTGGTAAAGGCTACTTTCTTATTGTTACAAGGGATAACAACAACCAAATATCATTTGACCCATTCAAAATCAAGAATTTCATTTCGTCATTTATACCTGGTACTAAATTACATGAAAATTTTGGATCAGAAGTAACATTTATCTTACCGTCTGCAGCGAGGCTAACTGGAGAATTCTCCAATTTATTTCAAAATTTGGAAGAGAATTTACCCAATCTTGGTATTCAGCATTATGGAATTTCCGATACCACGCTTGAAGAGGTGAGCTTTAATTTTTACTTATTGAATGCAGTGATTTTTTATGGAGTTTTTTGTAATCCTGTAATTATATTTAAGGTGTTCTTGAAAGCATGTGATGAAGATCAAATGGAAATGCCGGATGAAGGTTTTGTTTCTTGTTTTTAATTTATATTAATCTTTATATGTGTTTTATTCTGTTTCTTTAAGTTTTTTTAAAAACTTTATTAGACAGTTAGCATTGTTGTTTGTAATCATTTGTAGATACGATTTCATTGACGGGTCCTTTACAACGAAGGAGAAACCTTGATGATATTAGTATACATTCCACATGTTCTCAAAGTAGCTTGCTGACAGAAAATCATAGTGGTAAGTTTTTTTGAGTGAGAAACCTTGTAACCTTGATCATAGGTAACTTGTGTGAAACCTTTTGTAACCTTGATCATAGGAAACTTGTGTGAAACCTTTCATAACCTTGATCATAGGAAACTTGTGTGAAACCTTTCGTAACCTTGATCATAGGAAACTTGTGTAAAACCTTTCATAATCTTGATCATAGGTAACTTGTGTGAAACCTTTTGTAACCTTGATCATAGGTAACTTGTGTGAAACCTTTTGTAACCTTGATCATAGGTAACTTGTGTGAAACCTTTCATAATCTTGATCAATGTATTGTTTTTCCTGTTAAGATGATATTAAGGAGATGTCTCAGCAAACTCTATTATGGGGACCAATTTTGTGGATGCAACAGTTTAAGGCTATCATTATTAAACGTTTTCATCACGCTAGAAGAAGTAAAAAAGGTTTCTTCTCACAAATTTTGCTGCCAGCAATATTTGTTATAGCTGCTATGGTTGTTTCTTTAATTCGACCTCCAAGAGTGGCTTTACCTTCTTTAAAGTTGACAACTGGTATGTTTGATGGTTCAAACTATGTAGTCATTGAAAACAAAGATGAAAACCCATTTTCCAACAATTTAATGAATGGTTATGTCAGCAACCCTGGACTTGGTAAGTGAAATATTTAGATCCTTAGTCAATGTCAATACATGGTTTCATTTTTTCTTTCACCATAAAGGTCTTTGGTTTTTAATCCTAGGACCTGATTGTGTAAAATTACCCAAAGCTGAGCCAACTTGCCCAAATATTAATATCATTCCCTTTCTTCATCACAATATGAGTTTGTCGAAAGCGATAAAAGATCTCCCATCCTGCTCTTGTTCCACGGGTAAGCAGCAATGCCCAAAAGATGCATATGGACCAGAACCTCCTCAGCAGAAAGTTGCTACTGGTGATATTGTTATTGACCTCACCGGTAGAGACATGAATGATTATGTTGTAAAAACAACTGACAGATTTATAAGACAAAGGTATCATCTTCTTTTCCAATCAAGTGGTGATTTTGAAGGTCCCTATTGAGTAGGTTGTTTATATGAGAAGTTTTGATATACATTAAAGGTTTGGAGGTGCATCATTTGGAGAAGGTATTTTCGAACTTTCAGATGCCATTAACATGACTAATATGCTACAAGCGTCGTTATTGTCAAGTTTTGGTGTAAGAAGGAATGCTAAGGTTAGTCTCTTTTCATATTTATTTCTTTGTTTTTGCAAACAGTTTCCATTACTAACAGTGTTCCTTTCTATAGGTTTGGCATAATATGAAAGGTTATCATGCCATGCCGACCTTTATAAACGTCATGAATAATGCCATTCTGAGGGCAAGTCTGAATTCTACTGTGGACAAAACTAAATACAGTAAGATGGCACTATCCAAAATTGCACGCTTGTTTATTATTTGGAATATTTTGATGTTTTGTTGTTGTTGTTGTTTTTCAGGCATCACAGCATACAATCATCCAATGGATTTCAACAAAGATCAATTAGCAGAGGAAACAATGTATGCTAGATACTCGTACCATATCATTTCACGTGCTCTTTCTCCTCTTCCTAATCTTTCTTCCTTTTTTATGTTTTGCAGGAGGCAAGGGATTGTGGGTTTGTTTGTTGCAATTTTCGTCATACTTGCTTTGGCGTTTGTACCTGCCAGTTTCCTTGTCTACTTGGTTGAAGATCGTGTCAGCAAATCGAAACATCTACAGCTTGTTAGTGGCTTGAATCCCATCGTTTATTGGTTTTCAAACTTCGTATGGGACATGATCAATTACCTCATTCCTGCTTCTTGCTGTATTTTGATATTTCTTATATTCGACCAGGAGGCGTATGTCTCATCACAAAATCTTGGAGCCACTATTTTACTGCTCATATTGTATGGGTAAGTGTGAGTCACATACATTGGTGCGAAAGAAAGGTGTCTGCTTTATGGAGATATCTGCTTTATGGAGACTTTACCGATAAGAATTTGACTATAAATCTATCCATCTGTATGTGGAGTATGTGTTCGGAGATTATACGGAGATGTCCTCTTTTTAGAGATTTCATTGTACTAGCGCTTCTTTCTGTGAAACCATGATTTTATTTTTTATATGTTTGCTGTTAGATGGTCCATGACTCCTCTGATGTACCCTGCGTCATTCGTATTTAATGTTCCAAGCACAGCTTATATTGTTTTGATTGCGATTAATCTTTTTGTGGGAATAATTGGAACCGTAGCTACGTTCATCCTAGAATTCTTCAGTGATGGAGATCAGGTCGGTATATTAACAGTTGTTCACTTCATATTTGACTGTTTAACATCAGCCTGTGTAACTTCTCATGTTTTTTCATAGGAGCTTACAGACATCAACCATGTGTTAAAAAGAGTTTTGCTCATCTTTCCAAATTATTGCTTAGGAAGAGGTCTAATGGACCTTGCTGGTAACCAGCTAAAAGCGGACGCTTACCAACGAATTAGTAAGTCTCCTTTGGTGGCCCGTCAGTTGTTTTAATAATAATTATAATCATCACTATTTTTTATATTTCTTAGATATGGATAAATTTAAAAATCCCTTTGAATGGGATATGATTGGTCGAAATGTTTTTGCCATGTTCTTTAGTGGCATTATTTATATGGTTTTGAATATTCTTATCCAATACAGATTTTTCGTCAAACCAAGGTGAATGTTATTTCCGCATTCTCATACGTCTGCAAAAAAGTGTAAATTACACGATGTGTTTTCATCTTTACTTTTTAGAACTTCAAAAATAAACCGTGACCCCAAACATTCTGAGGAGGAGGATGTTAGAAATGAAAGACATCGTATATTTGATGAAATTAACAGTACAAAATACATTCTGAAAACAGACAATCTTACAAAGGTAAATGTTCAGCCATTAGTGATCAGTTGAGAGCTGTGAACCTTTATCAGAAATCATGGCGTTGTTCTTGTGAAACCTTCATCGCAATCACATACGCTATTGTGCTGACTTTATGGTTATCAGGTTAATTAAACATTCTGTTTATTTTCTTTCGGAATTATCTTTTTTATTCAGCTTTACGCGAGTAAACTGAGAAAACGCAATACCCTGGCAGTTGATCGTTTGAATTTTGGTGTTGAAGAAGGAGAGGTAAGACTTTTTACTTTGAGTATATTGAATAACTTTGAATGGTGTTTAACATTTCGTTGTTTTTATAGTGTTTCGGTTTACTCGGTGTGAATGGAGCTGGGAAAACGAGCACGTTCAAAATGCTGACTGGTGACGCCAATGTCAGCGCTGGTGATGCTTTTATCAATGGAAACAGGTATTTTCAATCAATCTAAAATATAATGTCAATGCAGTTTCTAGCTAACACTTTTTGACGAAACTAACAGCTAAGGAATGGATTTCAAGGTGTTGTGGGCATTTCTACATCAATTATGAAATTTATAAAAAATGTAGTGAAAGGTAGAGAAGTATATAAAAGAAAAGTCCCAGTTATCCGTGGTCTCACTTCACGGGAGTGTACTGTATAATTTTCAGTGTGTGTTCGGAGATGAACAAAGCACGAAAATATATGGGCTATTGTCCACAATTCGACGCTCTGGATGAGCTATTGACTGGCAAAGAGCTGCTTCAATTCTACGCTGAAATTCGAGGCATGTCTCGTCAAGAAGGAGCTAAGGTTGGTTTTGACCAAGAACAATTCATTATTTGTGACGAAATAGAAAGCGCTATTCACAACCATGTTACTATCATTTTAGATGGCTGAATGGGCAATCGAGAAACTTGGTCTCACTCCTTATAAAAACAAAATCTGCGGTGATTACAGTGGGGGGAACAAAAGAAAACTTTCAACAGCTATCGCTTTGATTGGTTCTCCACCCCTGATATTTTTGGTTCGTAAAATTGTTTAAAATTTGCACACTTTTCATTCTGTCCATTATCTGTCCAGTCTTTTATCGTTCGAAGTTTTTTACTGATGTTTTTCTTGTTGTCAGGATGAACCTACTACAGGAATGGACCCTGGTGCTCGTCGATTTTTATGGAGTGTTCTCACGGATCTCCTAAAATCTGGAAAATCTATTGTTTTAACTTCTCACAGGTGAAAACAAGTGACTTTTTACAATATTTTTGTTAAGATTTCCCTCATCTTTAAATGACTTCCTAATGAAACCAATTTTTTGTATAGTATGGAAGAATGTGAAACTCTATGCACGAGATTAGCCATTATGGTGAATGGAGAATTTAAATGTCTTGGAAGTCCGCAGCATCTTCGTAGCAAGTAAGCTCGTTTACCACCCTGAAAATATATCATAAATTGGAAGTAGCAGAGTGTAATGAAACCAATTCTTTATAGGTTTGGGACGGGTTATACCGTAATTATCAGAGCCAAAATAAAATCGACCGACAGCGTACAGGAATTCGTTGAAGCGAATTTTGTAGATGCGAAATTAAGGGTAAGATTTGTAAATTCAACCTTGAACCCAGGATGTCTTGCCTTTTCGTCCGTATATCGAAAAGGCTAGAGACACGGTTGGAGGTTGCTGCAAAGCCTCTCCTCTAGATCTGAATAAGTTGTTAAGTTTGAACAATTTAATTTATGATAGGATCGCCATCAGTACATGTTGGAATATCAAATCCCGACACGAAATCTTCAACTTTCACAAGTTTTTCAGAAATTGGAATTATTGAGAAAAACTAAAACAATCGAAGATTACTCTGTTACCCAAACTACACTTGACCAGGTACGTGTAACCTTACTGTGTCTCGATCATACAAACTTATCAAATTCTTTATCATAAGGAGATGTGGTTTCTTAATCGTTTTTTAGATTTTTGTAAATTTTGCACGAAATCAAGTGGAAGCGGTACAAATCAATGAGGATGTTGACATGATGCCAGTCGCTTCCAATGTTATCGTATAAAAATGAAATTGCATAGAATTTTGTTTTATTTTTTATTTCGACCATGTTCTCACTTCAGCCTCTTCTGGCATCTTCTGGCGTTAGATGGTATAATGTGAATACTAACAAAACACAACGTTCTACCAACGTCATGCAACGTAAAAGAGTTATTTTTCTATGTGTTCGTAGCTCATAGAGAGTGCTTTCCATTAATTGCCAGCCAATGGAGATTCGAATCAGAAATTAATTCCATACGAGAACATCGAAAACTTTATATAATCGTCCAATGGGAATCCATGAACCCACTAACGTTTCTCGTAACATTCTTAAGGTCCTGTTACACGGTAAACTATTAGATAAATTATTCTAATAGAATTGATTATTTTTTTCCTCGTTGATGATTTAGGAAAGATACACGATAAACTATTCCGTAAACTAAACTATTTTAAGTAAGTTTTGACCATAGTTTATCTAATAGTTTATGTAATAGTTTATGTAATAGTTTACTATCTTACAGGACCTTTACACAAGAAAAAATTGTTTCACTAAAACCTATCTTGCTCTTACATAACCATTGCGTAAAGAGTCTGATAGCGGGGCGAAGTGGTCCCTTAAACATCCGTCCTGGTTGAGAACGAATGGAAAAATGGAAGTTTATAAATCGTTGAAGAGTATAGTGGGAGTATGGTCTCAGTTTTTTATTAGTTGAATTGATGTTAGAGATTTCGTTTGTTTGATGATACCTGCACATTTTTCTTTTGTATTTTCTATTAGTTATTTAATTTAATTTTTACATATAAATATTTTCAGAAGCAGGTCCTCACTGAAGAATATTTAACACTTATTTATGGAGATTTGACACACGATCAATTATCATCACCAACCAGAGTCATTTATTTAGTAGCAATAAAAACATTGTTGGAAATTTAGATATTTTTATGTTTCTCTTTTCTTATTAGAAGTTAGAACAGTACAAGTACAGATACAAAATTGTAGAGATCGAACGTGTATCAAGTCTTGTATTTAATTTATCACGGCAATCCACATTGATGAAAAAAGTCTTTTTCTCTAGTTCAGCCGACTGTTGTATTTAAACTTCATTTGAACCAATTCATTATATGTTTGGTTGTTTGTTTTTCCTTTTTATAATTTTTGTGTGTTTTTTGATGTGTTTTTTTCCTGAGAACGTGAAGTTCAACTACGGTTTAACTGTTATTTGATTTTATTTCGCGTCATATGTTGAACATATCACTTAAATTTAATCTGGATTTAACATTTAACATTTGCATAAAAAGCAATTAATTTGAAAGATAACTCAGTAAATAGATACTTTCATTTATTTTCCACACTGCTGATAGCAGCTTCCCTGACAACTTTTCAGACTTATTCTCGTTGTATTCCTTCCACCGCTTTCTCAACACTTCCTGCTTCTCTTATACCATATATTTATAAGCACAATATACACAATTTCCATTCATTACTTTGGAAAAGAAGCATTTGCAAAAGAAAAGTGGCATGAAGGAGACATGAGGAATGGATTGACTCTTGTTTAAGCAAAAGAAGGGAAAACAACTTGCCAAAGGAGACAGAACAGGAGAAACACAGTCCAAAATGCGAATAACATCGAAGAAGGTTTCCATGACATTGATTATGATGCAAACAAACAGGGAGTTTTAGGTCCCTGGGCTTTCATCCGTAGCGGTTGGCAAATTCTGCCCGCCGACGACTTACAACTAGGAAGTTGGCTGACCGCCAGAGATACGTATAGCATTGCTCTAACTTAACTGGAGGTCAATGTGTGCACTCAGTCGATAGCTCCAAATGGTCTGATACGCTGCTTTTAAATCGCATCGTGAAGCGGAAGTATCGAAATGCGACATGACTCTGAGACTCAAACATGAGTACTATCCACTACACACCATCGCTGCGCACAAACCAACTTCTAAAAAGCCTTCATCATAACGAGTATTCATCTAAAGCGACTCGATGACTTGAATTTCGACTAAATAAGAGCGCTGCGTTAACTTCCGGCGGAACAACAAATTCTGCATTACGAGTTTACACCTCAAGTCGATTAATGGCGCTACGCGATGTACGCGTGTCAACATCTAAAACGATTAAAAGATGTTACTGTTTGGTGTTGGTTTTATCACGCACCAGACTAGTAGCATGAGGGTCCCAGTTTTCATGAATAAAGGGTCCCCCCTTTATTCATGACACGGGTCCGGGCCGGTCCAGATCCGGTCCGGTGAGAGGTCCGATAAGTAAAAGATAGTCATATAACAAACATTTCAGTGATTTTTTACGTCTTCTTCGTGTAAACGCCGCCTAAATGTTGTCATGTTATATTCTCACGAATATTGTTTTGAAAAAATGTCCAGGACGAGGTTTCTCTTTTACCAACACTTTTGGAAATAAGCCAAAAGCTTTGTATTCATTCTACTGAACACGCAAGGAAATCTCTCCATCGTTGTTTTTAACATCAAAGAAGTTGAAAAAGGATTTTTATTAGAGAAAAATAGATTAGCTAGCTAGTTAATAGCTCCTAGTCAGCTGACTATATGCTATATATATTTATATATATATATATATATATAGATGATTTTCTTGTGACGTACGTTGTTGTGGTTCCCAGACCCTTTCGCGGTTTCGGAGGCAAAAAAATAATAATCATGGCGGCAATAAGGCGTAAAGACTGCTAAATTCATAAAACCCTAATGAAATCTTTGATATTCTATCTGTTTAGTTATATGTTAGTTTTGAGAATGATATTTTGCTTTCGTTAAAATGATTGACAGTCCTATTAATAACAGCAAACCAATAGAAAGTTGTCGTATTGTACCGTCTCGATAATCTCTTTTCAACTTTTGCGTTGCAGCTGTCCCTAGGGATTTCTAACAGAAGAATTAAATAAAACTACTCCCGATCCCTGTAATATTACGATTGGTTGGAATTCTGATATTTCACGATTGCCCGATGTGACATGGCCTGATTTAGTAAATTATCTGATCGATACACCAAGTGAATACACCAAAGATAAGATTAAAGCTTATAAATCTTTGGAGGCATATAATTTTTTCGTCTGCGGACACGTGCAAGACGTGTTTATTTATGAAATAAAAAATGAACAATTCTGCTACATTAAATCTCAAGTCCTCCCAAGTCAGAGGCAAGGGAAAACGGAGAATCTTTATGACGTGTGGATTGCAATGCATAAAGTTGGTTGGATTCTGTCTGCTAATTGTTCTTGTATGGCTGGGTAAGTTAATAATTGGTCACTTTTATTCAATCATTTCCTACTGGTGTAGTCACGTAAGTAGTTAAAATGTCTTCCTTATCAAAAAGAAACGGGTGATATATCACTAATAATGTTTTGTAGACTTGGATCAGCCTGCAGCCATATAGCAGCACTTTTGTTCAAATTACAATCAGCTGTCCAACTTGAGTTGAATAAAGTTGCATGTACCAGCAAATTGTGCGAATGGAAGAAGTCCAGAAAGCGTGCACACCCTGCTCCACTGAAAAGTATTTGTTTCAAAAGGCCTCGTAAAGATGCTAAAGTGCCCATGGTGGAAAGTCCGTTCAAGGGCAAGCTTTCTGGTTTTTCCTCACCAGATCCGTTAAAGTTCTCATCTGAAAAGCAAAAAACTATGCTACGGGAATTGAAGCAACTGGCTCCAAACGCAGTAATTTTCAAAAGTGTTAGTCTAGAATTTGATAACGAAGAGGAAGGGGAGACGACAGACACAGGAGATGAGGATGGCAACAGTGTCATACCAGAATTGCTCACGTCTTTTTACAAACCATCTGCTACAAACCTTACAAAAGAACAACAATTACAAATGGGCAAAAATTGGTACAAAAAATATCTTGAGGTATCTACTAAGGAGCAATATAAAAATTTAACAAGGTTAACAAAAACTCAAAATCTCACAAATAAATGGATGCTTTACAGAGCTGGAAGGATCACATCATCTAATTGCAAAAAGGCCTTTACAATGGATATTGAGAAACCAGCATTATCAACAATAAAATCAATTATGCAATATGATGAACCAGCAAACACGAAAGCAATTAATTATGGCAAAAAATGGGAAAAAACTGCCCTGGAAAAATATAAAGAGATTGAAAAATCCAAACATAAAAATTTTAATGTCTTTACAACTGGGTTACATATTAACCAAAAATTCCCATACATAGGTGCTAGTCCTGATGGAATCGTCAGTTGCTCTTGTCATAGAAGAAAACTACTTGAGATTAAGTGCCCATTTAAGTTTGAAAAGGGGCTAACAGATTATTTATCCTGCAGTAACTGTCCATTAATTGCCATTAACAAAATGGATGACAAACATGAATACTTTTTTCAAGTACAGCTTCAAATGCTAGTAACAGAAACTGAAAGCTGTGATTTTTTTGTTTGGTCAAAATTTGATAACATTTTGGTAAGTGTTTACAGAAATGAGGAGTTTTGTGAGAGATTAAAGGGAAAATTAGAAAAAGTATTCACAAATGTGTTACTACCAGAACTTGTGACAAGAGCCCTCGACCCAAACAATGAGAAGAAACATCAACTGTATTGTTATTGTAAAAGACCATCTTTACCACCAATGATTGCATGTGATGGGAATAACTGCCAAATCGAATGGTTCCATTATGCATGTGTTAATTTAAAAAGGAGACCACCAGAACATAAGAAATGGTACTGTCCTGACTGCATCAAGATAAAGCAAATTCCCAAAAGAAGAAGCCAAACAGTTTAGATGTCACAAAAACAAAGTTTGACGGATCCATACATGGAAGCAATTAATTTCAAAGTTCTGTTTAAAATCACTTGACTAGTATCAAATGGACTAACAATATATAAAGTACCTATAAAATTATAAAAATATAAAAAAATATTTATTTATTAAACAATGCCTGGACATAAGTTTGTCAAACCAGCCACAGTTGTCATCACATCATCTAGTAGATCCACTTGTTTTATAGGTATCGTCGTATTCAAGATGTTAAATTTTCTCATCCTCCCTATAACTCTTTCAATATGGATTCTAACATTGGATATTTGCCTAGAGCCATCAACGTCTTTAGCAGGAAGCTGTGATTTCCCTTTGGTGAAGGATGGTATCTCTAAAATTCCTCCTTTGGTTGCTATTTCTTGATCAACAGTAAATCCCCTGTCTGCAAGAACTTGGTCACCTCTCTCAATTAGGTCTAAAAACCCACTTTTAATTGTAATTTCTTTATCTGAGACCCTTCCTCCCCAGCCTTCAGAAAGAAAACTCACAGCACCAGCTGGAGTACAGGCAACAAGATATTTCATGGTGTTTGTGTTCTTGTAATTAGACCATGTCTGTGCTCTAGCATTTAAATTGAGTGGCCGCTCAATAAATATCTCGGTGCAATCAATGATACATACACACTTCAAGTACTTTTTATGAAAGCATTTGGGGAGATTTTTACGTAGGGCTGGTTTTTCAGGCCAAATTATTATGTTGTTTACCATAAGTTTCGATAACTTTTTCAGGAAACGACGATAAATTCGAGAAACAACTGCATTACTGATACCAAACCGATAAGCCAAGTCTTTGTTTGTTAGTCCAACGCGCAACTTAACAAGTGTCAAAAGCAAGTGATCTGAAATTAACAATTTATGACAAACAGCATCAGCATTTATGTACTTCAAAATCCATTTAAAAACATTTCTGGAGATGCCCATGTAAAATTTATGCATTTCAGCAGAATGTTTGATATTTTTATATCTGAAAGTTTGTTTTTCCAATTTAGAGATTTTATTCTTCAGCCTATCTGCTTCCTCCATGTGAGAGACATTGTCAGCTGTTAACTTTTTGACTTTCTTAACTAACTCATCTTTTTCGGTTGACAACTCCTTTACCATTCTTTGAAGGTTCTCAACTGTTTGTGAATCTAAAAGTGTAATGATTATGGTGTAGTAAGGTTCCATTTTGTTCTTTTTTTATGGAAATACTATTAACAAAGTAAGAAAAGCACTTACCACTCACTTCATTTTCTTCTGAGCTCAACATCATGTCATCATCAAAAGGAGTAGTTGAGGAACTTTCATCAACAAGTTTACAAGTACTTTCAGCAGTGAAAAGCTTCTGTCTTTTGGTATACCTGACCTGGCGTTGCAATGTCTTCTCAGTTGATTTACGTTTTCTTTGTCGCTCGTTGTATTCAAATACAGAAGGAACATAATCAATATTATTTGGGTCAGCTGATTTCTTACCTACAAACAAAAAAAACTAGATTATCATCTTTGTGATAACTTTGCTAGTGAGATCAAAACCATGTTGTTATAAAAAATACTTCAGCACAAACTTATTTTGCTTTGAATACTGGCAAACGCACAGTAACATGAATAAGTAAGACTTACCAGACACAAAATGTGCACTACAAATTCTTGCATTGTTAATTTCAACTTCAGTCCAGTTTTGCCTACGAATTGCATTCAACCAGAGTTTTCTTCGTTGTAAAGTACTTGGTATACTATAGAATTTGAATTCAGAGTCCTTTTTGCTCCTATTCGAGCAACCAACAGCACAGCATGAACTTGGCATAGTACTAGTAGTACATAGTACTAGCGTTTTGAAGCAAAATAAACATTCATAAGGGTAGCCGCCTCCGTGTTTTGCCTCCGCATGCGCAGGCACAAAACGTAAGCACAAGCGCAAGCACAAAACGTAAACACGGAAAATCGTCTATAAAGCTATAATAATACTTTTAATATCTTTTCTGCTCCTCTAGCTAATATCAGAATCATTGCTTTAGGTATCAGAGTCAGTGGTAAAAGTTTGTTAGAGTTTGTTAGAAAAAAACCCACATTTTTTTAATTATCTGAAATTCCATCATTCATTGTAGCTAAAGTAAATTGAAAGTTGCTGGGGGAATCTAGCCACCCATCATCAGAAGAAGTTAATCCACTAAAAATCGAATTTTTCCCTAAAAAAAAAGAAAAGATAATACCTGCAATGGATTTTCTGTTGTTTTTGACATGTGAAAAGCTCTATTTATGTATTTGCTGGTTTGCTATGATCTACAAAAGAAATCCAGGGTCATTTTTACTGAGTGATATTTTATAGACATCTTTCCAAGTGATGTATATTGTTTACAAATGTTTGCTGCCTTTTCTCGATAATTGAGGGGTTTGTGTGAGGATGTCTCTAAACATTAGCCCTTTTTGTGTATTTTTATACATTTTCTTAATTTTGTTTATACAGAGAGTGCATAAACTGGTAATTAAAATGTGATAAAAACATTAAAAACTCATCTATTCTCCGATTCGCTATGGCAAAATTCAATAGAAATTCCATCGCAGTGTCATATTTTTTGTGGGTGAAACTTTATAAGAGAGTATAGGAACAAATTAATTTCAGTGATTACTTCCATTGTTGCATTTTGTTTTCAATTGGAGGTTGATAGATAGTTGATTTAGGACAGATGGGTTGATAGATGGATTTTAAGAAAATTCTATACAATGAAAGTTTAGATATTTTAAAAAATCTGTTTTTCTCCTATGAAACTCCTTATATTTTCTCTTCCATGGATGGGTAAATAATATTTATGTTTTTACTGAAAAGCGGCCCAAATTGACAGTCTTTTGGCAATCAAGAGAATAGAATTTGTTACTATTGACTGCCGAATCAGTTCGCTTTTCAGTAAAAACGTAAACAATATTTACCTGTCTATTGATTTCAAAAACAGTCAATATTCTCTGGTAATGCCCCACCTCATAACCAGCTAATATAGGGTTAGGACCACCAGTAATTTCTTATAACTGGCAGTTTTAGTATGTTCCACCAAATAAATTAGAGAACAGGAAAATTTAATTGACTTTGCTATGATTTTCATTTAGCCCTATCTTTGAGATCAGAAACGACACAATTTGATCATCAGTTTTCCACTGTAATTTTTTACCTGCTAAAAATAAGTTGTGAATGAATGACATTGCACATTTTTTTATTATTAGCACATCTAAATTTTAGCTCAGACGAAATATTCAAAATATTCCTATTTATGTTCTTGTGGGGATATTATCTCTTGTCAGAAAATGTAACACTGAGACAATTCTTAAGTTGTTTTAATTATTGGCCTCAACATTCTTATAAACAAGGTTCTAATATTAAAAAAGGTTTCCAAAACCACTTTTGCACATAAAAACTATGCTGCTTATAAAATTATTTATTTCCATATTATATAGTAAATACGAATTTTGTATAATCATAAAGAAGCAATTAATTCAACAAAAAGATGAGTGCTAATTACAGTGATATTTGTGAAAATACTCGACTAGCAAGAGAAAATGCGTTGCTTGGACAATATGATTCAGCACTTGTCTACTATCAAGGCGTCCTGCAGCAGATACAAAAATTGATCATTAGTATAAAGGATTCTGGAAGAAAGCAAAAATGGCAAATGGTATGGAGTGACTCTTTTTATAGTAACTGTAGGGTTACTGTAAAGGAAAAACAGTCTTTGTCTTCATTACTTAATATTTCGTTAAGTTTTTGAAGAAATTATATATAAAAAATTATATATTTTTGGTTGTTTTTTTCAATATACAAATATACATTTTTTTGCAAAAATTGGGCGTTACAATTTTCACTCAACAATTTCTTGTCACAGAACCACTTATGTTTTTTGATACTCTTTTTTTTATCATGCTGTTTTAATTTCCACCAGTTATCATTTTTAGGCAAGACAGGAGGTTGCTCAAGAGTTTGAGTATGTTAAAAATATCAACAAGACATTGGCAGGATTTAAACGTGACACCTTCAGTGCTCCACAACCGCAGCCAAAACTAAGAGACTTCGGGGATGTTCCAACTCGTGAAAGTAGAGATCCTGATGTTTGGGCACCACCTGCTCCAGTTGAACGAGAAAACAGGTATTAATATGATGTTCAAATCACAAACACATGGAAAACTAAACCTCAGATATTTTGAAACGTACTAGTGATGATTATTTAGACCTGGAAACCTTCATCAAGACCTGTTGTTCGAAACATACGGAATGACCGAAATGATGATAGATCAAATCGTGGTGGACGGGGAAAAGCATCCCTTCAAAATAAAAGATCAAACCAAAATAATAAACAGGCTGAAAAGGCGCCAGTGAGAGCAAAAGTTGACACTGGAAGAAAACAGAAGGATGACAAGCCAGTAAATGTAAACGTTAAAACTTCTTTCTTTTTATTTTACATTAATGTTATTTCTAATAACTATGATTACTGGCTATAATAATCGCCATAATGGAATTTCATTATGTTTTAGGACAATGATGAACCAAGATTCGATGGTTCTGGATATGATAAAGATTTGGTGGAAGGACTAGAAAGAGATATTGTTCAAAAGAATCCTAATGTTAGATGGTCAGATGATTATTATTTTCGTTTTATCAGAAACATCAGTACGAGTACAAATTGCCTTATGTTGTATATATACCACTAAATCTTGATATTATTTGAGAGTAACAGTGAGGGGGTATACATTGTTTTGTAGGAAGGCTTTACCTATGAGACCATGAATAAAGTATGTGCAGAGTAAAATGCTGATTTCCATACCCCCTCCCCTTGAACGGAACTCAAATGTTTCTGAGGCTTTCCCCTTCTTTTTATGGCCTGTACAACATCTTATGAAACTACTTCCTCTCTTCATCAAGTGTGTATTCAAAAATGGTGTGCCTTTTGTATTCGTTTGTTTTGTGTATGGTGGTGGCGATGATAAGTAAATGGGGCAGTAAATCTTCAAGAAAGAACATGCAAACAACATACATAAGTTTTAGGCATTTTTCAGTTGTTCACGCAAGAGTCCATATTCTTTATTAATCTCATGTCACTACAGCATGAACTTATAGATGGTTGATAAGTTAAGCACTAATATTTTCATTCATCATCTTTTTCTAAAATTTTTATTTATTCATATTTTTCTGTTTTGACATACAATGATGTTTTTAGTATCACTCTTCCCAATACAAGGAGGCAGTATTTTATGTATTTTACTGAATAATTAAATTTTTTTGTGAAGGGATGATATCGCTGAACTTCATGAAGCCAAAAAACTCCTGAATGAAGCTGTGGTGTTACCACTTTGGATGCCCGATTTTTTTAAAGGAATAAGACGACCATGGAAAGTATGTTTAAAACTGCATTTGTTTGTTACACGAAATTTGTTGTTTTGACCCAAACACCCCCCCCCCCCCCCCCCCCCCCACACACACACACACACACACACACACACACACACACACACACACACACACACACACACACACACACACACACACACACACACACACACACACACACACACCCCCCCCCCCCCCCCACCCCCCAACTTGACCTGTGTTTTGGTTTCTATGGGTTTTTCTATAGGGTGTTCTGATGGTTGGACCTCCAGGTACTGGGAAGACCATGTTAGCGAAAGCTGTGGCTACGGAATGCGGTACAACATTTTTTAATGTCACATCATCGACTTTAACCTCAAAGTACCGTGGTGAATCAGAAAAACTTGTTCGTTTGTTATTTGAAATGGTGAGATATTTATTATCAATATTTTGAATGATTTTCATGTGCACCAATCACAAACAAAAAATATACATTGAACGCTTTTCTTTTTTTCTAATGTTTAAGGCTCGCTTTTATGCACCAAGCACAATATTTATTGATGAAATCGATTCGATCTGTAGTAAACGTGGTAGTGATAGTGAACACGAAGCAAGCAGAAGAGTCAAATCTGAACTGCTCATTCAAATGGACGGTACGTTCTTTTATTATCAAAATTCTGTTATTTACCAAGGGAAAGTAAGTTTCTGTAACTTTTGTCTCAACACTAAGAATACATCAAGGAATCATGCCCAAAGTTCATTAATTAAATATTCACTGTTTAAATAATTGACACTTTTATCAACTGCGTTGATGGAATGAGGAATAATAATAACAAGATATGCAAATGTGGCATATTTTACAGAAATTTATTTTCTTGGATCAAACAAAACACGCAATGATGAAAATGAAACACAATATATTTTGCACCTTTGATGATTTTTTACTATGCTACCAATCCCATCATCTTTAAAGTGTTTGTATACAGTGAAAAGAAGAAGCGTGTATATATACAGAAAATCACTGGTAAATTTATTAATTTCTGTGGGTTGGCATTATTTGGAAATTTTGCAGGAATTTATTTTCATATATCAGTGTGAAATGGATTTTTCGCAGAATTTTATTTTGCGGATTGGACCAAAATCCGGGATTCACATAAATTAATTCCGGTAAAAAGTAATTCCCTCAAGGTATGTTCAATAACAAAAGTTCAAAACTTTCAGTTAATATACCAACATTTTCAGTCAACCTGTGGTACATTTTGAATCTGTCAACAAAAAGATTTTCATTTTGTCAACGAAGGGGTGTGGGGGAAAGGGAGTATAAATATTACGTGAGTCATTTAAAAGGTGATTGTATATACAGTACAGCCTGAATGAAACTTTACATTTAAAGCCAAGGGGGAAGGGGGAAAGGTTTTTATTGACATCATCTTAAATGACTCCTTGTATAAAAATAATTAGTAATAAAAAATGTTGTTCTCCAAATCAAGACATTACATAAAGGACACGTAAATTATTAGATGATATTCCATGTTTCAACATGGAATATCCAATCATTGCCAATCAACATCATGGTGGTGCATTTATTATTATTCTCTCGAAGAAAGGGTCTCTATGAACATGAAAATAAAATATATATCTAATCTTAGTGCTGTGGATGGGTAACAGCATGCAAATCTGAAGTTAAATTACAGATAAGCTTATTCTATGTAATTCTACCTTACTCAAACCCTTTCCCATTATTAGTGGCGCTGGTGGAGGGGTGAAAGAACAAGAAATCAGACAGTTTTCCTTGCAGCTATATATATATACCTTAGCAAACAAAATGTAGTTAATAATAATTATATTTCATATAATTTAATTATAATTAGTAATTAAAAAATGTTTTTCTCCAAATCAAGACATTTAAAGGACACAATTTAAAGGGACGATGAAAGCCTTATGCTTCTTGATTTGCTTGGAACGCAACGCATGCAAAGCATTCGCGAAGCTATAGGCTGCATTCCAGGGCTTATGCTTACGCGGAAATTTCTTGATACGGCAAATGGGCAAATTGAAGACACGAACGGTTCCTATTTCAAACACCTCACGTATACGCGATTTGAATAATCGATATATTTCTAGCTCCATACTTTACATGGTTCTTCTTCTAGAAATTCGAAATTTTATATGTATATGCATATAGCGTTAAAAAATGAAAAAGAATGAGACGTGTGTAGGAGTATGCGTATGTAACAAATATTTGAATGGTAAACACTTAAGTTCTTACCAGATCGTAGTTGGCGAAAGGAAAAGAATTTACGTTCTGTAGATATACCAACAGAACATAAAGGTCTTACGAGGTTGAATAGTACAACTTTTTCACAGTTTGCATCAGTAAAGAGGCAGTGCAACTGTGTTCTTATATTTTTTAACTTCTTAGGTGAAAATCTCATTTTTTCGTTTAAACGAACGAGGTAGGATTAAACAATGGTCCCAAACAACGACTAAACAGTGTTAACCTGGACAGAAATAACTTCTCTGCAAACAAGTGGGGATTGTATCCTGTTAGACAGCCACAAATTAACCTTCTTTGCTTATAAATTCTCGATAAGTTTTCCACAGCCGCATTGCAAAAAACTATACAATCTTTAGAAATCAGATTTCCTTTCGTCTAGTTCTGAAACAAAGAACACAATTTCCATCATGACGAGCACTAATGATGCAACTTTCCTAGTCTGCTGAAACTCATACTGTCGTTTCATTCGACAATGAATAAATATATACAAGCTCTTATCGTCAGACATGATTTAATGAGTTTGATTTCCTACAGAATGGCACGATTTGTAGAATAGCATCCGGCTTTCTGATACACGTATTGCATCCATGACAACAACATTTCGCTATCAAAAAACAAACAAAGCGGAAATCGTGATTGTTGTTGCATTTTCAAACGATAACATTTTGACCTCCCGTCACCTTTAAAGGGAATTGTTTGGATTGTTTTGGTCGATAACTTTGTCGCTCAATTTGAACAATTTGAAATCTGTGCAAAGTTTTTGATTGACTTCCTGATAACGTCGTCTTTTTTGTCGTGAGAAATAAGCATGACATGCCATAAAAGTTGAGATGATGTAATTCTTACAGACTATCCAGAACGTTTTTATTCACGATTACAACGCAGTGGAAATCCGTGCTTAAAATAGGCGTTCTCAGACTACTCGGCTCTTGTTTTTATTTACCTTTCGATTTTCGGTTTATTACTGAAATGATGTTCCTAAAATATGTGTCGTTGATAAATAAAGTCCATTGAAAACCTAACAGCATTTGAAATCAGAGCTTTATATATTTTCCAATACTTGACCTCGTTATAGATATGAGTCATTTTTGTATTCCAGGCGTGTCTGGTAACACATCGGAAACTGATGCTACCAAAGTTGTGATGGTTCTGGCAGCCACTAATTTTCCATGGGATATAGATGAAGCACTGCGGAGGAGGTTGGAGAAACGAATCTATATTCCGTTGCCCTCTGGTATGTTGGGAAAGAGAATTTAATTTCACTAATGAATACTTTGTGACTGAATGAAATATTCCATGAAATATTTCTGATTGTTATTGTAGCGTTTGGGCGCGAGGAACTTCTGAAAATAAACTTACGTGAAGTCAAATGTGCTGATGGTGTTGAATTAGCCAAGTTGGCTGAAACTATGGATGGTTATAGTGGTTCAGATATCACCAACGTCTGTCGGTAAGCACGGCAATCCTCATCTATTCTCCTTTTATATCGATGATATTACAAAAACATTTCAATGGGGATATCATCATCAGAAGAAAATGTCATGAAGCGAACGAAAATTTTTGAAAAAGAAACAATTTTATGAATTGCTCCTATTTAGATAATTTCTGATATGCCAAAAGTTCTTCATTCGAAAATCAAAGCTGTTTGTGATGTTGCTATGAGTTCCTTTAGGACCCCTTTCCCTCAAAAACGAAAGTATGGAATGATAAATTCCTGGTTTCCTTAGTAATAAATGATGAAATGAAATTCGCCTCGGAACAACTTTTTGTAAAAATGATTGTAAAACGCTTTAAAAGTTCTTAGCAACTAAACGGTCATGTAATAAAAGTACTGACTTGTGACTATTTCTTCTGTTCTCCCATTTGCCGCATTGAAAAATCGTATGCGATTTGTTGTAGAGTTTGAACATGTTGTATCTTTCGATATCTTACTTTTGTTTACAGCGATGCTTCCATGATGGTCATGAGAAGACGTATTAGTGGACTTTCCGCCGAACAGATCAAAAACCTCCCGAAAGAAGAATTGGACCTTCCAGTGAGACAAGAAGATTTTGTGGAAGCTATCAAGAAGGTTTCGAAGTCTGTATCAAATGAGGACATTAAGAAATACGAGGACTGGATGAATGAGTTTGGTTCAGTATAGTTTTTACTGAACAGAACGATGAACACATAATGTATGTAAAATATGAAGGAAAAAAATAGAGATGAAAACTGCTCCCAAAAAATATTCATTTCCCTTGCTTATACTGTTGAAGTCCATATGTTCGTTGTACAACCGAAAGTTGCTGGTAGTCGTATACACATTTCTTTCGGTACAAAAGTAAATGGATTACCGGGGGGTCGTGCGTATCTCTTGAAAACGATAATTAATTATGTGACGTCTTCCTGATTTTTCCGTTTTGTTTATCTTAACATAAGACCTTAGTAATTTAATCTTCTACAAAAGACGTATTGTAATAAATGTAATCACTATATGTTTTCCACCGGGTTTTTCTTAGAAATATTTTGTATAAACACCTGCCAATACAATACATAATCAATGCTTATGATGTCGAATCCAAGTTACATATTATGACGTCACCAGTAGTTTTCCCGCCATTTTCGTTCAATGGATTTAGAAGCTTGATAATATTCAGAAATCCATTATCATTCAATTTCTAATTTTTTTAGTTTGCTGAACAAGTATAATTTTTTCGCGATCATCTCGTCGTTGCTTCGAAACGATTTACCCCATCTACGAAGAAGAAGGAACTGATCGAATCTATTTTCTCATTACGTGTTTGTAATTATACATAACAGTAGGCGATAAAACTCTTTTGTAATAGAAAATATTAAAACATGTGGCTGGATTTCACAGGTGAATGCGCTTGCGTGCGTAGAGACCGTGAAGACTACCAAAGTTTAAATTTGTTTATGTTTTAAGTCTGCTTACTTTCGATATGAAACAAATTAAACAAAACTTTAATCACAGTCTAGGAAGTTCTACTGTTCTTTATACTAAAGTTTTGTCTTCGACATTTTGAAACTATGATTGGCACTTTCATAAATTATTTTCATCGGAGACGGGGGATCATTATTTTTATATACGTTAAATTTTACTGCATTGAACAAATAACTACATCATAGATATAATATTTTTTTTAATTCAATTATATGTACCAAAAATTATTTAATACCAAGACTTTTTAAAAAGCATACAAAATCAGACTTAATAAAAATAAATTATAACTGAAAACCTACTGTCAGTTTCCCTTTGTTGCCCGCCCCGCCATTTTGAACGCTGAATCGTGAACCACTAGAAGGTCTGGATCGAACTAATTTAGTTTTGCATATAGCTTCAAGAAAGGGTTTCCATCTTGAATTTCTTTAAGATTTGAGAACTATGTTTTACAAAATCAACGGAATCTTTGCCTTAAACCGTCAGTTGATATTATAAAGTGTAACTGGTTTTAAGAAGATAGAATAAAGTAGCTTGAAATCAAAAAACAATGACCAGAGATTATTTCGTTGGCTTTGAAAACGACCTTGACGAAAGCGAATCACACATGTGTCTCTGAATCTTATATTAGTTCGAAAGGGAAGGATTTTACTATTTTCATCGTGTCATCTGCTATTAAGAAGAGACATTTGATCCGGAATGAATGTCTATAAAGCAACGTTCTCTTTATGATAGTAAGATTGTTATAATGAATCAACAAAATATGATGCAGCAGTTCTTTGAACAACAGCAAGGGAATGTAAATGGGTTTCCTAGTGCTGGATTTCCAGCTAATCAACAAATGTCTGTTTCTTTTGGAAATGGTTCAGCATCTAATACTAATCCATTTATGACTAACTCTAATTTGCGTTCACAAAATGGTTTACAGCCAGGGTTTGGGATAAATGACAATGATAGCTTTGATATGCAAAGTATGAATTCTCAGGCTCAAGCTGGATATCCGGGTTTTATCGATCCACGAATGGCAGCAGGATTCGATTTAAGGAATCGGGCTAATTTTGATCCAAATGGTATGATGCCAGGTATGGAAAACTTTAATAGTAATGGTGGTTTTCCTGGTAAAATGAGAGTGAATGAGATGGCTGCTATGTTTAATAATCCTGTTGCTCTAGCAGCTTTTCAAAGGCAAAGAATGAACAGCATGTTTAGTCAAGGGAGAGAAAATGTAAGTTCAGAATTACATAGGTCTATTTTTTGTCAAATGAAAATACAGTGAACCTGCATAACCATGATTTTTGAGTCAGTAGGGTTTCGGGACATCCTGTACAGTCATACATCGCATAGCACATGATTATGTAGGTTTGTTGTAAATACTTACAGTTATGTTGTCTTTCCATAATATTGGTAAATAAGGTTTGCTCTATCAACTGTCAATAATATCAATTTTGTAATTTCATTTGTTTAAATTTTCAAGCAGAATTGAAATCTTGCTTCTACATAGATCCCATATTGGCCAAGCTTTGTAAAATTTAAACGTTTCATATTCTTTGATATATATAAAGATCTTGGGATTTTTGAGAAACCTATTTTCTAAGCATCTGTCTTCCTTGGTTAAAAACCTGACATGATCATCCTGTAAGATCCTATAAGATCTTTAATTTTTACATGAAACCACAAAAAGTCAATAAACAATTAGAGATAAACAATTTACGTGAAGGCAATAAAATCTATTACATTCAACACAATTTGGAAGTACAGGTACATACTTAAAAAAAAGATATCAAAGATACAGGTTGTTATCCAGAATTTTCGGGGAAGTGCCATTTAGGGAGTTGGGAAACCAAGGCCTAATGTACTCTAATCTCAGACTTGCATTTCCTGGCTTTAAAAACATGAGAGCTTCTGAGTGACGTAAGATTTTCTGGGAAATTCAAATTCAACTGCCTTTTCCTGTTATTCAGTTATCCTATATATAAATCCCCAATGCTCTGTCTGTCTGTTTGTTTACCTGTCATGCAAAATGTTAGATGCAAGTAGTGTGAGAGAGGGGGATTTCCACCTCTATAAGATGGTAGTACTTTCCAATAGCTATCCAGAATTTAATTTTTTTTCTGATCTGGGAAAATGCACACTGGAAGTTTTTATGGGCGGGGAGTAACGCGGCCTGAACGGCTAGTATCTCTTTAATATAGTAAAATTCACAGAAACTTTTAGAAACACTGCATTTTGGAAAGTGCAAGTCAGTATTTGTCAAATTTGTACCCTGTGCGAAAAGAATTACTAAAAATGTCTAGAATAATTAAAGGGTTTCATGAAGAAAAGTTATTCTCTAATTTTGATTTAAGGAAATGCTTAAACAAATCCCAATGCAAGTATTTTCGTCATTGCATTGTGGTAGCTCCATGTTTTATTACAGAGATAACAGATTAATGGGGATGGCCAATTTGGAAAGTAACGTTAAACATCTCTCAGAGCATCAACTCCTTATGAAAGTTCATTATCTTATACATTTATGTTATTCAGGACTTTATGTCTCCTACGAATCCTTTCGCTGGATTTCCTCAACAAGCAGCTCAATTCATGCAACAGCAGAGAATGGCTGCATTTCAGCGACAAGTTCAGGAGCAGATGGCCGCTCAATCTCTCAGTAACAGGTCCAATGATCTTAGCAGAACCCCGTCAGCTGTTCCTTCAACTGTTACCTCCAGTATTCGTTCTACTAACTCCCCTAATTTCAATCAAAATAATCAAAATCCTCAAAGTAACTTTCCTGGACCAAACTACCCACTACATAACCGTCAAAACAGCATGACTACTGGAAGTGAAGCTTCTCAAGATAAATTATCTCAGGTAGGGAAAAGTCCATGTTGTTCATGTCTATAATTCTTTAGTTGTAAAAATCACACCAAACCTGTACTACTGCCATATTTGTAATTAACTGTTCTTTGTCTGGTAAATAACAAGAAAATATATCAACTGAGATTGTGACAATAACTGATTTATAGCCCTGCTATTACCAGGCTAAATTTATATACAAACTTTTCTGTAAGAAAGTTAAAACCATAGTAAAGAGAAGAATTACCACTTATTGAACCTGTACCAGTTTTAATTCTAAGATATGAAAAATGGATATAATTTTGCTCATCAATATGTTTTATTATAATAATGATGTTATACAAACAATGTTACTGAATAGTTAGATGTGTTGATATCTGTTCTTTTATAGCCTCAGACATCACAATCAACTGGAGCAACCGTAAATTCCAACACTAATCAATCGTCCACTGCACAAAATAAATTTTCCAGTGAAGGTGGAAGGTCTACACCTACTAGGACCACACTTGAAGGTTAGTTCTATCATGAACTCAAAATGAATATTTTTTATTCTCGTTCTATTTCTCTAGGTATTACAATTTGCTTGTTATGTTTTAGGTGGCAATGATCCACAAAGAAATGCTGCTATGGTGGCAGCTGCTGCTGTGCGCGCTGCAGCTGCAGCATCTCATAGATTTGGTGTAAGGGGCAGTTTCCCATCAAATCCTGGTGCCATGGGAAGTTATCCATTTGCTCCTCGAGGATACCATATGAACAATGAGCAAATGCCATCTCCATTCCCAATTCAAAATATGCAATCTCCTGACTTCAATGTCATGTCACCTAATAAAGACATTACATTAAGTGGTATGAATGCTGCTTCTCCTATGAGTCAAGGATGTGCTACACCAAGAAGTGGCAATCCTCCACCATACTCTCCTATGCCTCACAGTACTGACAGCAATCACAGCGCGTCTGGATCTATGAAAGGGTCAATTCCCAATCTTGCATCTATTTCGAGAACTATGGATGGTGAGTTAATTTTTATTATGTTAATTTCAACTTTGTTCATGGTGATATTGCTCCCGTTGTAAATAACCATTACTATATAAACTTTTCTTATCTATGTAAACATTTCTTTGGTAAAAAGGGTATTATCTTGAACACGATGGCTCCAGACATGAGTCTAGACAGTCATTTGTTAATTACTTGTTTTATGTTCAGTGTTAAATATTTAGTAGGATGCTATTTTAAAACAAAATCAGCAGCTCATAATATAAGTGAAGTTATATTTCTTTGACATGTACCGAAGAGTCACCACAATAATAATATTTGCTTTTGGATTTAAAATTATTTTAAACAATAAAAGTTGTTGTCATTGAAACAAAGACATGCTGTATTTAATACATACATTGGTTAATTACATATTTTACTTCTGAAAGTAAATACTTCATCCTTTCATCTACTTCAATGCATCTCATTGTCTTCTGATTGTAATAGATTTTCCCACAGGTTCTCCCCATGTACATCTTGTATTAATTATTAATCAGATTGTGTTTTCATTATCAAATCATTTTAAAATAGTATTCATCTTTTGTTACACAGAGTTTTTAGATCTCATTCAGTGTCAAGAGGGGATATCACCAATTATAATTGAACTTAAAACTTCCTGTTGTGTTTCCTTTTTCTAAATCACATAATGTTATTGCCTTTCTTGGTATAGTGATTTTTTTAATAGGTAATCAACAAAACCAGACTAATTCACATCAAGTAACAGAAGAGTCAACAGATGCTTGTCATTACAATCAAACTACTCATGAAAATGGTATGTCAGAGTTTTTGGGTTTACTAATTTTTTATTTTATATTTGTTTTGAACAGTTTGGTTATTTCTTTCAAACTTCAACAAATTTTTTCAGTTTCTGAAAATAATCATGATTATAACAGTTCAATGATGATTGCAGGTAACGCTTCGAAATTAGCAGCACCACTTACGCCATTGTCCTTGTCTGCGGCATCTCCTGCTCCATCTTTTCAAGACGAAACTTTTGATAATATGAGTCCATCATGGCCACAAACACCAATATCTCCAGTAAGACATGTGTTAATTTGTTGTTAAAAGTACAGAGATCCTTATCAACATTTTTTTTTTATTCAATTGTAGTATTAATCAATTTTTGTTGAATACATAATTTTCAAAGATATCAAAGGAATTCATTCTTTTTTCCATATTTTTCACAAAAATACTTTTGTTTCTTGAAAAACTCCACATTTTTTTAGAATGCTCAAAAGGTTCTTAAAGCAAGGGCATCACCGAAACAATATGAGCAGGTATTTAAAATACTTTTTACGCAGATTAGTTAATTAGTCTATTTCATTTTTATTGCAAAACTTAATTTTTGTTTATAGTTGTCCAAAGTTTATGATCTCATTGATGATGTGCAAAAGAAAAATTTTCTGGAACGATATTTAGCTTTCATGAGTGTTAATGGTATCCACTTCATTATTCCATTTATATTTTATTACACCTGCACTTTTTCTAATGATTGACAACATTGTTGTTGTTCTATTTATTCAATAATTGACTGAAAAAATTTCAGGTACTCCAGTTACAAAGTTGCCTGTTATTGGAAAGAAGCCGTTAGATTTGTATACACTATTCCGTGCAGTATGTGAGAGAGGAGGAATTCAAGAGGTATTTGGTCCCACTTCTTTCTCAAAACATTTGATCATTTTGATATTGATTTCTTGCTCTAGTGTTTTGCTTGGCAATCTTTTGTTTTGCTGCAAAAGATCTGATACTTCTATTTGATTTTTTCTTTTGTAGTTGTTGTTGTTGTTGTTATTGTTATTTATTATTCTTATTATTTGTGTATGTAGGTAATGGAAAAGCGTCGATTTAGAGAAGTTTTAAACTGCTTGCAGTTGCCTAGTGGAAATAGTACACTAGCATACCTAGTTAAGTCGCAGTATCATAAATACCTTAACGCCTATGAAACTAAATCGAAAGATGCTTGGTTAAAACAGTGGAAAAATACCTCACCTCTTACTTCCCAAACAATGCCAGCAGATGTTCCAACAATTGCTTTAAATGATTCACTGCAAACTCAAATTAGTGAAAGTAAAACCGGTATGAACAGAACTCATATAAACGACACGTATCAAATGGAATCCGGTTCATCTGCATCAAATTGGATTCAAAATTCTTTCTCTAATACCATGACCAATTCTTCACTTGCTAACTCCGCCATTCCGGGCAATTCTTCTCAATACGGACCACGAATGTCCTTTGGAACTCAAAGTAGTAATAACCAGGGTTTGCCACCATATGCGCAGCAAGGTATTCCTGGTTATAGTGGTCAACAAGAAATTCCTACTGGTTATTCGGCTTATGGTGGATATCAAAACCCAATGTTTCCCCGTGGTGCGTTACCTAATTATAATGCAATGCGGCCAGGTATACCAAATGAAACGATGGCTGGATCTTGGCCTAGAGGATTTTCCCCTCGACAGGGCCCACCAGAACTTTTTCCGGAAGGTCTCCAACGAATGCCCTTCAGTCACACTCCACGACATCCTTTATCTGCATTTGGTACACCAGCCTTTCCCGGTGCTGGTAAACCACGTGGGCAGATGCCTCCAATATCACGTGATCAGCAGATGAAATATAGTGCTCATCACCAACAGTTAAAACTTCAGCACCAATATCACCAGCAGCAACAACAACAACAACAACAACAACGTTTCAATGTATCTGACCCCAATATGAAGCCTGGCTCGAAAGGTACTCCAAGAACACATGGAACAGATACCAAAGGAAACACCAGCACTCCTACACACCCATTGAAGAGAGAATTCGCATTTCCTCCTGATTGTGCTGAGGGTACAAAGCCTTTACTAAAGAAGAGGAAAAAATTAACTTCCAAAGATTTAGGTAAATTTACTTTCAATTATTTCCATGTATCATGAGACAATGTTTAAAAAGAATGCAAGCTTTATAGTGTGCAACCGGCTTAGTCGGTCAATCAATCAATCATGTATTTACTCGTTTTAGGCCCAGTTGAAGCTTGGCGTATAATGATGTCACTAAAATCTGGTCTTTTAGCTGAATGCACTTGGGCTATAGATACTCTAAATATATTATTAGCGGATAATAACACAATCACGTACTTTCATTTGAGTCAATTGCCCGGCCTATTGGATGCTTTAATGGATCACTACAGACGATCATTGACCGATTTGTTTGGAGCTTTTAAGGATTTAGAGATTCCTTTACTACCAGAACAAGACAAAGATCAACCTAGTGAAGTGATGAATCAATCTGTTGCACAAAGATTGTCTGATTTATGGGTTGGAGTATGTAGGAATGCCAAAAGTAGTCATAGTGCCAATATCGCAGCTGTAGCAGTCACTTCCAACATTAATGAAAGTTTGCCGTGTGGTAAGGAGTTTTGGGAGCGTGGAGGGGGTGATAGCACCTCTCACATACGAACTACATTTCCCTGTAAAGATGTAAAGTTGAAAGCATTTCCTAAAGGCCTTTCATACATTACCAAGGCAGATGAAGAGAAACAACGTAAATTAGCAATACGACAGATGTCTTCATCTTCAGGTTGCCTTAACTCGCCGAAAGATAGTTCACAAACATCGGATTGTTCTTCCAACCCATCAACTGAGAACAAACAGGTGACGTTGGAAAATAGTCGGAAATCTGAATTAGCTTGCATGGGTGTACTTTACGATTTAATAAAAGATTACGAAACTGAACAATCATCTGATAAAAAGGAAATTCCATTAGTGGAGAAGTTGCTGAAAGATTTAGAATTTAATATAGCGTATGATAAAAAATATTTAGAAGATTCCAAAGAATTCATCGAGTATCTAAATCGCCGCTTACTGAAAGAAAATCGTGGTAACGTTCAAAGTGAGCAATGCGTTATAAAACAAAATACTCCTTTTGTAGGAATTCCAGACAGTGAAAAATCTCTTCTTCGTCGATGTGTCGCTCTTTCCAATATTTTTCGCAGTTTATCATTCATTCAAGGAAACGATGCCGAACTTGCTGGTCATGTTGGTTTATTGTTAGTCTGTGGCCATATACTCCTACATAAACACGAACACGCAATGACAGATCATTCACAGTTTAAGCTGGGACTTGAGGAACGAGTAATCGTGAATAACGCTATTGCAGAAGAAGTTAGTGCTGCGTGGTGGGATTCACTATTCGCTATTAGAGAAAATACATTAGTGATGTTAGCTAATATAGGTGGTCATCTAAACTTAACACGTGTAAATGAACGTATTCATACAGAGTTGATTGAAGGATTACTTCACTGGTTAGTGTGTCGTTCATCGGAGGCTTTAGATCCATTACCTACTGCTCCTGGTCACCATGCACTATCTGCTCAAAGACTTGCTATGGAGACACTTGCAAAGATGACGATTAATTCTTCAAATGTTGGTATTGTTGTTAATTGCTCTCCACAAACATGCTTGGATGATATTAGTGATGTGCTTGTAAAACAGATAGCTCGAAAGCACCCAGTACCGACTCGTGAATTTGCTATTATATTACTCGATAATCTAGCAAATGCTGAACAATTTTCAAAAATGTTAGCTTTGCAAAGGTCTTCAATCAGCAATCTAGTTAAATTTATTTATGAAGCTGAGAAGAATACGTCCGTCTATTTGTCATGTGGAGGTCGTGTTCAACCAGGCTTAAATGCCGAAGACATCTGTGGCACAAGTATCAGTCTCCTGCGACGTTCTGTAAATATACTTCTGTCAATAGCCAAAGTGCCGTGCAACCGAAACAAACTAACTCCATATACTGACGACATCTTAGCACTGTCTACATCTCAGATGATCGATACCAGTGTTTTGGCATTATTAGCACAAGTTCTTTTCGAACTTTCCCTATGAAATGTATAATTTTTTTAAATATCATCCCGGGAATGTTGGTTTCATGGGGTGTAGTTTCCTGTTTTTGTATTTTGTACGCATGGAATCATTTCTCTATTCTTTATTATCAAAATTCAGTTTGGCTTGTAAATGTTATTCTTACGCATCTACACCTGCAGAAGTTTTTTTTTTTTTTTGTAAGGTACAATTTCGAAAGTGCAGGAACAAACAAACAAGTTTCCCTCATTTTTTAAAAGACAGAAAGCCTTTCATATTTCTTTTCATATTTCCTTCGAATCCAAGTCCAACTTACTACATTGTTTAATTATATGTACTTTGCTAGGATTCCATTTTTTTTGGTGTAATCCTTATGAAGGTTGTATACTGGAGCGTTATCTCATGTTGTTTTTACTTGGTTTTTTTTATAGTCTAACAATTATCTCCCTTATCTGTTATCTGAGTCCTTATATTGTTATCTGAATCATTTCAGGAAAGAAGCTCTCAGATATGGATAGATCTAATCCAACAAAACCTTGGTCTTTTTTTACTCTTTTTTCTCATACTGATTGCGGCTTATAATCGTATTAGTAATTCCTAGAAGTTCGGTTACATGGTTTATTTGAACTACTCTTCCAACATGCCATTTAAAAGTCTGCAAGCTTTTTAAACATGGTTAAATGTTAGATATACCATCCAACACGTTCAAAAACATCTAACATGTCAGACGAGCTTTCTAGCATGTTCCAACTTGTTATATGTTGTTCGAACCGTTCAACCATTTGATTTTTGACATGTTTGCACGGTTTGCTCCAGCTTTTACTGAAAAACATTCAGTATTAACACTGGTTGGGCATCTTTTCTATAAATGCATGAGGATTTTAAAATCTAAAAGTACGTTCGAAAAGACGGGGGTAGACACAGTTTTGTTCGACAAAGTATATCTAAGTATGTTAAAAAGACCGGATTAGTAGAATACGGTATTTTCCATTGCTCACAAAGTGATTTGTACATAACCCCCGGAAAAGTGAACAGCAGTTTGTTTTTGCATATTAAAAACTCGTTAGAAATTGTATTAATTATATCTTGAGAGGTTTGATTAAAGTAAACAAGAGCAAAATTGCGTCAAACGGTAGCAGCAGACGTACTTGACGTCACTTAAAATTGAAAGACAGTTCTCTCTCCAATTAGCGGTCAATGTTGGTGCAAAGAAATTTGTCCGCTTATTAGAGGTGTCCGTTAATTGGAGGGAGACCTGCATACTATGTATACCAGCCATTCTGTAACACAAACTGTTTTAGAAAATTTACCCAACGTCACCGAGCACAACAAAGATTTCATCAAAGACTGTAAAAAGCCAAATCAAACAATCTTCCAAAGCCTAAAGGTCAGTTTCCATTCACCGATATCGTGCATCAATCGAGCATGTATTTTAATTTCCGTTTAATTTTAAAAGCGTGCACAACAAATCTTTCAATGCCTTCTCAAAAATCTTTTCTCTTGTCAAAACAAAAAGTTATTGTTGTCCAGAAATAAATTAATTATTACAGAGTTTTCTATAAATTGATTGGTTGATATAGGCAGGCGGAAAAAACGAGATCAAAAATTTTAGATGTGCACGAGCATTGATTTGTCCGCGACTGCATCCGCCGGCGCTCGCATAATTCCAGCTCCATTGTGCTTACGTCAGTAGCGTTGTTTTTTCCGAGCCAACGGGCGAACTGCTGAATGGAAACCGACCTTAAGTTACGCTGACAACACAAGTGTATTTAAAAGTGATTCTTAAGGATTATTTAAAGGCGTACCGAACTATCACTTATTTTGAGTTAGAATACTCGGGGCTAGTCATCGCGGGTTACATGTTTTTCAATTATGTGGACCAGGCATTTTTTATTCTTATTATTTTGAACTTATAATAATTTATTATTCACACCTTCATTAATTTACTGACAGTGGAAAGTTCTGATAATTCTTCATCGTTTTCAAAGCAAAGCAACATAAGAAAATAAGAAGAACCACGATCAACTTTTGGTGGCAATATTTAATGCACAGACACAGTTTAGTCCAACGAAGATAATAAAAATGTATTCTTTTGTATTTCTAGTTATGTTATATTTAATTCGTCAAAACTTTTCTGGGTTCTATTTTAAAATAAAATTTTACCAGAAGCGTCTCTTGAAAATCATATTTTTCTGCTAAATAACAGCCTTTTTTAAATTAAAAATAGAGCCTAGGTAATCGGTATGGCTTTAAGAATTTTAAGTAAGACTTTTCTTACATACCACATACATACTCACACGCACACATCGTCAGTTACTCTAATTGATATTTTAACAAACTATATTTAACGAATCTCCCTGAAGAAGTGAATAATAAAATCGTCTATTTCCCGGTATTTGCAGCCATAAACACAAGCACAAACAGAGATATAAAAGCAAGTGTAACCGTAAATAGGAGAGGAACTTCTGTGAAAAAATAAGAAAAAACATTGACGCTTATTGACTGGAACATCTTAAGAGAGTTCAATAATGTGAATGATTCTGAAAAGTTTTATTCGATTCTCTTTATAGTCTGTACAACAAACGCTTTCGTATGAAGGAAATAACTATCAAAGAGAAAGACATGCGAACACCAAGGAATGAAAAAATGTTCTAAACAGAAGCTAAAACTCTATATCAAGTACTTAAAGGGATCCTACCATCTGAAATGAAAATTTGTTATTTGTTTATAAAGCAGGAAAAAACAAGATTGCCATCTGACTTTTTTGATAGAAATGTATCACTGCTATGCAACACTGCAAAAACGTTCGCAAAATACAGCCGCCATTTCAGCCTTTCGCTTCGCGCCTTCGATCCAAAATTCAGTTATAGCGTCCGGGGACTGGACGCGCCGTGTGACGTATGAGTGGACTAACGAATATAGAAAGACTGTACTCACCCAGTGGAGATCCACTTGTTTTCACCTTTTTTATAGCTTATTGCACGCATTTATCTTTACCATAATCAGTCACAAGTATAAGAGAGGTAAAATAACAAAAAAGTGTAATGAAATTCAAATCCATTTCCACAAACAAAACAAAATATTTTATTCGAAATTTCCAAGAATCGACTTTTCGGTCATTTCCCAGAAGAAAAATCAAAACAAACATTTGTCTTTACAACCCAAATTGAAAGATTCGACCCAAATTAGCAATATAAACTCTTTTAAGTTCATCGTTTTGTTCGAAGAGATGACGAAGATTACGATTCAGACATCTTCGAAAAGTGTTCACCTTGCTTGTCTATATTTACTCACACCAAATTGAACTCTCTGGTATGATAGACCAACTTGTTGTTTATCACTTGAGCCGCGTAAGGACTAGGGGATACTCTGAAGTTTGTTTTGATGAGGAAGAAGCGAATTCTTGGAAAGACAATACAATATTACAAAATAATGTTCGCTGATTATCGACCCTAGCGTTTATTTTATACCTTTTAAGATATGGGGATGTTTTATTTATGGTCTGAGGAAGTGTTTTACAGAATATTGTTTTAGATGGTAGGATCGCTTTAAAACAAAACACAAGTAAATCTGAAAGAGAATACAAAAATTATAAAAACTTATTCGAAAAATTAAGAAAACGATCGAAGCCACGTCACAAATAAAATGTGGGAAAGATAAAAATTAAAAGTAATACAGTATTAACTATTAATTTTCTTTACTTAACTAGAATACTATATGTATAATATATGTTGTAGGTGCAGTTATGGTGGATCTTTCCAAAACGTATGATTGGTGGCCTTGTGGTAGAGTGCTTGCCTCCAGTGCGGGTCAGGATTCAAATCCTGGCTGAGTCATGCCAGCGACTATGACAGTGTGAATCGATCCACTCAGCTTGAGAGCGGGTATGATATCTAAGGGGGTTGTCTAGTTGAGCGGCTGAACTTCCGTAGCCCAAATGGGGGCTTAAAATGCTCTAGGATAATTGATAACAGTTCTATCAGAACTGAAGAGGGTAAACATTAATAAATAAATAATAATAAAAAAACAACAACGAACATTTAATCGCAAAGTAACATGCGTTTCATGGAAAAGCATTAGATTTAATTTAGCCTTACCTCACTGAAAGCAAGCTATATAAATAGTTTATTTAGTCTATTTCAAATGATCAATGCAGAAGAGTACCGCAAGGCTCCATTTTAGGACCCATTTAATATTTTTCGAAACAATTTGTTATATTTTTAAAAAGTTTCTAGTTATGCAGATGACAATACTATAAGCAGTTTTTCAAATTCCATTACACATATGATTAGAAATTTAGAGAACAAAACTGATATTGTCCTATCAGACAACCAAATGATTGCAAATCCTGGTAAATTTTATTCAGTTATTCTCTCAAAAGATAAAGCAGATAATAGTGGGTATGAAATCAAAGTTGGTTCTCAGGAGGTAATAAAATACCGGAATCAAATATTGAATTATTAGGTGTGACATGTGTCGATAAGCTACATTTTGATATTCATATCTGAAAAGTCGCATCAGCACAGTTAAATGCTCTGTCAAGGCTTGGTGCATATACTCGAGAAATGGTAACTAAGTTTCTAGGAGTTGTGATTTCCATGAAATCAAACTTAAACTTTGAGCTATGCTCTTACATCTTGACAACATTTGACTATGACTTTGTTATGACTTAGTAAGATTACTTGTCAATATCATACATTACAAGTTAATTTACTTCCTTATTTTCTATTCTATATTTCTAAAAAATATCAAATAAGTTTTCCATGATAACATCACCTTGATATTCTACGAGTTTTCCTTGTTTCTTTATGAGTTTACAATCGCTTTACTTGTTACCAGTATTATTTATGACAATCATAATATATTATGTTCTTATTTTGAAACTGCTTGTATAATAGACGGGTTTTTTCGGACACTTTTTTCCCCGCTACGGGAATTTGATATTTCTTTGTTCGATCAGTTCACAATATATTAAAGAGTCCTTTTTTAATGAAATTTAATACCGATGGACTTTACTCCTCTAACTTATAACATTTAAAAACTTTTCAACAGAAACGTTCGCGGAAAGTGTATTTTGATCAAATTATGATGACTCTCTATGACGAGTTTCTAACTTATAACATGAGTTGACGGCTGTTAAGGCTGTTTTATTTATATTTGCAGAAGTTTGTAAACATATAATAACAGATCTACCTATCTTCTATACCTCTTCCCAATCTCCAAATAAATCATCTGCTACTGCCTAGGCATAGCTATAGGGTTAAAATAACAAGATGCAATCATCACTAGTTTTTGAAGAAAGGGAACTGAAGGGTGAATTTCAGTAACTGGTTACTAACACCTTCGTCTTTTCGATTCTGAATATTATTACAGGAATTTTCGTATGTCGGCCCAAAAGTTTGAGCTTCTACTGTCTTGCATTGCCCCGTTAATTACAAAGTCATTACCAAATTACGACCTACGACATCCCCTGCAGAACGTCTTTCTATCACACTCCGGTACCTTGCCACTGGAGATGCCCAATTTACTATAGCATCCATCCAGCTATCGCGTAAGCCCAACTACTATTGAACGTTCTATATAATAAAGGTTATGTAAAGGAAATGAATCAAAATTGCTGAAGAATATAATGAACTGTGGAATTTTTCGCCGAGATCGATGCTAAAAAATACCCAATGCGCATGCGTGTGAAGTCACTAGACGTAGTTTTTCTACGTCCGCGTGAAAGTTTTGTTGAATGGAAATTTTAGGAAGAATTCTCTGTAGTTTGAAATTCAACAAAATTTGATTACATGTGTTTGAAAATGTGATTGACACGCATGTTGGCATTTTATAAAGCAAATATCTGTTGATGATTAGAAAGAAAGTCACTAAATCTCATGGAAAATATGTTTCGAATAACACCTACGAGTACAAGGCAAGATAGACACTCCGAAATGAAGAAAGAGAAATGGTTCAGAACTATTGTTAATGCGAACGGCCGTTAGTTTTCTTATTGTGTTTTTTTATGTCAAACAAATTTTATTGTAGGTAGATCGATTCATGTCATCAAAAAAGAAAGTGAAGCACGCTTAAGGTTTACAGAAGTGTTCTTCTCACAATCTAATTATACTCATTCTCATATGGCAAAAGTGAAATTAAAAAAAACAAACATAGTACTAGTACAGATAATTTCATTGATTCAAAAAAACGTATTGTTGATCTTAAATACGATCCGATCGGAACAACTAGCAATTGGTCTGGTTCATCATCGGATTGTTCTTTGTGATAATAATACACTTGATGACTGAGATCTCCTCGACGTTTAATCACGTGTCACGGATGCATGGAAACGGACAACATAAAGCTTGAAAGACTTGATAGATTGTTTATCATGTCATATATTATCGATCTAAAAATAAAATCAAGATTGAAGAAGATTTCATACGCTCGTTGAATATCGCTACAATGCAAAGAAAAACAAAACAAAAGATTACATCATCGACGTCCTCGTCTTCTTCTTCACTGTCATCTTGAAAATCAAATTCAATATCACCGGCTTGGTCTTCATTTGCAGCCGCTGTCTCGATTTTAACTAATAATGAAAAGCACACATCACAAAAAAACTTGTATTGTCTAAACACTTTTACCCACAATACACATATGGCAGAAAGAACTCTATGCATATCATCGTTAAGGTAAAATCCACAAGGATTGCTTGCTTACCATTATCTGGTAATTCACCATAAGCTTTCAAGTTCCTGGCTTCATCAGGTGTATATTTCAAAATCACGTCTGCTTTAGTATCCTAAACGAAAACAAAAACCTTGTAAATGTCTGGCGAAAAATAATTCATTTCTGAAGTTGTGTTCTCAGTGTATAACTTCAAAATAAACACTTGTCTTTACAGCATTTTTTGATAAAAAATCCCATGACAATAATTTTAAGATCATAACATATTTGTTTGAAAGTTCAGAGCTCGCACAAGAAACAACTGAACAAATGGGAGAACTATTCATCGCCAGTAGTTATCAAGTTCCAAGAAAACTGTTCATGGACCGCTTAACAGGGAACGGGGGAAGGGGGGGGGGGGGGTCAAGACCATATCAGTGTTTGAAAGTTAAACAATCCAACTCACAGGAAAACTACCAGCACAACAATTCACAGAAGTAGATTAAATAACTCAGAATAATACAACTCTGTAGCTACCTAATACATATCTCCCTGGTTTCACATCACTTAATAAACCCTCTTAAAAGCACTTCATTTTATGAACTCTCAATATAATAACCAAATGGTTGCAGCTTCCCTTCAGGATTCGTTTGATCAAACTTCTGCTGTAGAAGTAGTAGTTTAGCATTATCGAAAAATTATCAGATAAAGTATTCAGATTTCATTAGCAACAAAATTTAAGTAACCCTTTTGAGAGGACTATACCTGATAATCACGAAGTCCAAGTAAAATTATATCACCAGTGTTAATCCAAACTTTTTTCCTTAATTTTCCTCGAATATGACACAAACGTTTCACGCCATCAAAACAAAGTGCATCCAACCGACCATTTCCTAACATTTTCAAAACCTGTGCATATTCTTGTCCATCTTCTTTGAATACTAACTCACGTTTTTCAGTCTCGTTTTCATTCTTTCCCCTTCTTCTGTTTTTTCCTCCCTTTCCTAAAATAAAACACAACTCATAAAAATGATCATTTCAAACATAATTGATTTCAACCAACCTTGAAGAGCTGAATGTGACACTACTCTTGAATGTACATTTTAAAGTACTTTTTTTACAAAGTAATCTAATATGGATTGTTATCATATATAACACAAAATTATCATTGAAAACAGAGGATGATTTCCCTAGTTGCTTTGTGAAAAAACACTGAACATAATAATATTAGTAGTGCTAAACATTTCCAGCTAAACCAACTGAAAAGTTTCGGAATCCCAACAAAAATCGAACCTACATAACGCACCCTTAATATTAAACAGGTCTAAGCCCAAAGGACTTCTTTTAAATTGATGGGTATCTGGACTTAAAATTAAAATCAAGGGTTCGATAAATGATCCTTGGGTATCGATAATAACTAAAAGTAACTAGGGAGCGATGTGTGAAGGCCTTTATTATTAATTCTCAAAATACAATTCAATAGTGTTACAAATAATAGATGATAACTTAAATTCACTTCAGAAACACAAGTTGAAAGTGTAGTTGACCAAAATAGTTTTTTGTTTTTTTGCGTATATACATTAGAACTGAAAAAAATTTACATTTCCACACAAGATAATTGGCTTTTGTGAAGAGTCACCATCTTTAGATGTTAACTTTTTTTTGCTTATCTAACTTGAAATTTAAAAGAAATTGCGTTGAAAACATGATGACTTCATAGATAAAACTTTACAAGAAATAATTTTCTGTTTTCATGTAAAAATTCCTTCCTTCACGGACATGTAGTTTCTTTTAGACTGTACTGTAGCAATGAAATAATCCTTTCCTACTTTATAATTCTCACACAATTCCTGGCTTCTGCCACAACTGTCAACTATGTTTAAATTTGTTGTGATTGCAGCTGCTACATAACACAATGTGATTTACTATTTCAGAAACAAAAATTCCTATTTCGCTACATTTATAAGTTCCTAAATTTCAGAAAAAAATGTGATAGCTACACTTCTCTGATTCACTAAGAGGAAATTCAATAGAAACTTATAAATGAGGTATCCTTGATATACAATAAGATGGGATTGAAATGGAAATTTTCACACCTTTTTAATTGGTGTGAAATTGAGACGTAAAAGTAAAGGTGTATTTCAACTTAAAATTCCTGTGACTTTTGGACACACTTGTAGCTACCATACACATTTGAGTTTAAGTTGATAACCGCTATTGCCACATTTTGTTTTCAATAGGAGGACGATAGAGAGTCGATTTGTGGATAGAGAGTGGATGGATAATGAATTTTTTAAAAAATTCTATATAAACGATGAAAGTTTAGATATTTCTCCTATGAAACTCCTTATATTTTTAACCTTCCTTGATGTCAAAAACACCAATGGAGAGCAATAAAGTGAATCAGTTAATATTAAAGCTTATGGAACTAAGGGATCCCATAAATTAGTATCTACAACTGAATTTTGCAACAATATACTTAATTGCAACTCAGTGGTAAAAGAGCCAACCATAATGTATAGGTTTGAAAAACTCTCAGTCACTCACTTACCGTTACAAAAATGGATGTTTTATCTAAGAGCTGTCACAGGCTTTCAAATCCACTGGGAATCCGCAAATCTGATTGGCGTGACATGTCCTCTCCTAACAGATTCACGTTTCCTGCTCTTAGAAATAAAATGTTGGTTTGACTAGTACTAGTATCAAGAATACCGTGCTTCTAAACTTCCATTTTGTTTTTCTGAAATAACAATTGTGCTGGAAAGCGATGCTGACGTGTAACAATATCACAAAAATGGAAGGAAGGGAGCGCAGGAGGACACTACACCGTGCATGCTCACGGTAGATATTTTGATACACAAACATCTGGTTGATCAATGAAATTCTCACTGGGTTTTAGTTTCAGGGGGAGTGAAGAAGAATGTTTCTTTTAATAGATCAAACAAAATGTGCACATGTTGAAAAAAGTTATCTTTTCATTATTCATCTTTTTTAATTTATTCTTCTGCATCTGCCGCATAAAAACTTTTTAAGATGGAGTAGACATTTCAAAATGTTTTTGATTCATTCTTCTACATGTGCCGCGTAACAGGTGTGCTAATTAAAATATTTTCTCCTTTTGTAGAAAGGTCTTTTTCACTGCACTATATTCAAACAATATTTCATAAACATTTAGTTCTGTCGCCAAAAAAAACATCAGGAAATATAAATTAGCCAATTTTAGATACAGTTCTGACAGAGTTAAAAATAATACGATAGTGATAATGAATCACGCCAAACTTTTCAGGGAGCATCCTTATTATACCCAATGGTCAAAATAAAAATAGAATTTAATACGTTTCGAAAATAAATCTGTTTTCTATTTTCCTGAACATAACATTAGTCAAGAGAAGTTTTAATTCAAAAGGAGTATTGTTTTTAAAGATGCTTGACATTACGTTTAATTTTGTTGTTCTTGTTGTTCTTTCCTATTAAACCTTTCGATGTTTCGACTTCAATTCGGAAGATTTGCAAACGAGAATCCGAATGGATTCGGTAGATTCGCGTATTCTCATAAACGAGAATCCAAATGGAGTCGCGGATAACAAAGTCGCATTTGAAAGCCTGTGTCACCATAAATAACACATTTAGTGTGAAAGTTTCTTCTCAAGATACAATACAACCTCCATCGTAATGTCATTTCGTTACTGGGTGAAACTAGGGATAAATTTGAGTGTTATTATTAGTGGATCTTCTGTTTTCATCTGTTTGACAAAACAAAATCATAATGGAAGATGATGGATTGATTAGGCAGGTTCCCTGAAAAATTCTTGGTCCGCGTCCTCTGACCGACTGCTGTAAAACTTTTAAAAAATTTACAATTTTCACGGCCGACTGACTCAATTTGGAGGAGCAGAAGAAAAGGAACACATACCAAGGATTTTTCTGGGAACCGCCTAAAAGATGGATTATATATATTATATTTAAAAATTCTATGTATGTGATGGAAGTTTAGATATTTCAAAAAAAGATTAAGAGCAACAAAGCGAATCCGTGAATTTAACTTTCTAACTGGAAGATTTATTTCGTTTTCATTTTTCGACTTAATATATAATTCTGAACCAAATAATAATCCCTAATTGTTAAAGATAGAAAAGAGATATAGGTTACCTTTGTTTTTCGGCATTGCTTCGTTAGAAAATATTCCTTTTCAAAGTTTATTAGATATAAGAGGAGAACTTCCTTTCTGCTGCGCGGTGTTCGTGTCGGTCCGCTCGTGTCTTTCTCAAAAATTGTTTCTTTCGGCCTTTCGGTCATCCGGCATAATGGCACGGTAATGGCGTAAAAGCTATATTGTGTATAGTATACCAAGAATACCAAGAAAAATATTGCAAAAGCTTGGTGGAAAAATGGTCGGAAGGGTTGTCCCTTCTTTCTAGAATAGCAGTGACACAACCACAAGCTGCTTACTCATGTTATGTCAGTGGTTATCAACATAAATTTTTCTACTTCATCAGGACAATACCGGGTTTTGAGAGGTACCTCCAACCGATTGAAGAAATCATTCGGCATCAGTTCATACCAGCAATCACGGGAGGTAAAATCATCAACAACAACGAGGGTGATCTATTAGCATTGCCTCCACGTTTGGGAGGCCTTGGGCTCAAAAATCTATGCGAAATTGCGCCAATTGAGCACGACAACTCTAAAGCTGTGACACGGCAGTTACAAAACAAGATACTAGGAATGAATGATGAAGAAATTGGGAAAAGTGTAGCTACTATCAAAAACGAAAGACGACAAAAAAATAAAGAAAAGTTGGAAGAAATTAGAACGGACACGAGTGACGATCAGAAGAGAACGGACGAAGCCAGCTCAATGGTCGGAGTGTCAAATTGGCTAACAAACTTGCCAATTAAAGATTTGGGTTACGAACTCAACAAAGAGCAATTTCAAGACTCCATACGCATCAGATACAACTGGTCACTACCTCGACTACCTAGCGAATGCGTATGCGGAAGCCGATTCGACATCACACATGCGCTGTCATGCAAGAAAGGAGGCTTCGTTACATTAGGGCATAACGAGATCCGTGATCTGACATCCGTTATGCTAGACGAAGTATGCCCGAATGTTCGAAAAGAACCAAGAATGTTGGAAATGGACGGTGAACATCTTTCACAGCGCAGCGCTAACAGAAGCCAAGAAGCACGACTTGACATCAGCGCAACGGGATTCTGATATCCTGGACAAAGAGCATTTTTTGATATAAGGGTCTTTGACCTAAACGCTCGGAGGTACAGGGGTCTGGATCCTGAAAAATGCTTCAAAAGAAACGAGTGTGAAAAGAAGAGGCACTACAACGAACGGGTGACAAATGTAGAGAATGGCACATTCACACCCCTGGTATTTTCAACAAGTGGCGGCATGGGACGCGAATGTAAAACATTTTATAAACGGCTTTCAGAAATGATAGCAGAGAAGAGAGGCGAAACAGAACAGAGAGTTACGGACTTTATAAGAACAAAACTCTCGTACAGTCTTTTAAGATCGACATTGTTGTGTATTAGAGGTTCACGCTCGCTTAGAATCGAACACAACCTAAATGACATTCGCCTAGCCAACGCGATTTCAAAGGTTAGAAGCACCGATTAAAGATAATGTTTAAATAAGAGTTTATCTGAACTGTGAAAAGAAAAGCTGTTTATATATCTAATGGAATGGAAAGAAATAACTTGTAAAATCTTTGAAAAAAAAAAAAAAAAAATAGCGTAAAAGCTGTGCTTCACACGATTTCAATTATTAAACATCCTAGTAACAAGAGATGCGATTATCACTAAAGTAAAGTCCGTCTCAAAAGTTTGTGCACTTGACATTTTTTTAAAAACTTTCAGCGCTTCTTCATGAATTTCAACAAATTTTGTTCGACAGATATTTCTAAGTTTATTATAGAATTTACAAGTTCTCGCCGCAGGAAGCACTTAATGTGCCGCTATGAAGAACATCTCTTTAAAATTGAAGATTGTACTTTAATGTATGGTTTTGTCCGTGCCTTGTCAAGATTTATTTTGAATTTATAAATGTTTCGTGATTCCACATCTTCGATGGGTAATTCGTTTCATGTTGTTGTACTCCCTCCTCTAATTCCATCTCGTGGGATCCTTGTTGGTACAAGTTGATATTGGTGCCGTCTACTTGGTCGAGTTTGGTGTTGGAATGCTTTTGAAATGGTACTTGGATCGTAGACATGGAAGTGTTTGTAAACCTTAATCATATCATTTTTGAGTCATCTATTATATAGCTAGGCAAGTGTTGGGAGAGGTCAAGTCGTATTAAGTCTTTCAGAATGGCTGAAAAATACTTGTGAAAGACTTTTATGGAAGGCGAGGACTCTCAAATAGAACGGCATGATTTCCAAATTTCGATATCAAAATGAATCACTCATTTTAGTGCCTTCACATGACTTGAATAAACGAAACAAAATCACATATGAAAGTGATTTTTCGATCACCAAACACTTCCCTCACATTTTGTGTTTGGAGGCGACAGAAGAACCAGAAAAAGAATGAATCTGAGTTGGGTATGATTTCACTTATAATGCTAGTTACTTTTTCACTCTATCTATACAACCGTATTCTAACACTTCAAAGATGGCGTCTTAACTGTTGGTTAAAAGCAGTGTGTTATTTTCAAGGGTATTTTTGACAAGTTTTCTACGCTGTTTGTTCTTTTTTAAATATATATTTATATTTTTGTTCTTATTTATTTTGGCACTGAATTATTACTTTCTTGATTTTTTTCATGAATGAATACACAATCTGTCCAATATATACCAAAACCGCAAGCACAAAGTGTAAACTCTATTTTCTGTTCATCTCACTTCGGATCTTTAGCTGCTTCCAGTGAAAGTGATACTTGGATCTGTGTCAAATGTACCACCGAAATTTTCCCCTTCCATGAAATTCGCATCTCTGGTTCAACTCTCCCGCAGTAGCCGCAACAACAAAAACATCAAGTAGATGGATTGGTTGATTGGTTGCCATGCAATCCGTTCCCTCATTACTCAAACAAACCTTGGTAGCCTAAGTTTCGACGTCCAGGGGCGGGGGTCTCGCCCAATTCGGACCCATTCGGACATTTTTCATGGATGTCATAAATGTATGGTCCCTTAGCAGGCTATACTGCAATTCACACACCAACAGAAGCAAATGCTGGAGGAACCTTATTATTTGTTTCAAATTCTCTCAGCTTTAGACCTAGGCATGATTTACACTTGACATTATCGTTGATGTAAATAACAAATAAAATGGGCCCCAGAACACTCCCTTGGGGGAAACCGCATAATACTGGTGCAGGACAAGATTCGGTTCCATTTACTCTAACGGTCTGGGTTCTATCGTAAAGGATGGCTTTCATCCACTTTAAGATTTGCTCTTCGATTCCGTACGACTTCAGTTTTTTCAGAAATCGTTTATGTGGAACTGTGTCGAAAGTCTTTGTAAAATCAAAATATATTGTATCAACAACGTTTCTTTTAGCGATGGTGTCGATACAGCTGTTTAGATAATGTATTGTGGTCGATCGTCCCGGTATGAACCCGGTATGAACCCGGTATGAACCCATATTATTGTTTTGAGAGAAGATCCCCCTTAATTAGATGAGTTCAGATCGATTCCATAAGTTTGCAAACAATCGAAGTTAAGCTGATAGGTCTATCATTTGAGGCGATGTTACAGGCTCCTTTTTTATATATATTGCTGAAACGTTTGCATTTTTCAAGTCGCTCGGTACAACACCATCTCGGATTGATTTATTGAAAATCATTGCTAAAGGACCTGAAATTTCATGAGCGAGCTCTTTCAGAAGTCCTGGGGTGAATGTCGTCTACCCCACAAGCTTTGTTGGTTAAATAATGGTTTCGTAAATTTTAAGAAAAAATGTAACATAGCTGTGAAAAATGAGTTTTTTTTCTACGTAACATACCTAGCTCATTTTTGGTACACGCTTTTGTCTTTATAAGCAACACGAGGCTCAAATCTGGCAAAAAAACATGGCAAGGGTAAAAGCAACAGACCAGGCTCAACTGGATATGCCCAAAACAAGGAAAAAATAAATAAACTATAAGTACAAAAAAGAGCATATGTTTGCATATATTTGCATATATTTGCATATATTTGCATATATTTGTATATATTTGCATATATTTGCATATATTTGTATATATTTGCATATATTTGCATATATTTTCTTGCTTTCTGATGAGGAACGTGTAATAAAAGTTCCATTGGTTTAAAGAAACCCCAAATTTGGTCTTCCCAGCAGCCAGGTAGTCAACAAGAAGCAAAAAGTAAGCAACAGACGAACCTGCAAGAGAGACCAACTTAAGCAACAGTATTGAGCCTTATAAAAAAAGCGTGTATGCTTAAACTAAATCTTTCCTGATTAAGAATATGTAAAAATATTTAAGATTATTAGGGCTCGAACTTCTAACTTAGCTTGTTCAAGACCACCGTTCATTCGCACTCGGGGACACTGAAGTTTCGTTAAAATCCGTGTTTCTGACGTCATGAAGGTTGTTCTAAATTTGTGAAACTAAAACGCATGCGTATAAAATCATAACAGACGACCCAATCGAGCAAGAAAACAAAAATTCCACTACCGAGAGTCAATGTTTGCGAACGGAAGTGTGTCATGGTTATTTGTGTGAAAATAAATTCTTGCAAAATTTAATCCTTTTTTGTGTCAAAAACAACTGTATTTGCAACTTATTTGTAACTTTGGTTTGATTCTTTCGATCCCAATATGTGATTTATTGACTATTAATTGACTAGACCAAATCTCGTTATAAAGTAAGGCGAGAAATAAACACAAAAAAACACCCTTTATCAAAGTTTTCCGAAAGTTTATCGTCTGAAGTTTTTTTCGCCGAAACTTTTTGTTTACGTACGAAGTAGTTTTGTTGGAAAGTTTCATTAGATACTAACAAAACCTCAAGAACTAGATCCCTTAAGAACGGAAATTTGTATATAATTAATGTCACTTGAGAAAACTTTGTTCTTCGATAATTGCTATTTCAACATGAAATATTAAGTCATTTCTATCAATATGCGCACGCATCTCCCTGACAGATAACTGAATGCTCTATATTCACTCGGCATTTTTTGTTTATTTAATTTTGTCATATTATTAACTTACTTTTTAAGATTGCACTGCCCAGGGTATTTAAGCTTGAAACCCGAAATATATACCTCTACCTTAAATTTTACACTTTAAAAACTGAAATCTGTACATTCTCGCATATGTAGGAAAATGAGCTCCCTTTTCACTTGCATCGCTCGCGAAAATCTTCGCAAAAACGTACGAACAGTCACTGAGATATTTATCAAAGATTTTACTGACGTCATGATGATATGGCCGTCACAGATCCTCTGCCCCCAAATGTTTGCCCACATCATTCGTGTGACCAATGTGGTGGTGGCGTTATTGGTAATAAATCCAATAAATCCCCTCCCAATAATAATTATTTTTATTATTACTTATATATCACAAACATTAATAGGAGTATCAATCATCCATTAATAACAGGGTTTTTATCATGAAACATACCAAAGTAGCTAAAAACTGCGTGAAAAAAGAGGGAAGTTATCCAATGTAAAAAGAATATAAATTCCAAAGCGTATTGGGAGTTCCAGAGGAAAAGATCACAAAAATATGACACATAATTTATAAATAATTTTTTTCAACTTCATCACGCGAGAACGTTTATTTTTTTCTCTCAATGAAATAGAGCAGCAATACTTGGTTGCCATTACTTCTTCTTATAATTCCTGTTATCCAATCTCACTACTCGTTGATCGGAATGCTTATAATCTTGTTTTCGGTCGGTTTGCAATCGCTTGATCGCAACAAAACTCGCGTAGTACCTCTTTCATATGATCACGAACTTTTGTAGTAAAAAGACAAAATAGTATATAATTCACGAATCCTGGTAAGTTATCGCCGATAGCCTGAAATGGAAACAAGTAAACTAGTCATTTGATGATCGAGTTAGAAGATGCAAAATACCCAAAAGTTAAAATGCTTTCATCATCAGATAGAGGTGCTATTTATGGAACAAGGGCGAATCGAAATCACAACTTGTCAGTTATTTAACGTCCCTCCACCCTTTTTAACGCCCCATCCTACAAAACGTGAATGATTTTTACATTAATTGGATGGAGTAATATTAGCTTTTGTTATTCGGCGACTTCTGACATGCGCAAAAGACCACTAAATAAGAAATATTTGATCTGATCACGAGATGATCTATTTCGCAGGTATTTGTTATTTTACGGTATTCATTTGGGTTGTTAAGAAAGAAAAAGAAGGAAGAAATAAGGAAGAAACAAAACCTAAAAATGAATGATTGCGATGCTCAAACTCTCTCACTAATTTCTGTTGACAAAGAAAAAATTACTTTTTTAAATTTGGATGGTGATTTGCCTAAGATATCAATGAAGGTGCAACAAAAAGAAATGTGGCTTGCTGGACACTACGCCAGACTGAATAGATGGCATATAGGCTGATACTATAGATCTGGCGGCCAACTGAAGAAAGAACGGGAAGAGGTAGAAGGAGAATAAATCGACTGATGTTGACTTGGCCATAATACAGTGTTTAAACAGAAATTCGGGAAAGGTCTATTACGGTAGACAACTTGGAATTGAAGAAGAGATGAAGGAGGGTCATGGAGGACAGAGAAGTACGAAGAAAGAGTGTGCAATCTGTGGTGCGTCATGAAGGACGGTCAAAGTAAGGAAGTAAAGAAAATAAGATACTAGTGAAGATACCTTCAGATGTCTATATATATTTTAGAGAGAGAACTCGTCGTGCTGTCAGTAATGGTTATGGTATGCTTGAAAATATAGACTTTTGGACTTATGTTTATATGGTTATTAAATTCTTTTTAACGTCTGTAGGTTACATGCATCCCTAGCTTTGTGACACATTATATATCGTTTTCGGATTAAAAGCAAAAGCTGTATTCATTCACTTTCCTGAGCAATAACAAAATGACAACCATGATAACATGGTAACACCATGGTAACATACCTGCAAATATAACAAGATATGATCAGCTAGGTTGACCTTATGATCACCAGTGTATGATATGATCATGAAAAAACGAATGGTTCCCCAAATACGCAGTAATATAAAAGAAATTGGAATAAATATAAGCTTTCTGTCGGCACTTTTGGCAGATTCGATTGTCCTTTGTCTTGTGAACTCCGATGATACGTCTTCACTCTCTTCATAAAACCGAATCTATAAAAGCGAAAAACAAAATCATAACTTACTGGTACCTTAATGGTGTTACCCCCAGAATGGGAGGTCAGGGTTTAAATGACCCTGCCGAGTCATGCCAACAATTATAACCAGTGTGCAGCGAGTCACTCAGCTGGAGAGCTGGATTGATGTTTAAGGGGGTTGTCTAGTTGAGCGGTTGAAGCAAAATACTTTAACGCTCTAGGACCACCTACGCAAGACCTTCATTGAAGAACTGGGTGAAAATTAATAAAATAATAATAATTTATAGTAACAGATCGATCATTTACAAAACTGCACAAAGATGTTGCAATAAAATGACTCACAGAGTCGCGAAGATATCGCTTCACAAGAATATACAGGATAAACACAGTGATATAAGAAAGGATTTCGATAGCCTTTCCATCCAGAAACATCCACAGGATGGCTTTCGTTCGACCAAGGTAACCTTTAAAACAAACAACACAGTAAATGTTTTACTAAAATAGATGTAAATGTTTTGCTAATATCACAGCTAAGTTTCTATGTTGCTTTAGGACTAGGTAATCAAGCAATTAATCACGAGCAATAGTTTGGATGATTGAGGCGATTATTGGCTGCATTAAAGCATGGTTTGAAGAGAAGGGGTTAGTTTTGTTGTTGTTGTGGAATCTCGGAATATCAATATATAAGCGTTGCGCAGCCAATGTGAGCTAAACGCCGCTATGTTTGCAAGCGATAGTTTTAAAAATATAGCAGTGCTTATTACACATGGAAATTAAAATCACTATTATTATGGCTTGCGCAAGCAAGAATCACTTGCTAGTTGGAAGCTAAATATACAAAATGAGGCAGGCGGAACAATAAGGCCGAATCGGAACTACATTTCAATGAATGAATCGCCTGTGCTTATATTCACGCAAATTAAAATAAAAGAATATCGATCAGGGGTGCCTCGCTGTAGATCTCGAAAAACTGATCAAAACAATATATGGGATTACATGCCTATGACGAACCATTACCACGATGAGACGTCACAGTTCCAAAAGTCACAAAACCTTTGCCACATGCCTCGTAGCCAATTTGGACCTCAAATTACGTCAGTTTTTGCCATTAGTTATCGAGGTATTTGGTCCTAAACGTCGTTTTCTTTTGGGTACCCAATGAAATGTTTTCATAATGTGGTGCCGACTATACGTCGTCAGATTTTCAACATGATATTTGTATCCATAGCGATTGCCCAAATGTCCAGACTTATTCGGTAAATCAAGTTAAAATTTCCAAAATAGGCACAAAGTGTTCTCAATATGGTAGTCATATATTAAGCCCCAGCGTATAGACATTTTTCGCGTATCAGCCAAATGGGCTCCGTCCCTTGGACCTCGCTTATAGCTTACGGGACTGCGCAAAAACATTCACAATAATTTTCATAAAAGATTTGCAGTATTTTCATAAAACATTTGCTGCACTTCTGGGCCACCGTAGAGATGACTCTCTGGTGAACTATATTTCAGAATACACTTCTTCCCCATCTCCTATTTTATGAGAAAGTAACCGTAGAAGGTAAAACAATTAGCTTTAGTGATGATAGATTTTTGAGTCGAAAAATCAGAACCAAATAAGAAAATGTTTAGAAAGTAAATTTGATCATAAAATAATACGAAATGAAAAACCAAAACGCTTTTTTTCTTTCGCAAGAGGCTATTTTTACAGTACTCTTTTAAAACATATGCATTTTTTAAAAACAAGAAGAACATATATTTCTTAGATGGAGAAGAGGTGTATTATCGAGTAAATAAACGAAACTTTACCAGAACGTATCTCAATCCAACACCAACCGGAGGATGTATCGGCAGATGTGTTGCCCAAAGCTTCATAATGTAAAGCAAGGATGTTGATAAATAATGGGAGAAGCCAACATATCAGATGAAACCATGGCCAAACTAAACAATCAGCCAAATATTTCCTTTCCTTAACAAACGCTAGATAAAGATAAATTGCCAGGACAACCGTCCACAAACAAGAGGAAAGGAAAAACGATGTTCCTATAAAACTTTGGATGGGACAAGCCACTGGTTGATCGGATGCAATTGCTAATCCAATAATATTGGACAAACACGCGATAAAATCAGCAATACTGATGCAAACAATGATATGTCTGGAGGTTGTCTGTAAATCTCTGTACGCCAAATACGTGAACACAGTGATGATACAACCCAGTACAGAAAGAGTTGAGCAAAGATAAACTAACGACTTGTTCAGCGCTTGCTTCGCCCATATGCACGTATCCCCCATCTTTCAGAACAGAAATAAGCCCTCGATCATTATTGTCGTTACTGTTAATATAAAAAAAAAGAGTGAATGTGAAACTTGGAAAATAAACTAAACTGAAATTAAACATAAGAAAACCATTTACCTTCAGTAAAATAGCAGTAACGAAGCCTTAATCTCACTTAAAATTATTTTAAAACTTTCATCATGCGATCAGCAGCAAAACACAAAAATGCGTGTCGTAGTTAACTTTGATTCACATTAGACTATAAGATTAATCTGCTCTTAATAACATTTCACCATGGTGAATGATCGTTTCCTATGAAAAACGTATTTATGATGTTAACTACACCAATGACATGCAATTAAATTTAGGTTCATTTGAGAATGTTAAATCATTTTAACAAATTCACACAAATTTAAGATCACTAAAAATTTAACTTCTAAAAAACAACACCAAATTCAGTTTGAATTGATGATTGAGTGATGCGAACGTTATTGATATTACTTTTTTTATTGCTTTCCATTTCACCTATAAAGATATTTGCTAGAAATAATAACTTTTTACTGCTTTCACACGGGCAATAATTTTCGCGATTTTTGACTCTTTTCGACATTGCGCGCCCTATATATGATACAAAAGGGAAACCAACCAAAATGCCGGGTTGGCGAGCAAAACACAAAAATCACTTCCAACTGGTAGAAGTAATTGATCATAACCTGGAGTTTCCTGTTTTAATTAAAGAAGCTTACATATGGTATAATATAATGGAATCTTTTAAACCTTGATCAATCAAGCGTGGAAATCTGTCTAAGAAGGAAATATGTTCAAAAAGAAATTTTGGATAACTATTAAGTTATCCACTTGACAGCTTCTCGCAAATATTACCAAAATGATTACATATTTCAGGAAATAATTTAATTTTTATTTCCGTGTTGACAAAGACAAATAAAACCAATGTTCGTTTAAAAGGGCTCGTTACACGTAATAAAATTTGCGATAGTGAGTTCGTGCAAAAGAATTCGGTGACGAACGAAAACTTGGTTCGTTCGTTCGGGAATTATTGCGGGGATTGCGCAAGATTACTTGTGATGACGAACGGATGGCGGGAAAACATAACATAAACAAACTTAACAGGTACTTGCATTATGTGTGGAAAAGTGAATACGGTTTATTACAACGAAATTGAACTAAAAGTTAAAATTAATAAAAAAAACAAAAAAACTGCTGACATGGCAAGAACATCTCTCTGATTCGAACCTAAAGGGGAAGACCAAAAAAGGTCGAATTATAGAAAGTTGACATTTTTCAAAATGTTTTATCAACACAACCGAGTCATCAAATTGCCAAATTGTCTTCATGAAAAGCCTCAAATCAGTCCTTTTTCAAAGTAAAGAAAGTACTTAGGGGAGCACAGAAATTCGGAAGCCTCTCCGGCGCCATTTTGTTTTCAAAGAAGAAACTCCTTTCTTTATATCTTAACAGTTGAAATTCGAAAATAAAAGGGCTCAATCATATATGAATCTCAGTTTCTTGGAATGGCTTGGACTTACTAGATGAATTTCTTTTGATGGCTAAGCGAATAGTCTTTCTTATTAAACAAACGTGTACAGAGAAAAACTTTGTCAAGGAGAATCAGTTGTGAAGGTTTTTAAATCATGGAGCTTCTATTATACTTTGAAAATATTAAAAATATTTTAGATAAAAACCTTTAATTAATAAATCATCCATTCTTAAAAAATATTTATTATAAAACCACTATGGCTATTTCCAAAAAACAATATTAAAAAAAACGGTGAAAAATGCAGACACGTTTTATTGTCCAGATATTTATACTGTGCTTTTTGCAAAGGCGGCATTTTATCGAGATCATCCACGGTTTAAAACAACAACAACAACAACAAACTAATTGATAATTATTTAAAAAACCTTCGCAATATTTATAAATTACAATTATATTATACATTTAATAAAGTAAAAAAATATCCATTCAAATCATTCCATATCATATATCAATGGTTCTTCCTGTGAGTTTTCGGTGGCAGGTTTCTTAAAGCAGTTGCGAAACGAATCTTTGAGGCGATTTCGTACTTTTTTCGTCAGAACACAAAACAACAGAAAATTTACAAATCCTTGAAGATTATCACCGACGCTCTGATCAAAGAAAAAGAAAATTTAGTTTTAACAACATCCACGTAAGACAGACATTTACTTGCAATTACTAAACTCATCATTACACATAAATTTGAAAGTTTTTAATTTCTTACCTGAAAATGCAAAAGAACATGTTGTGCCGTCTTAGATGGACTATGACTCACAAAAAAGAAAAATCGAATAGTTCCCCAAATTCGCACCAAAAGAAAGCAAATTGGAAGAAGTATCATTTTTCGATCTGCATTCTTGGCTGCCATGACAGTCCTTGGTTGCACAAATTGTGACGTCATACTACCTGATCCATGGGTACATTTTATCTACAATAATGAAGTGAAGTTCCTATCTATTTATCACACGTTTTAATGGTTTCATTCTTTCGAAAGGTTTTAGTGCAATTTCTTACTTCCTTCTGTAAATGTCTTCGCACAAGGATATAGAAAATAAATACCACGACATATGTTAAAATCTCAACTGCTTTTCCATCTACAAACATCCAGATGATCGGAATGATCCGATCTCTTTTCCTCGAACCTTTTACTACTGAAAGAAATACTGCATTCTTCAAATAACATCGAAAGAGCACAGCTAGCGGGGTGGTGGGGAAGGGGTATGGGCAATTCTATTGTTTGTAGGGAAAAGTTTTTATTATTATTATCATTAGCAAGCATGGCAGGGCGCATTTCCAAATACCACTTGAACTATTTTTTCCATGTCACCTTCAAATTCGATGCGTTCCTCCTCCAAAAATAAAAATTATACAAAACAATTGAATCATTCGAGTAAAGCAAAGCTTTCCGCAATACAAAATTTCCGTAAACCGAATTTCAACACATAAATGATCTGTAACAAAACAAAGGCATAGTAATAGTTTATTTAGCGACACAACTATGACGCGACACAACTATGACGCCTGAAACATTGATTTGAATAAGCATTTCCATGACACATAATTCATAATTACAGTTCCTACAGTAAGGGGATGTTTCTGAGATAACATATATCTCTACTTACCTTTAATCCAGCACCAGCCAGCTGAAGTATTATCTCCACCATTCCCCAAAACGTTCAAATTAATTGCTACAAGATTTATTGCTAAAGGTACAAGCCAACATATCAAATGAAACCATGGCCATATCAAACGGTCGGCAAGTTCCTTTCTCCCTTTAACAATTGTGATGTACAAAAACACGGCTAATGAACCAGTCCATAAAAACGAGCAAAGCACAAACGTACTTCCGATAAAAGACTGTATGATACACACCGTTTCATATTTGCCAGGCTTTAAATTGACTGCAATAACATTAACTGTTGTGTACATAAAATCTGCAATGCTTATACAAACCATCAGATGACGTGAACTTGTCTGTAAATCTTTGTAAGCGACATACGTCATAAAAATAAACAAACACCCAATGATGGAGAGTGCACCTGACGCATTTACTAGCCCTTTATTTACCGTTTCAAAAGCAAATGTCGTATAATCTTTTTTCATAGACACACCAGTCGACCCAGAAGCTGTTAAAATAGCGTAGTCGTCAGCCATTGCCTAGAATGCTCTTTAACATTATCTTAATGAGAAAAAAGAAAGAAGTTCATGCCGAAAACACCTGTCAGATAAACTTGTCCGAAACGTTCGCGAGGAGTAGAATTCGCGGGTTCAAGTTTTGCCCTGGAATAGGGAAAATAAATCCCCTACGGACATCTAACTAATAAACCTTTCAGAAAAGACCTTTGCATGTAGTAGTGTTATTGAATGATAATAATGATAAATAAAAGAATTATTGAAAACAAAATGAAGCTTTCAGAAATTGACTGGCTATCGAAGCAAGGAATTTCGATCGGCTGTACCATTAGTCCTCCATCATTTTTTATCTCCATAGTAGTTCAACCTACCTTCAACTCGCAATTGAACGAAATATTAGTTAGCAAAAGATTTTAAAATGCTAAAATGTTAAAATGTTGACGTAATTTATGAAAAGGTCTAATTCATAGGAATTTCACAATTTTGAACCGCGAAAGTTTCTTCCCGCGAAAATTTTGGAGAGAAGGTTGGAGAGACATCACATAGGTTGAGAAACGTCTTTTCTAAAAAGCTATCCAGTTTAATCTTTATTTTCGTATAATTTTCAGATTATAAATCCATCTATAAATAGAATAAAATAATGTTTGCAGTGGTGGGGACAGAAGAAAAAAGAAACGAGCTTTCAATCAAACGTTTCAACATAATAAGTGAACACAAGAGAAGAAATGGAGGGAGTCGAACATTTTTTTTTCAATTCTGGTCACTGCTCAAATATCACCAGTTCTAGTGACAATGTCGATACAACCCTTACATAAAAATATAAATATTAGTGATTCTATTCAATAAGTATATTATAAAAATATGAAGAAGTTCTTTACCTATTGCTTTCCTATAAGGGAAATATTTGAAGTAACACCGTTAATATATCGCTCATTCTCGTAACAGATAGAAACGACTTCCGAAGAAATATCATGATTACGCAGTTTATCATGCCAAAATACGAAGAAATAAATAAATAAATAAATAAATAAATAAATGAATAAATAAATAAATAAATAAATAAATAAATAAATAAATAAATAAATAAATAAATAAATAAATAAATAAATACAAATACATTTTCAAAACACAAATATTCGTTTAGTTTTTTCTGTAACTTACAAGACATTGTAGGCATCTTCTTAATTCATACTGGTACTATTTTCAGTGTTTAGTGGAGGAAGAAGTCTTTCTTCATTAAAGTGTGATGTATCCCAGCAACAAAAGTGTTTCTCAAAAGCACTAGCTATACGAGCTCGAACCTTAGAGGTCATAAGACAGAATAACAGACAATTGACGAAACCTTGCAAGTTGTCACCAATCGCCTAGTAAGGAATATAATAAAAATTATAAAGAAAATTATTTAAACAGAAAAACATTGTCACCTTGCGTCTCAGCTATGACTTTGTCATGTCAATTTGTCATGTGGCCCATATATTCCAACAAAAAATCGAAGTCTTAATTAGATAACTTTTATTTTTGGATAAACATAAGGGTTTTAAAGGCATACCGAACAACCAAGGTATCACTTATTTTGAGTCAGGCCAAGTCACCACGTGTTACATGCTTTTGAATTATGCAGAAAGTTTTTTTATTATTATTATTTTTAAATCACGATTAACTTTTGTTGGCAGTATTCGATGCACAGACACAGTTTAGTGTAACGAAGATAATAAAAAACATATTCTTTAATATATTTAGTTATGTTATATGAAATTCTTAAAAACTTTTCTTGGTTCTATCTATCTTTTTTGAGAAATCCTCATAGACACTCTGCCTGGTAAACTTTTACCAGAACTTTCTTTTGAAAATCAAATTTTTCTGCTAAATGGTCAGACAGCCTATATTGTATAGTATAAACATTATTGTAATGTTTTAGAAGAAAATTTACACTTAAACACTAAATTTATGGTAAAAACAGGTTATTACTTTCTGTTTGTATATTGTCTCGCTTAAATTTAATTTTGTGGGACCCTCTAAATTAAAAATTGACCCATGGTAGTTCGGTATGCCTTTAATATTTCAAGAAAGCTACTTTTCGGACAGTATGAAAACTGAGATTTTTGCATAATAAAGGTACTGTTATCTACGAGGGTCCTGCATAATACCTTTAAGAACATAAATTTTCGGTGATGTTTCGAACATAAATCTTGAAATTTATTGATATATTGTGCAAATATCCTTGCTTTACAAGATTAACACCAAAATATCTGAAAATTAACTAGTAACATCTTCGAAATGCCTTCAAATAATTTTATTTGAAAATTAATTGCTAATATGCATATTATCACCGAAAATACAGTTGACACTTGATAAGTGAAACCCTGGATAAGTGGAACTTTCGATATGTGGAACCATTTTTTCCAGTCCCGTGGAGGTTCCACTTATCGAGACTCAACTTACATATATTTTACAAGAATTATTTCGTCATTAATCTCATGTTCACTTCTCAAAATATGTCAATCACGAAAATAAATTCCACAAAATTCACTGTTTTTTTACCTTCCAACCCGAAAATTTGTTCCGTGAAAATTTTTGTCCTTAAGGTAAAGTGGTCCCAGTACATTCAAAGCCCTCCATCATGCGACTAGCCTACTCACCGTAGTCATATAAAAGGTTATTGCGTTTCCATTAACTAAAACCTTTTTTTAGCATAGAATAAGAGCTCAAACACTTATAACAATGTCTGTTGAAGCAGAATATAATTCATGAATGTAGAAATAAAGGAAAAGCTTACCTGCAAATGTAACAATACATGATTCAAAGTTGTTAATTGTTGTGAGTACTCAAGTGTTGTGAAAATAGCAATAAATATTCTAATTGTTCCCCATATTCGCAGCAAAACAAAACAAAATGGAATCAATACAAGCTTTCGATCTGCATTTTTTGCAGCAGCAACCGTTTTTTGTTGAATAAATTGTAATGTCACACTGCCACACTTTTCGTAACTATTAATCTAAATGAAACCAAAACCAAACCAAATCTCTTCTCCTTTATTAAGTTATTAAGTTATTCATAAATGAATGAAAAAAAATGTTTGTAGCAACAAATGAAGAAACTATAATGTTAGGGGATAATACAGAAAATTAATTTGGGCTTTGCTAGGGAAGCAAACAATGTGATCATTTGTAGCTGGGGATCAGCTGGTTGTAAGCAGCCCCCGTAAGGTCCATGGGCAAAAAGTCTTAGGGTGCTATCACATGACCTAGAAATTTTGTATGCTGTAATGATGAATTTGTTAACCAAGCTTGTTAGTTCGTTTTTCATTTTCTTGTTAAATACCCAAAATATGTATAAACAAATATCATATCTACGATACAATGGATTTAACAACAAAAAAAGAGAAAAAAGAGAAAAAAATCAGGACGATAGAGAATAGAATGAAGAAGTTTCCAGCAAACTTACAACTTTTTTGAGATGAAGCTTCACATGAACATATAAAACCAATACAACAATATAAGATAAGATTTCAATGCCCTTGCCATCAAGAAACATCCAAATGATTTGATCTCTTCTGCTCAAATGATCTGCAAATATAGATGAAAAAAAACAAAAACGATTTCATTTCATTCAAACAGATATGAATCAAAGCTTCGACAAAACACGAATATTCATTTATTCATTGATTGATTAATGTTTATCAATGATTGTCTAGTCAGTTCTGAATGAACTTCTACCCATGAGCGTCCTGTGTGAGTCCTAGAACATTTCAAGCCTCCATTTGGCTTGCAGAAGCAAGCTGGATGTCTGTTTTTAGATTACCTACTATACCAATACTTACTATAAAAACGAATCATATAAGGAAACAACTTTACTTGGATATAAATCAATCCAACACCAGCCAGATGACGTGTTGTCACCACTGTTACCAAGAACTTGAAGACATAAAGCAATAACATTTATTGCTAAAGGTACAAGCCAACATATCAAATGAAACCATGGCCATATCAAACGGTCAGCAAGATCCTTTCTCTCTTTAACAATTGTGATGTACAAAAACACGGCTAATGAAACTGTCCATAGAAATGAGGAGAGCATAAAGGTTGAGCCAATGAAACTTTGCAATTGACATATCAAGTCAACAGGTGGTACAAATACATGAGGTAACCCAAAAATGTTTGCAACACAAGTGAAGAAATCAGCTATACTAATGCAAACGATAATATGCCTTGAACTTGTTTGTAGATCTTTAAACAACAAATATGTTATAAAAGTAATCAAGCATCCAAAAAAAGATAATGCAGATGATGTCACTACCAAACATTTATTTAATGGTCCCATAGCTGAAAGCTGAGCAGGTGTCATCGCTGGATTGCCATTAGTTAATGCAACAGGATCCATGTTTAGTATCTAATAGCTGTTCAAATAATAAAAAAAAACTGTTACTACATTTTTTAAGAACGAAAAACTTGCATATTGCAATGTTATGTCATATATATAGTGGTGAAACTGGCCAATAAAGGAAAAGGACTTGAAAAGGTTAAGAAAGAAATGATGTAAAGAATGATTAGATGGATGTGTGCAATTACCTTTAAGTGGCAGAATAGCTATTCTGGATCTTAGAAACAGAATACCCTTAAATATAGCTTAAAGACAAAATGACAATTATTATTTGTCTTCTTTGCTGGATTTTCACAACAATATTTTATGATAAAGTCATTTTCTACGAAATTGCGCATGCATCTTGTTTGGTTACTTAAATGCTCTTTTATTTATACACTTTTCTCTCTTTCACTCTTTATAAACCTTCAGATTTGGTCTTTACATTTAGTTTACACGAGGGACATATACTCCTCTAGCTTTAAGCTTGTAATTAACCTGATAAAATATAACATTTAGAAGTCATCTATAACTATCTATAACATGATTTTCATTTTATTTCAATTTCATATTATTAACATTTATTGGGAACTCAACAACAGTCACACAGCAACAGGATTTAAAACACAAAAGTGTAATATAAAAGTATAATAATTTGTAGCTGCAGGTAAAACACCACCAAGAAAACTTTAGTAAGCGAAACACACAAAAAATTAAATATAGCAAAAATGAAAACTTTTTTCACACTAAACAAAACTGGAAAATTGTTATTTCAAATGACTGTCTTGCACCCAGACCATTGCTCTCAACTTTCGTTTTCGGCCAAAACACTCCCCAGATCTTCCTCGTGATTTGTCTTGATAACTACCGAACAGGGCGTTATGTAATTTCCCATATTTTCGGGCGTTTATTCGAGGGAGGCGTTAAAAAAGGATGCGTTTATATCATCAATTATAAGGGTTGGAGCTTAATACAGTGGCCCACAACTGCCACTCCCAACAATTAATAAACAAACAAATAAAAAAATTTTTCATACAAATAGAAAAGAATTATGCATGTAAAAAAGAAATGCATACATTAATACACAAAGTTTCATGGCAAATTCCCACGGCAAAACGTGTTTTTGAACCCGGAGATTAGTAGGTTTGGATCATGATAGTACGGGCAACACATCTTTTCCGAAAATGCGTGACATTTCCTTTGAAATGCGTAACATATTTCTCCAAATGTGTAACATATTTCTCGAAATGCATAGCATGTTCTTCGAAAACCCGTAACATGTTGTTCGAGAAATGCGTAACATGTTTTTCGAAAATGCGAAACACGTTCTTCGAAAATGCGTAAACAACTTTCTTATGTATTCTGTCATAGATACTATGATTCTGTTTTGTCGCATACACGCTAAAGGACGCCTATGGATGGGAGTCTATAGTTGGTTATCACACACGGGGCATATTAACTGAACGCACTTAGTATACTCGGTCCCAGCATACCTTTTTTCTATAATAAAAATACTTGTGATCTTTTCTGTCAGTTTCTGACTTGACATCCAATTCTCCCGATTCAGAGAAGCGTGGAGTACAGTGCGCTGTCCTCTGGGCCACATAACAGCAAGAAGCCTAGAGGCAAGGCTAAACGTGCGCGTTCTGTTCGAAAGTTACCATATCAAGGACATTGTTGTACTGCTACATAAAATCGAAGTCACTTTGTGAGAAACTAGTAAAAACAACTAGACGTTTGTACTTTTATTTTTATTATGAAACCAATGTAGATATAATAATACAACCTGTAAAATCAACATGCAACGGAGGAGCGGTCAACAAACCTTTTTAATTACAATTTTCGCTGTTTCATGGTATTATCCTATTAGTAACCTCCAAATGTAACATTTGTAAGGATTATAACTTCTTCACTTCTTGAAACAAAAAATCCAGCGAAACAGCGAAGATTTCTTCCATTGTAAAAACTTGCATAAAGAAAGTGCCAAAAATGGTCATAAAAGGGGCATATACACCCCCTGGCCTAAAAAAAGCGAAAACTTTGGATACAAGAAGGCTGACTAATTCACTTAGATCCCCCTGGAAGCCTTCCAACAGTTAAGGGTATCGGTTTTAGTACAATGTTCCTTCTGAAGTATTCACTAAGTTGCAGAGAACAAACATGAATAGAACGCTAAAAAAAGAAAACAAGAACACAAGACCTACTTTACATAACAGTGGAACATAATGGCATCGAAAACATGCGCATTTCGAGCAAGATGTTACGCATTTCGAAGAACAAGTCTCGCATTTTCGAAGAACATATCACGCATTTTCGAAAAAGATGTGTTGCCCTCATCAGCCACCGTATCATAGTGATAGTGGGCGCGTGTTTTATCTTTAAAAATGTTGTTCGCAACAAAAGTAGAAGTAGCCTCTGTGGGTGTGATGGGAAAGTGTTTCCACCTGCGGAAATATTCTTCCATTTTGTGGATCAAGTGAGTTGAAACTCATGATTCCTGGCATCATTTCTTTCTTGTTTTCATTATCCTCAGTAGTCAATTACGATTTTTTATTATCAACATTATTGTAAACACAACCTGCAATATTTTTCCTAGTATATTTATTTCGATAGATCTCAACCTCGTGCACCAAAGGGCTACTTCGCCTTTTTGCTATGCGAAACGACGGTGAAAGAACGACAGAAAAGATCATTTTTAGTTAGTTACAACCTCCGCTTCACGTCGTGCTATTTGCCAAATTAAAGCACCTCTGCTTTAAAGCTCGCTTTACACCTGCCACAATTAATGTTCTTCTTGAAGTTGCAGAGTGAGAATTTGCCATGAAACTTTTCATATGTATGACTGTCATATAATCCTTTTTTATTTGTGTACAATTCTTTATTATTTGTGGGCAGTCCTTTTTTTATCTTTAATTTTTTTTTAATTGTTGGCACCGTAGATTTCAGCTGGTTCACAGCAAAACCAAAACAAGTAGAAAATATCATATTCATCAGCGCCATGACGAAATTCGTGATTTGACTGCTAATATCGCAACAGAAACTTCTTCAGATGTAGAAACAGAACCCCTACAAGAACTTACGGGTGAACGTATAAATGGTTCGAAAAATCATGTTGTGGTTACCATAATAGAAGAGTGATTTTAGTCCTAGCAACGCGTCTTGCTGATAAAGCAGATATTCATGGAAGTATGGTTGCCTCATGGCTCAACACAAAGATTTCATCTCTGGTGGTTAAAGCTAAACGAGATTGGCGACATTAAATTGAAATCACGACCAATAATTCACGGTTGCAACGCAGTGGAAATCTGTGCTGCAATTGCAATATTGCAACCGTGTTCGTGCCTCTCGGGTTTTTTTTGATTTTAAAAACAAATGAAAATTATTTGCATGCTTTATTTTAGCTTGATCAGCATTAAAAAAGAACAAAATATTAACAAATTATAAGGGCAGCCACGAGGAGCTAAAATGTCACTATGTACGCAAGCGAAAGTTTATTAAACAAAGCAGTGCTTTTATATCATGGAAATTAGGGCCGTACCATGTTATAAGAGCTCGGAAAGCGGATAAAAAAAATATGGGGTCACATGTTTACGATGCACCATTTGTCGAGATATCGATGTTCAAAGATTTTGACGTCTCAGTTCCAAAAGTCACCAAAATTTTGCCGCGTGTATTTAGCGTTATTATTTACCCCATTAAGGAAGGTACATTTCCATGGCAACTGCATAACTATCGGCGATAAGAAGCCTCTTATGTCTTTTGTACGGTGAACACTGGTGGAACATCCAAGCTTTGTGTTTAATTTTTCACGACATTTGGTAGAGACCTGTGTTACGTCAACCATGCGATGGGAGATTGAAAATGGAACACAACATTCAAACTTAATTTCAAATAAAAGTCACCCTTCACAGCAGGCTACCCTGGGTGAACGGTAAGAGATTATATTCAAGTTAATATTAATAAATACACATAATACCCTATATAAGATTGGGTTAAGGTCCTGTTACACGTAAAACTATTACATAAAGAATGTTCAAAGTAGAAACGTTTTTTATAATAGAATTTGATCTTTGACATTTTTATTCGGAATAAAATCAAAATGACTTGATTTTATTCCATATGATAAACTAACCGAACTAAATGGATTTTTTGAATGAAACTTAATTTAGTTTTGAGCATAGTTTCTTAAATAGTTTACCGTCTAGCAGGAGCGTTTAAGATAATGAACTGTTATGAATAGAACTGAGGGTTGCAGAGTGATGATGTCAGCAGTGGGAATCCCTCATTTAAACAATACGAAATGGGTCTGGAAGGAGCCTCTGATTTATATCAAAATTGCATATCTACATTTATATCTATTGATAACAGTTCAAGAGCATTACGTAATGCGAATGTTTAAAGACGCATTTTTAATGTGAAAATTTCGTATCTCAATAATAATATTTCTTTCATTTCAGATATCACCTCCAATTTATACAAAAGAGTTGATAGTGTTCTTCAAAATTTTCAAACATATTTTCATATCGTGTTCGGTTATTGTAAGCGGGGGAGAAAAACGGATTTTATCGCCATGCGTTGGTTTCGAAAGCAAGCCATTATCTCGAAGACGCAGACAGACATCATAGGCGTCATAATCTAAAGAAGAAATTAAAGCAGTGAGGAATATGATATGTTACTGTACATGTTCAATCAATCGAGACTTGAGAGCATACCTCCAGTCGGGTTGATCACAACTGCATTCAGTAAACCTTTCCCTCGAACAATCGGGGCAACTTTCGGATTCAGGTTCGCTTGCAGTTCTTCTCGAAATAATTTACCAAGTTTTTCGGCATTTTCTGATAAATTCTCCTCCAATATCACCTTGGATAAGTTTTAAAAAAGCTATTTTACTAGAGAGAAGAACAAAGTACGACAAGAATGCACTATGAATTAAAAATGGTACCTCTAAAGATGCCATAGCAACTCTACAGGAGAGAGGGTTTCCTCCAAATGTGGAACCATGCTAAAATAGGAAACAAGAAGACCAATAATATATATTTTTTTAAATCTAAGCTTACCATGGCAACAAGGAGTCATTTAAAAATACCTGTCCAGGGCGGATGTTTAACATGACTTCATCGTCAGCTAAGACAGCAGAAATCTACATGAAAGCATATCATGATAACAGACGAACACTGTTCATGAATGTTATCATCATTTTGAACGTTTGAACGAATACTTACAGGGAGCATGCCACCTGATAGTGCTTTCCCTAAAACTAATATATCAGGGCGTGCATCTTTTTCATGATGGACACACAGTAATCTGCAACAAAAACACAATACTATTGATAAACTATTTCAGTTCCTCAGCATTATGTTATTAAGATAAAATAATAATCATAATAATAATAATCATTTATTTGGGATCCAATAGGTACAATTGGTAATTCCACCGAAGTTAAAAGTTAAATAAAGATAATTCAACCAGTAAATACAATGCGTATACAAATGTAAAAGCATGATATTGTAAACGTAACAAATGTGGGACTCAGTGATACATACTTTCCTGTTCGGCCAAGACCTGTTTGAATTTCGTCAGCAATCCACAAAACCTAATCCAGAACAACAACAAAAAACTTGATCCTGGAAATATAATGATGACGTCAGTAGCTAAACAAACCTTACATTGTACTTATCACATAATTTTCGGACTCCTGTCAAATAGCCGTCATCAGGGACAACCACACCAGCCTCGCCTTGGATTGGCTCCACCATGAAGGCGCAAACATTTGGATCTTTCAATGTTTCCTAATAAACCAAGGTACCATTCAAAAAATAGGGAATCAAGTTGTGTTCATGAAATACCTTAGGGGCAAAAACTTCGTCGGCAAAAAATGATGAAATTTGACGAAAATTTTTGCGGTCATAATTTTTTACCGACGAAATTTTTTTAACAACGATTTCTTTTAGCCAACAAATTTCCTTAATTTTCGCTAGGAAAAATTTTGGATAATGACTCTTGTCATCGAGGATGGAAATGAAGAGATTGAAAGTGGCGATTGAAGAGGTGATTGAAAACGAAGATTGAAGAGGTTATAAAAACTTTAGAAAATACTGTAGTTCTAATTAATTATTGTAATAGAAGATTAGTCATATGATGTAAAAAACAAAAACAAATGCTTAAAAGAAAGGTTATACCAGACACCAGGCAAATATTTTCGTCGTTTAAAAGGGACGAAATTTTTCCTGAGTGACCATAATTTTTTACCGACGAACATTTTTCCGACAAAGTTTTGGGGTCTGAGGTATGTGTTATTACTCGCCTCCAACGCATTTAAGTTGTTATAAGGGACCACACTAATTCCTGGTAAGTATGGTCCATAATCAGCATAGCAATCAGGGTCAGATGAACTCGAACATGCCGCAAGTGTGCGTCCCCAGAAATTATTCTCAGCAAAAACGATCATGGCTTGGTTTTCTGGTACACCTTTTACTTTGTAACCCCATTTCCGCGCCAACTTGCAAGCTGTCTCTCCTGCTTCGGCACCGCTATTCATTGGAAGAACTCGATCGTAATCAAATAAGTCCGTGATATACTCAGCGTATTCACCTAACGCATCACTGTAAAATGCTCTCGATGTTAAGGTTAAAATATCTGCTTGAGTTTTTAAAGCACCAACAATTTTGGGATGGCAATGTCCTTGATTCAGTGCAGAGTAGCCAGACAAGAAGTCATAATATTTCTTTCCATCCACATCCCAAACAAATACATCTTTTCCATCACAAAGTGCAACAGGAATCGGTGAGTAATTCTGTGCGTTATATTTATCATCTCGATAAAACACAGCTGCCGATTTCCGAGATACTCCATGGCGACCTTTAGGTTTTAAAGTCAAGTTAACTGAACTGCTACTAAATACCCGCATCTTTTGTGTGACATTTTTCAGGAACGAGATACTATGTGTATACATACTTTATTTTCTCAATGTTTGTTTAAACCTAGAAACACCACAACACATTCTTAAATTTCCATCCATTTAAAAATTATGTTCCAAGGTGTCAAGGCAGAATTTGGGCAAATACAACTGAAATGGAACGATGTGGTCGCTACTGAGCCATACAGACAACAGGGTGGCCACTCAAATTAGAAATTGAATTTCAATGACTTTTCCATGACTTTTTTTGTTGTTGCAGAATTTCTATGACCGTTTATCATGAATTCCTTTACTATACAAAGAAAGAAGACAAAAAAACTGCACTTTGGTGAATGATTTAGAGTAAGTCACCAAAAACTGAAAACTTCCATGACCCTTTCATGATTTCCATGTTTTCCACGACTTGTGGCCACCCTGAACAAATCAAATTTTAATAGATGCACAAGCATTCGTTTAACTCTATTCAAACATCTTGAACGCGTTTTACCTCTTGAATCAAATGTTGAAATACACAAGCCCTCGGAAATAAATAAATAAATAAATAACAATATATCCACTTATGTACCACTGAAAAAGGTAGGAATGAAAAAAAACAAGCTGAAAAAAGAAAAAAACCCAGAAAAATATGTGGATGGCAATACACCTTCTTATTTGAAATTTCAATCTTCTTAAAAATCTTCTCATGCAAATAAACAAATAAACAGCTACACTTTTTACAACACCTGCAATAAATTAAACCAAATCAAATCGCTATATAATCATTCGTATGCAGCGTGATGACGAGCACAGGTCACAAACACACCATTAGCAGGACAACATAATATTTATCAAAGAAAGATGACATCTCAACCAAAAATGACATTTTTGGTACTGCTGGTAATTGCATCAAGCAAATAATTGAGATATCATGCAACTAAGACGAGAAAGTGATGGCGCATTAGAATGTTTGAATGACACAAAAATTGATAATCACAAAAAGATAACATTATGAGTATTTTGAGTGAATTAAAAGACTTTCTATAAAATGAAGTGAATAGAAAAACGAGCTGGTAGTTTACTCATTTCTTGCGATATAATTGTACATTCCAACAGATTTCTATAAAGAAAAAACATCTTTTTGTTTCATTCACGTTGCCGTCATAGTTGCTTAAAGTCTCATTGTGTTTTTATTGTGTGTTTTTAGAGGACAGAAACTTACTTCGGTAATTTTAACAAAAGATTTTACACAACCAAAAGAAGAGCATGTAAAAATACGAAAGTGTCGGATTACAGGGTATTTCTTTCAGCGATTGAAAAATGTCAGTTTTAATATCTAATGACTTTCACAGACTCTTCAATATTTAAACTGTTCTGTCGGAAATGTTACTAATCTTCCACTCCTATGAACGAAGGATTCATACTGAAACCTCGCTGAATGATGTATTATTTAAAAAAGGTTTTCAATAACCTAGTTGCATTTACGAGATTTACGCTTTAATGTTCTTTCGAATCCACTCCATACCATTCTAATCAAAAAAGAAAGAAAGAAAGACGAAAGAAATAGATTAATAAAAAAACAATATTGAATATAAAAATAATAATCGAAAAACAAATAAATTTCTTACTGATAAACCTTCGCCATTCAGAGCTGAACATTGCTGGATTTGCCAAGGACGATCTTTGATTGAATTTAAATTTAATCCATCCATTAACTATTGAACAAATAAAAACGTTCTTTCAGAACCGATGATCTTTTTATCAATGATTTTACTTATACTTATTTGACATAGTAAGTTTGTTAAATGGCGTTCCTATGTGCTTACCAACACGAAAATACTGGATATACTTGAGTATGTGTCATTCTATTATATCATTTCATTGCGTTTCAGTTGCGTTGATAAGCGCTGGTACATGACATTTAACACGACTCAAACTCACGTCATTTGAGACATCTTACACGTCATCCCTAATGTTTATTTTAATGTAATTTATCAAGTATTGTACTCGGGGTTGGTTTTCTGAACCATCGCAAATGAATTTAGATAATCCAATAAAACTTTTTAAAAGTATTTTACCTCAGTAGATCGGGCAGCATTCAGTAAATCCTGTTTGTTGGCGAATAGCAGCAGTGGAGTACCAGCCAGCTTTTCTTCTTCTAAAAGTTCTGCTAATTGCTACAAAAAAAAGTCACATGTGCAGTCATGAACAGATTGACTTATTTTTTTGCATTCGCCTTGAAAAACCGCAATCGCAATCAAAAATCGCTTACAAAATCTTTAATCTCGTCAAACAATAGGAAACAATTATAACGCCAGAGATGATGAACGTTGCAGAAATTCTGTAACGGTTATCAGCAAACACTTTTTTTATTTAGAAAATGCCCAACTTCATTTTGGGTGCACCGAAACTTATACAAAACGGGACAATTTCACAGCAAAATAGTTTTTCGAGCATCAGAGGTAAATTAAAACAACGTAGGAGAGTAAATAATAAGCAAGCAACAAAGACTTTCCGTAGGAGTGCAGCACGGTTAAACTTTCATAGCACTATTTTCATACCTCTATATAACAAATACTTTCCGTAGGAATAGAGCACGGTTAAACTTTCATAGCACTATTTTCATACCTCTATATAAAGAATTTCTAAACCAAACAGTGGGGAAAAGGTGGCGAAATCGAGAGCTATGTACAGGTTTCACTGAAGGCGAAATTGAAGGCGGTGTACAGCTTCACTGAAGAATGACTTGTAATGATTCATCGATCGATCTACGCCGTTATAAATAAGTCAAAATTAACAGCAACCTGGCAGCAAAGAAAGGATGATGTAATACTTACAATTCCGGATTCTTCAAATCTTGTTCTATCAGCGCTGTCAATCACATAAATCTAAAATTTATGAAAATGAAAACAAAAAATCAGCACGAAGCAAATGGTTGCAGTTTGACTTCGTGTACTGAGATCTATTAAGGGATGAAATTTCAAGACGCTGCTCACGAATTGATTTCAGATATTAAATGCTCCTAATTAATCCTAATTAAAATAATGACGCATTTTAACATTTTTCTAAAATTTGTCTTCATGGTTGTTGATGATGACCTTTGGAATATGAGGTCGAATATATAGGTTTTAAACAACTATGAAGCTTCTAATTATTCTTTTTCTCAATAATGATAAGTGGTTTCGAAAAATTATAAATTTTTAGTTTGCATTGCATTATTGTTAGTTTCTGATACATTATCTAAAATTTGCTTTTCGTTTCAAACCTTAAAGTAAATAAACGAATATAAGTATCTCAAAAACGATGACTCGACAACTAGTTGCCCTAATAAGAAGAAAATGTTACTGTTCGCGATCCCTGTCGAGTCAGCAGAATACCAGCAAGCAATCTCTGCTTATATACTCATTTATTGCCTCATATAAGGGCGGTATGTAAGGGCGGTGAAACATTGTTGTACACATGCAATGTAACATTGTTACGTTGTGTGCGTCTGTAAAATTTCACCGTGAAGAAATCTTAAAAAATCAAACACTTTAAAGCACTTCGTGGATTTACACACAGCAAAAAAAACAAATAAAACTTTTAAACAGTATCTAATAACTGCCCACCACAATTCACTATTACAAATTCTTCTGTTGTTACAAACTCTCCTTGTGCACAGGTACTTACACTAAAAGGGATCCTACCATCTAATATGGAAATGTGTTATTTGTTTATAAAGCAGGAAAAAACAAGTTGCCATCTGACTTTCTTGACAGAAATGAATTACTGCTATGCAACACTGCAAAAACTTTCGCAGAATACAGCCTTATGCTTCGCTCCTTCGCTCCCAAATTCAGTTATAGCGTCCAGTCCCCATGCACCATGTGACGTAATAGAGAAGTATAAGAATATGGAAGGACTGCACTCACCAGTTGAGATCCACTTGTTTTGACCTTTTTAAAGGACACAGTGAACACTTTTATTAATCTTATGATTTTCCACAAATACAAGAGAGGTAAAAAATATATTAAATCTTCTTATACTAATACGCAATCTTGCTTTTTTCTTACCTAACTTTTAAAGAAAGAATGTTAGGTAAAATTTCTCGGGAAGTTCGTCAATGGATGTATGTTTTTTCCGTATTAGGATAGGGGGAATCTCCCATTACGGGAATCTCTAGCTCCATCTTACGGGGTAGTAGCAAATGACGCGTCTTCAGTTTTTTTGCACGGAGGACATTGCATTGCACCCCCAAAGGAACGAGACGTTTAGGGGCAAATATCTCGAGAGCCAATGGGAATAACTGACGTTTTTGAGGTCGAAAAAAGAGACGAAAAAAAAATTTGGGTCTAAAACTTTTTGGGGACGGGTGTGACGTCATCAAAATGTTTGATCGACAATATCTCAGTAACGGCACGTCGTACACAGACGATCCCATACAGTTTTTTGACCAGCTTTTTTGACCAGCTTTGACCATTCTGTGATTTTTTTCGGCATCTTTTTTTAATATGCCTGATGATGATAGTGGGGGCCGCTCAAAATGTAGTGCTGCGCTTTTCGTGCAAAAAATGAAATAAATAGAAGTGTAATGTTTCTATTGTTTCCATTGTTTACACGTAAAAGCTTATGAGATTAAAAAAATCAGACAATAGAATTAAATATTAAACTTGACACAACTGCCATTGTAATTAAAATGAGTTGCTGAAAGTCTGAAACCTGGATTAAATCTTGAAAATCCATTTAGCTATTGTCTGAAAAAACAAGACAATTGGAATGTATTAATTTCATTCGCATACCTATTTTTTGAATTATTAATCTCTTTTGTCGACCCTACATTTTGAGCGGCCCCCGTTATCATCATCGATGCGTCTGTTTCAAATGAAATATTCGTTTTATGATTTATCTATATATATATATTAAAAAAAAGATTCAATAGATAGATATAACCGTTACCAAATAAGGACAAAAAACAACCTTTCATATTGTTCATTTTTTTTGATGTAATACCTTTGATCAGCATTTTGACCTCTATAGCGTCGTACTACTTATCCCTTATTCGTCACCACCATATTAAGAAGAACAACACGGGATAGCGGTAACTCATGCGGAAAGTATAAAAAATTTTATACGCTATACTATATATACACCACTATATTTTGAAAGAGGAAGAGCACGTGTGGTGGGGGGGGGTGGCAACGAATAGGAAAATCAACCTGTAAAATGTTTTTACCCGGGATACTAGTATTCTAATGAAATCCTAATCCACTTCCAAGAAGCAAAATCAAACAAACATTTGAAATATCAGAATAGATGAATGGCTCTACTATACATGCAATAAATCTGAGAGAGACTATGCTTAGTATAATGCTTAAATGCTTAGTAAGGGTATTTTCATGATCTTCAATCCTTCATATGCCTGCTCTGATGATGTAAAGATTTAAATAAATTTAGTATCTACTTGAGCTAACACTGTCTTATTAAAACAGAATTCGAAATGGTACCTTAATAAATTTTTCTTTACTTTCATTCAGGACGGGTTTAATGGGGCGCTGTTTTGCTTCTTATTCACAATGGCATGGAAATCAACTTTGATGTGATCAACATGTTAGCTATAGAATAACCAAAGACTTGAAAAAGATCTGAACAATGTTTGCAACTGTTGAGCTGACACAGCTTTACCAGTCAATTATTGTATTTTAGTTGTAATTATTTATTAAACCATTCATAAAAAACGAATTTGAAATATTAATTCAAAGATTATTTTTACTATTTATTTATTATTTTTACTATTTATTTATTATTTTTACTATAATGTTTACATTGTTGGTCAGCGCCGCGAGGCAGCTGATCTTTCATTTCCCCGTGTCTGTCAGTCAGTTAGTCAGTGTGTAATGTCGCAGTTAATTCCGCCCTTTCACAACAACCTCCCGAGTATCGGAGTCAGTTATTGCCCGCTTCTTCATCGCCTACTCATCAATTCGATCTCTTATTGGTTTGCTAAGAAAACGGGTTATAAAAATGTCGTAAAGTTCCGGGTTTGTGGATAACGATTCTCGAACGTGGGTGAAGAAGACAGAAACTTTACTTCAAAAAAAGGTAAGTATTCTTAGTGTATTAATACAGTTTTTAATACATTACAGAACTAAGTTTTGTGTGTATACTTTGTAATGATGATGGGGATAGATGTTTGAAAGTGAAAGTGTAGCACAGCTTCTTCACCACCAGCTCCAATTTTTAAAACTTTATTTTTATTCCAAATAGCTTAACAATTTTCTGGCTGAAGTTTCTGTTTGTTTTTATGCTTCTGCATGGGTGGCAGATTTTTGTAGCTGACAGCACAGCCACAATGCATAGATAGATATCATTTTTATTATTCTTTACAATAAAAAAAACAAAAAAAGCAAGTTAACTGCCAGTCATTTAAGGCTAAAAAAACAAAAGAAACTGCCGGTCATGCAGACAGGCGTCTCATATATACTGCCTTCAGTGGCGGATCTACAGGGTAGTCACAATTTGTGGAGGAGCACATTAACATAATTTCTGTTTTCAGTCTGCATCACCAATGGACTTATTTGCATGTTTTTCTTTTATACTTTAATAGCTAACATTCTTCTCCACAAATTTTGACTACCCTCTAGATCCGCCACTGACCCTTATGTTATGGATTAAATTCAGGTATGCATGCGTATAATAGCATTACTACTATTATACTATATATAATTGATCCATGCATCAAAACTCTTAAAGGGATCCTACCATATAAAACAATATTCTGTAAAACACTTCCTCAGACCATAAATAAAACATCCCCATATCTTAAAAGGTATAAAAAAACCGCAAGGGTCGATAATCAGCCAAATTATTTTTTAATATTGTAACGTCTTTCCGAGAATTCGCTTCTTCCTCATCAAAACAAACTTCAGAGTAGCCCCTAGTCCTTATGCGGCTCAAGTGATAAACAACAAGTTGGTCTATCATACCAGAGAGTTCAATTTGGTGTGAATAAATATAGACAAGCACGGTGAGCACTTCTCCAAGATGTCTGATTCGTAACCTTCGTTGTCTCTTCGAACAAATCGATGAACTTAAAAGAGTTTATATTGCTAATTTGGGTCGAATCTTTCAATTTGGGTTGTAAAGACAAATGTTTGTTTTGATTTTTCTTCTGGGAAATGACCGAAAAGTCGATTCTTGGGAATTTCGAACAAAATATTATGTTTTGTTTGTGGAAATGGATTTGAATTTCATTACACTTTTTTGTTATTTTACCTCTCTTATACTTGTGGTTGATCAAGGTATAGATAAATGTGTTTAACAAGCCTTAAAAAGGTCAGAACAAGTGGATCTCCACTGGGTGAGTACAGTCTTTCTATATTCGTTAGTCCACTCATACGTCACACGGCGCGTGGGGACTGGACGCTATAACTAAATTTTGGATCGAAGGAGTGAAGCAAAAGTTTGTAATGGCGGCTGTATTTTGCGAACATTTTTGCATTGTTGCATAGCAGTGATTCACTTCTGTCAAAAAAAGTCAGATGGCAATCTTGTTTTTTCCTGGTTTATAAACAAATAACAAATTTTCATTTTAGATGGTAGAATCCCTTTAATCTTAGGAATTTGCATACTTTATACTTAAAGTATATGTGAATTAATTTTTGTGTGGATTTAACTTTGTGGGATGATATCGTGCAGGCCTGAAGATTATTTTTTTCCATGTCGGACAAGATGTCCACCCATAGAACTGTAAACCCGGTACAGACGTTAACATCACAGTGTTTTCTCTGTATATATACGACACGAAAAGAATAATGAAGTGGGGGACAATTTAACCTGTGAACCCCAAACATAAGGATACTGATTGCCTTTGGCATTTTATTTACGTTGCACCACACTCAATATTTCTCACCAGACAAATATGTCCATTGATTAGGTTCTTTTGTCGGACAAATACTGTTTTTACGCCGGACAATTTCAGATGTCTGGAACTAATATTCAGGTTGATTTAAAATTAGGAAAACCCATGCCAAGCAGTTTTTTATGCATTTTATCATTCTTTAAAAAAAAAAAAAAAGTCAACAGACGTGTATAAAAAAAAATGAAAACAATAGACACAGCTGTGGATGTTGACATGGCAAAGAAACAATAGAAAGGATGCTAAAGCGAGTATGGTGATGATGATAAAACATTATGTAGATAATCTTAGATACAAAATGTTTTCAAATTAGTAAAAGAACACCCAGGTGGTTATTAGAATTTCTTTGATAATAATAATGACGAATATACACATAAGTATAACAGAAGTGCGAGAGAATGTAGAAGAGAAAAAAAAATTATAACCACATGCAATAATGTTTTATTCAAATTATTCTCCAAATTGTTGATAAATGCCCTCCTCTTATAAACTGCTCATCCAAGTTGCAAAAATTAATAAGCACCTGGGTGGTTTAAAGGAAAAATAGAGTTAATAGAATTCAAAAAGTAAATAGCAATACTAATATTACTGACAAACATCCATCGTTCCCTGTATTGTTCTCTGTAAAGTGCATTTGGAAAAAAAATGTGCCCAAAAATCTATTTGGTACATGTTTAGAACTGTTGTGCCACGAGTCTATGAAAGCATCACAAATTTATGTCACCACAAAAAATGTCCTCAGTGTAAAGGTTTATCCAATTTCAAATCATGGACAAAGTCTAAGTAACTGCTGACCTTCAAGACGTAAGGCTCTTGTTTACCCTTAATTCAAAAAATATTTTGAAGATGTAAGATTTTATATTTAGGCATATCAAGGGTGTTTACTTACAGGGTGCTGATCTAGACTCAATGGGAAGTACCAAACGCCCTCTTAACTGTCAGTTAACTTGAGTCAGCAGTAGTAAACATTTACACTAGTCAAAAATAATCCTAAATCCGACCCTGTATACTTGTGGCTGATCATGGTATAGATAAAAGTATTCAATGAGCCTTAAAAAATGACAAAACAAGCCGATCTCCACTGGTGTGTCAGTCCTTCTATATTCCATTACTCAAATTATTTGTCACACGATACATGGGGACTGGGGACTATAACTGAATTTTGGAGCGAAGGAGCAAAGTGAAAGGCTGTAATGGTGGCTGTAATCTGGGAACGTTTTTGCAGTCTTGCATAACAGTGCTCCATTTCTGTCAAAAAAGTCAGATGGCAATCTTGTTTTTTCCTGGTTTATAAACAAATAACAAATTTTCATTTTAGATGGTAGGATCCCTTTAAAGCCTAAGCCTAAGCCTATCCCTTTATACCAGTACAACACTTGCTCCCCAAACTAACTTAAAAAGCTTACAATAGATAAAATTGCTACCAACTCCTTTTCTGCAAACAGCACAGGGATATCTTCCTTCTACTCTCTTCTTATCTACATCACTACTCATTACTTGTCTTTTAAGGGATTAACTCGTAACCTCTTAGAGCGCTTTGCACTTTTTCATGACTTTTCAATTAAAACTGCAAGCATTTCACTAACAAGAGCTAAATCATCAGCCAAACCAATTCTGCTGGACAGTCTGATCTGATTTCCCCAAACAAGGCTTCCAACACTATGATGAATAACAGAGGGCTAACCACTGATCCCTGATGCAATCCTGCCCGTGCAGAGATGGTGTAGTGGATAGTTCCTTCAAGTGCAACAGCTGAGGCCCGTGTTCGAGTCTCAGTCATGTCGTATATCTCGATACTTCACTCTGATGCGGTTTAAAAGTGGTGTATCAGCCCATTTGGAGCCATCTACTGACTGCACACTGGTCTTCATGCAAGTGAGAGCAATGCTATACATATCTCTGCCAGTAAGTGAACTTCCTAGTTGCAAGTCAGTGGGCAGAAGAACCACCCAATATGGTTGGAAGCCCAAGTATTTACTTATCTTGACAAGAAAGTCATCACTAAAAGTCCCGTTATTTTTTCATTTCAGTGCTGCTTGTATTTTCCATGAATGCTTGGTTAGTTAAAAACATTTGAGTGCAACACATGGAATTCAAAACAATAATTTACACTAACCACTACAGATGAAAACCCCCACTTACTTACTTACATCTAACACAACATTCTGTATACTTTCTTTGCCAATAATTTTACCAGGTTTTTATGCAGTTTTATCTTTTTCATCACAATAATTTGACACTTTACGAAACTCTGTTAACTTATTGACATAAAGTAGGACAGTTTTAATTTCATTTCCTGTGAGTGATGGTTATTAGTCAAGTATCGATGTGCTAATCAACAGTGATCAGCCAGTGAAAAGCAGAGATCGTTTTGACCATGAGAACAACTAGATTAAAAATATTTAGAATTGTATGATTGATTAGATTTGAGCCTTCGAAAGTGATCAATAATTTGATACGATACAGAAAAGCAAATTTCTATAATACTTACAAGTACATCTGTATTTTCAAAATAATTCCGCCAGTATGGACGAATTGCTTTTTGCCCTAGACAAATAAAAGAATGAATTTCTTGGTATAACTTCAATATAAAGTTTTAAGTTTAGACATGGTGGACTATGCAAAAAATTTAATTACCATTTCATAATAGTAATTTGTTTGCATATAAAAATTTTCAACTTGGTGTGGCTTATCAAGTTTAAAGTTTAGATAGATTTAACCTATTCAAAAAATCGGATTAACCATTTAATTTCATAATAGTAATTTGTTTGCATATAAAAATTTTCAACTTGGTGTGGCTTATCAAGTTTAAAGTTTAGACACGATAGATTTAACCTATTCAAAAAATCGGATTAACCATTTAATTTTATAATAGTAATTTGTTTGCATATTAAAATTTTCAACTTGAAAAAATATGAAATGCCATGACAACACTCATTCTGGACTTCAAATATAATACACGAGTACCAAACTGAAAATCCCCATGCCCAAAACATACTTTACCTCCGATATCCCAAACATTCAATAATATACCAGAAGACTGAACAGATTTGATATTGAAACCCTGTAAACAATGAAAATACTCTTCAGAATAAAAAGGACAGGTTGTATTAAAACACTTGAAACAAACAAGGCGAAACACTGAACAAACACTTGATACTTGAAAGTTCATCCAAAGTCTACCTGTGTTGGTGTGATGTGACTTATATCTTCTGATGCCAGACATTTTAAGATAGTAGTTTTGCCAGCGTTATCTAACCCCAATAATAAAATACGGAGCTCCTTCTTGCTCTTTTGCTTCATTTTCCGAATCAAATCAAGTAAACCCTAAAAAGATTCAAAGAATCATAAATCAGTCTTACAAACAAATACACAGATAACTTAATCGATATGAAGGCGATGAATGGCCATAAACGTTTTCTTCTTGCATAGCAAATAATGAATTTCTATAAATTAAACAGGTGTGACTACGGTTATCAGTTACAGAGTTTCTTCTTCATTTGCTGCTGTGTTTAATTTAACTTAAGTTTAATCCCGGAAGTCTCATGGTCATAGTGAGAGGGTTGGAACATTATGTTGTAGATTATACTCTATAGTTTTTGATTTTGTAATCGTTACGTTTGTAATTGTTGCATATATAAACATAATTATGCTGAAAATGAAAAAATATTAAAAAAGCGTTTTTAGATAAGAGATGCTGGTCATGCATGCCACATGGGTCCTTAAAGAGGCCATACAGTTCGCAAAGGAGGTTCTGTTGGTCCAAGGTCACACAGGTCAGTTAAGGAAGTAGCACTGGTCAGAAATGAGGCCATGGAATTCAGAAGGGAGACCCTGCATGTTGATAAGGTTATTAAGATTGATTGGCTATAATCAATGCTGTACATATGTAGTAAATAAAAAAAGGTTTGTCACCTTCAGTCAGCTTTCCTTGCATGTATACCTAACATAAGTTCACACAGAAAATATTATACTCTTTTCTTGCGCGAAGTGAAACAATTACATTGCATAACCAAAAGGTAACCAAATTCAAAGGCAAATATCTCGATAACTAATGGGGAAAACTGAAAGTTTGGGGTTCCATATTATTTAATTTGCAATTCTATGATTTTATTTTTTGCCACCCTTTATTCATTTTTATTTAAACTTTATTTAAAATACATGGGCATTTTTTTATTTGTAGTTTAAAAGCTGTTAAGACTCAATAAGCCTTAAGTCGTTTGGAATAGAATTCCATATCAGAGGGCCAATGTATCTTACAAAATTTTGTCCATGCAAAACTGTATTGACAGAAGGCACTGCACTCAGTGCAGCCTATATTATCGATCATTTTATAATATTCGATAGCAGGCGTCCGTATATTTTGATGATGAACTGAATCACAGAACCATCCTTTTGTAAAAGACTTTCAAAAGTTGATTCATAATCATCATATACAATTCTCAAAGCTCTCTCATGCAATCTGTTGATTTTATTGTTTGTGTTCCTAGTGTGGAACATCCAGACAAAGTGGACAGTATTGAAATTGTGATTCTATAAAAGCTATAAGACAATCCTTCTCTTAGCTTATGAAAGATAGAACAAAATGAAACTAAGTACGAATAAATTCATTGTGATGAAAGAAAGTTGTTCACTCGTATTAAAACACTGAGTTTTCTATTTGCTTTAGCACATATATCAGATTTATGTTCACCAAAATTGAGCCTCGAATCAATTGACACTCCAAGCAATTTATCTTATCCTCCCATATAAAATCCTGGCCAACACAAAATTACAGACTTCGATCTCTTTTAGAGTAAAGAAAAGGTCATTTAAGTAAATATTAAAAAGCAGTGGTCCCAACTCAGATCCCTGTGGCACGCCTTGAAATATTTCCAACTAACTGCTAAAAGTTGTATTAATCTTAACATGCTGAAAAACGATTTGCTGAATAATCCATCATCAAAAGAAGAGAACTTTTACAAAATAGGCATTAAGTTTGGCTATTAGTTATTCATGATTAATAGTGCTGAATGCCATTGAAAGGTCCATTAGAACAGCACCAGCAAAATTCTTCTTATGAAGGGTATGTTTCCACCTTTCCAAAAGAGAGACAAGAGCTGTGTGTGTACTATATCCATGTCTGTACCCACATAAGGATGAAGGTAGATGCTTTTCCATAAAGACTAGATTTGCTTTTGCATGAGCTATTCAAAGACCTTTGAAACTGTTGGGAACACTGTTGGGAGCACTGGTCATACACAATCAGTGGAAACATTTTCCTTAAAAATTGGGGTCACATTGGCACATTTAAATTCATTAGGGAATTACTGTTTGCAATCACCTCCTCATTCCAAACTCGACTAAGATACTCAGAACACTCTTTGGAACATAATTTCAGACATTTTGCAGGTATACCACCAAAATTTCCCTGTTTTTTAGGGTCTAAAGTATTTATTTCCTTTGCCATATTTTCAATTTCTATTCTATCAAATTTGAATTCTTGTTGTTGATAGTGGTAATGCTTGGATGATTTTTGAACTTTCAATGGCAATATCAACTAGATCGGTTAAATTGGAAGTGTCACAAAGAAGTTCCTTGATAAAGTCACATGATAAATTAAATGCCTTAACAGCGGTATCAAAAAAATAATGAAATGTTTTGGCTATATCCTGGTCTTCAGAGATAATACCGTCTTTTTCAACTAATGTTATTTTTGATGAGACTGAACTTTTATCACTTATCAATAGTTTCAAAGTTTGCTAAAATTTCTTGTTATCAGTTATCTTATTCCACACCATTATAATACTTTTTACGCTCTTATAAAGTTTGGTGCAAAAATTCCTTTGCTTCTTGAATGCATTTAAATTTTCTGTTGTCCCCTTTTTGAAATACCTAGTTCGCAAGGCTTATCGTCGCATAATAGCATTGTTCCCTCTAACAGTTTTTCTTTTCAAAGGAGCATGTTTATTTAAGATCACAAGAAAGATTTCCTCAAAAACTGCATAATCAGTATTCCTATTTGCACTCATTACAACTCTAAGTTCATTTTTATAAATGCACTTTGACTAGTGCCACTTTGTAGGGATCACGGGTGGGAGTGTAACTTAAGGAGAAATTAATCTGTGAAGAACTTTTATTACACACTATACTAGTAACAATATAATAGGGAATGCCTTCCATATGGTGACCACTGATCACTTTATTCTTTTTTGTTCTCCTTGTTGATAAATGTAAAGAAAACTAACAAACAGGTGTTATTTTTCTGTAAACGTGAATTGTTTTTCAGGTCCACACAACCATGACAAGGCAAAATTCAAAGGTGTGAAAAAAAATCCAAGAAATAACAAAAAATACAGGGATTGAATTAACAAGTTTAAAAGGGTTCACAAAAATTTCCTGCTGTTTTGGGGTTTTGCAAATCGTTATTAGTGTAATGCGAATAGTTTTGGGGGATTTGCAAGTCATTTTCAGTGGAAGGGGGAATAGTTTTTTATATATTTAGTTATTGAAAAGGCATAATCCAACAAAATATTACGTGAAATATGCACGTTTTTAAGATATACAAATAAAAATAAACATTGTGTTTTCGTAATTACATAACTTGTAACTTCTTCTAAATCTATCATTTTATATTGAATATCATTGATTTTACAAAATATAGTTGTTCCTGATTTGAAGGTTGATTCACAATTTCCTGAAATTGAGGGAAATTTGACTTGCTGAAAGTGAAAAACAACTAGCAAATTGCAAACTGACCCGTGTAATTTCATGAGATGAAACTTTAGCCAAGATCGCGGGTCTTCAAAATAGATAGTGAATGGAAAAACAAAAGCAGGACAGATTTTTTGACTTGAAAATGTCCTGTGCCTTCATTTATGTTTACTTTTTCAGCCAGATGTGTCTCCCTCTATAAAATTGTAATGTTTAATGTCCCCTGGGGCTATGGAAGTTCTCTAGAATATATCAGTTTCATGATTCTTTTCAATGATGTCAATGAGGTACCGTTTTATTAGGACAATTTTTTTCTCAATTTACAAGCATTGCAGCTTAAATGTGTTGCTTAATTTTAGCATTAATTATGTATATATACAGTTTATTTTTGTGTAAAGGTATAATAAGGTAGTGTAAATGGAGTCTAAAGGACATGCACATCATGCATCATGCAAACATTTGCAACAAGTCAATCAAGCTATTATAGCTACAATTCGGCTTATGTACATATTTTTGTTTACAGGAAACCTGTTTAAAAAGAAACCCAGATGGATGTTGTGTGTAGCAAGCTATGTAACTGGGGTACAAAACGATCCGTACAAAACAGTGGGGATATCCCGCTAAGACGACACACACACACACCATGTTTTAAAAAATTCTACAAATCTGAACTTACCATTTTGCACAAAATTATCAAAAGATGTGGCTGTATATATATATATATATGTACTACAGATAAAATATGTGTCAACGATTTAAATTTCCATTAGTAGTTCGAGTAGTTCATAAACTATATTGCTTAGTTAGCAACGACGAGGTATAAACAAAACCACAAACCCATCGAAAAAAAGGACCGATTTTTTCCCGATTTTCCCGTATCGGTTAGCATCTATCAACGCATGCGCAAGTTTTTTGCCTAACCCCAAAAGACGCGTATTATTTATTAAAGCCGCATTCACATTTACGTACTTTTTCGACGTAGCATGAATCTTATATATTAATTTTCAGTTTTCCTATAATTTGCAGTTACGCAGTAAATTTGCACTTTCATTATGTTGTATTTACCTAAAGAACATCTGCTGTTTTGTGTTCTTTTTTAGGTGTCCTATTGACTTACGTTCACGTCGTGTACTCTGTTAACATGAGTTGCTTATGGAAAGATTTTCATATGCAATTCATGAACTAAAAGTCAAAAACTTTCCTGTCAAAGATATAAAGAAGGACACAATTTGTTTGTTTGTTTTCCATTTCGGCGTCTTCTTCTTCTTCTAAAAATAATGAGCATAGCTGCAACAAGCTTGTTGATTGCTGCCATTTTGAAAATGAAAGGTGAACATAACATTTCTGTGCTTATGTGAGTTGACGTAAGAGCTTACGTAAAAAAAACGTAAGTGTGAATGCGGCGTAACGAATTTATTTTTACCTTTTACAAAATTTCCAATAGACAATAGAAGTGTGAAATGGCAAAAACAAACCTATAAATAACCTAAAGGGAATAATAAAGACTGGCTCTGCCTCAGAAGTTGTATCTGATTATGTCTGACGATGTTCTTATGATAAAGGTAAAATGTATTAGAAGAACCAAATGTTGTAATTGCTTATAAAAGGGAGGGATCAGATAATGTATTTAAATGGTACGTTGTTTTGATTGCCTTGTGGTGAAGATCATAAATTTAGTTTTTTCTGGGTTGATTATCAGATTCTTATCTTTTGACCACCAATAGATGTCATGAATGGTCGATTGGAGCTCGTTGATTTTGTTACTAATCTCCGAAGGCTTGCAGTCTTTATACAGGGTGGAATCATCTGCGTACTGAATACAGGTGCAATTTGTGGCAATTTCATTTATATTGCTAACATACATGTTAAACTTATAAAAAGGGAGGGATGAGGAAACTCGTACGAGTAGATACTGCAGAAAATTGAAATCACATAACGGCTAGATTACCCATGGACGTACAGTGTGTTTCAAAATGATGGCAACGGAAATTTTAAAGTTGTTTTTCTCAGTAAGTATATCGAATTTTGAAATAATTTTTACATCAATGGAAAGCCCTTTTCGAGATCTTTCGCCAAGTATATTTTTGTGAGAAATGAAAAAGAGGTTTTCGAGAAAACAAGGAAAATGTCTTGGAAAAATGTCATTAAATTTTTAATGGTCGATTAAGACGTGAATGAAAAGAAACAAGTTATTCAAACAATGACGTTGATTTAGAAAGTAATTTAAGTTAAAGCTGTGTGTTCACGAGAAAATATTTATTTCATGGAAGAAAAATGATGCAAGCATTTGTAAGTGGTTAGAACATTCTTTTACTAAAAGCAATACAACATTTTCAAAAGTCATCAAAACGACGAAATTCAATAAAACTGACGTTAGTTTCCTTCAACGTGTCGACCTCCATTGGCGATACATTCTCTGGCGCGGGTTTCCATGGCCCTGACTGCATTGACTATTGATTGAGGAGTTAAACTTCTTGCCTCATTTACAATTCTTAATCTTAACGTTGCAAGATCTTGCGGAGGCGTAACAAAAACCTTTTGTTTAAGCCAGCCCCATAAAAAAAAATCACACGGTGTGAGATCTGGTGATCTTGCTGGCCACTCAACATTGTGTCCCATCGCAATTACCCTAGGACCAAATACTTCCCTTAGGCGATTTCTTACTTGCCGAACTCTGTGCGCCGTTGCTCCATCTTGGATCCACCATAGCAAATTTTGCTGGTGTTGCAATGGAACGTTATAATTCCTTTGAAGTTGCGGAAAGACATTTGTATTCAGCATATTCAGGTAGGTTCTGCCGTTTACATTCCTGTCGAAGAAATAAGGACCCAATAAAGTTCCGTTTCCGCAAATTCCTGCCCACACATGCAATTTTGCCCGACTGAAATTTACATCGAAATTTGCGTCCCGAGGAGCTTGACCTTTAGCAGCATACACACGAACATTCTGGCTCGAAACTTTTCCGTCCATGCCAAAAGCCGCCTCGTCACCAACCACAAGGTTTGCCAAAAAGCGGTTATTCTGACAGGAATTTAAGAACCATTGTGCATATCTGAAACGTCGAGGATAATCTGTTTGTAAGAGAGTGTGACGTTTGTGCGTTTTGAATGGATGAAAACGTAGATCCAGGCGTGTGATACGATTGAAACCTGAAGCAGACAAAGCCAGATTATTTCGGCGACAAGTTGTTTGATTGTTGTTTTGGAGTTCCGCTCTTACTGCTTGGATATTTTGCGGTGTTCTCACTGATCTTCTCCTCCCACTTTTATCTTTGTGAAGATTTTTGGTAGTGCCATGTCTTAGAAACTTTTGCACATTTCTTGTAATTGTTGACTTTCTCGGTACATTTCGTCCTGGAAACTGACGAGCAAATTTAGCTAACACAACGTTGCAATTCTTTGTTTCAAGATAACGTTGCACTAAAAATGTGCGTTGCTCAACAGTTAGATGTGCCATGTTATGTTTATGTTACAAAATAATGTTCACGTTTCTTCATAGCCTTACTAAGAAACTACGCAATTTTCGCAAAAAATGTTATTTTTTAATATCAATTTGGGAGTCTCAGCGCAAAAATAAAATTTCTATGGATTTAGAGCTCTGAAACAATAAGCACGATGTAATTAAACGACGTGTTAATCGACCATTAAAAATTTAATGACATTTTTCCAAGACATTTTCCTTGTTTTCTCGAAAACCACTTTTTCATTTCTCACAAAAATATACTTGGCGAAAGATCTCGAAAAGGGCTTTCCATTGATGTAAAAATTATTTCAAAATTCGATATACTTACTGAGAAAAACAACTTTAAAATTTCCGTTGTCATCATTTTGAAACACACTGTATAAGAAGAGAAGGACTTACAACTTGCATTGATCTATTCAAATAAAGCGTGTCTCGGTTTAATGAAAGGCAGTTTTAAAATCCCTCAAGCACAGTTAAAAATACACGATTTTATTGGCTTCTGAGATTTAAACAACCAACCAGAAATGTTTTTCAAGATATTCTGTTCATTTTGTAGCCAATTTTTAAACTCTGATTCCTTCCTCTACAGCCTCAACCTTGAAACTTTCCGAATTGAGGGACAAGATATTCTTTTTCCTGTAGATTGCGCGGCGTTTTCCCAGCATCTGTGACAGATAGATTTTTTGGTAAAAGATGTATCAAGTTAAATACTACATAACTCGTTAAAATTCACTGTAAACGCCCATCAGACATCTTGAAAACATTAAGTAATAGTTTTGAAGTACTAATGAAAATCGCAGATTTATATGCAATTCACATTCCTTCAATTTCTGAGATTTTTCACAATGTGTGAAGCATAGACATTATAGACGTATAAACCCGCCCCATGTAAACCTAAAATCCAGTGAAATGCGAGACACGCTTTATAAAAAGGAATGCCAACATAAAAAATTTTAACAATAGAATTCAAAAGCTTTAGAAATTAGTTGTAAGTCCATCTCTTGTTATACGTGCATGGATTAACTTAACAATGTATTAGGACTGTAAGTTGTCCTTAAAAATAAACAAAAAACCCCAAAAAACCCCACAAAAATAGAAACATATATAACTTAATTAATAGGATATAACAAAATGATTCTAAATTTGAGAGAATCTAAATACATTAAAAACATATTTAGGTCGGTTTACGACACAAAAAGAACAATGAAGTGGGGGACGATTTAACCTGTGAACCCCAAACATAAGGATACTGATTGCCTTTGGTATTTTATTTACGTTGCACCACACTTGATATTTCTCACCAGACAAATATGTCTGGTGATTAGGTTCTTTTGTCGGACAAATATTTACTGTTTTTATGCCGGACAATTTCAGATGTCTGGAACTAATATTCAGGTTGGTTTAAAATTAGGAAAACCCATGCAAAGCAGTTTTTCGTGCATTTTATCATTCTTTAAAAAAAAAAGAAAAAAAAAGTCAACTGACATGCATACAAAAAATGAAAACAATAGACACAGCTGTGGATGTTGACATGGCAAAGAAACAATAGAAAGGGATGCTAAAGTGAGTATGGTGATGATGATAAAAGATTATGTAGATAATTTTAGATACAAAATGTTTTCAAATCAGTAAAAGAAACACCCGGGTGGTTATTAGAATTTCTTTGATAATAATAATGATGATGAATATAGAAGAGAGAAAAAAATAAGAACCACACGCAGTAATGTTTTATTCAAATTATTCTCCAAATTGTTGATAAGCGCCCTCCTCTTATAAACTGCTCATCCAAGTTGCAAAAATGAATAAGCACCTGGGTGGTTTAAAGGAAAAATGGAGTTAATAGAATTCAAAAAGTAAATAGCAATAATAATATTACTGAAAACATCCATCGTCCCCTGTATTGTTCTCTGTAAAGTGCATTAGGAAAAAAATTGTGCCCAAAAATCTATTTGGTACATGTTTAGAACTGTTGTGCCACGAGTCTATGAAAGCATTGCAAATTTATGTTACCACAAAAAATGTCATCAGTGTGGAGGTTTATCCAATTTCAAATCGTGTACAAAGGCTAAGTAAGCGCTGACCTTCAAGCCGTAAGGCTCTCGTTGTTACTTTATTTTGATTGAATTTGCGTTAATCCTTATTATTCAGACTTATTATTCATGATGTGTTTAATGGTTTGTTCCTGAGAATGGAAATGATTCGGGCTTCTGTTTTGTTTTTGTCCTTCGGTTTTTACTGCTGACCGTCCTCCCTCTACCCGTCCTTCTTCTCCCAGGAACATAATATTCTGGTGTAATGGCATTACTTCTCTTCATTTGTTTTTACAAATTGGATAAGAGTGAAGCTGTTTATGTGAAACGTAAACTGAGGAGGAGAGCAAACCAATTGTAGTTGACTATGCTACGGTATAAAAAATGTTTCAAAATTCGTATTGTCACATATTATTCATAGCAGTATAAAAATATAATATCAACACTAGGGAAAATTTCTACTGCCATTAATATTTTATGGCGATACGAAAATATAAAATGTTGATCTTTGGACGTTAAATTTGATGGTATCTCGGTCGTGAGTGTTCCCCGTAGTGAAGGATCACGTTTTCTCATTAGCAGAAATTTTGGGCAGTTTTTAAGGTTGATGTATTTGTAAGCCAGTTTGGGGAGAGCAAGTTCTGCACGTTCCGTCAGCAGTAGCCACTTTATCGCCAAAACGTCTGAACAAGTCGAATACCAAAGTCTTACGAAACTTGCTGCAGCGTTCTGTACCCGTTGAATTTGCTTTTGAAGATATTTTGGAGCGTTGTAGAAGATTACCGTAATTAAGTTACTGATTTTTGTGGATTTTTTCTGCAGCTTTTTGGAAAACAAAACCATTTATTTTGCCATTTATTTTTTAAGTCCTTTGGTGTCATCAGGTATTTATACCTGGGATCTGCTATCAGAACTCAATTCAGAAAGGATTAGAAATAGGGCATTCACAAAAATATTAAACCCGTCATATAAGGCATATGACGGGTATATCCTTATTGAGGAATAAGACTTTTTCGTGAGCTATACTTTAGCTATAATAAATACGCGAGCTTAATTTTCTACGCCAACCTTCCGTGACCTACTTTGCAGATGTAAGAAAAGCAGTGCGGACTTCGAGAAAAGCCATATGCATCTAACTTCGCTATCCAAATTATCATATTGTGCATTACCCGTTCAAAAAACCTTAGACTGTGTTCCCATAACACCGGATAGATTTTACAACGTTATGAAAATATAATCGGATAGGCGTGTTTTGTTCCCATCTAAAAACAATTTTTCAGCATCATATCGGATAGATATCACAATGCAAGTACTTTCTAAATGATATGTTATGTATCGTATAGGTTTTTACAACGCTACATTAGCAAGCGGGAACACCTAAATGATTTTATAATTTTAAAAATGAATGTATAATTTTAAAATGAATTCTCATTTTATTAAAAAGAATATGTACAAAAACAAGGTTTCCATAAAAACAACATTTAAGCCCAGTTCTCATATAATCGTAAAAATGATAATCATTGACAATGAGTTTATCTGGAATTAACATGTACAGTAGAATCCCGTTTAGTCGTACCCCGGATAACTCGTACATTCGCTAAGTCGGACGGATTTCTTTTCCCCCTTCGATTTGATCCGAGTTATCGAGACTTCGGATAACTCGGACATTCGCTTAGTCGGACGAATTTCCTGTCTCCTCCGAGGGTCCGAGTTAACGGGATTCTACTGTAATTGGGACTTCGATATTATCTGGGATGATTTTGGATTATTGATTGCAGACAATCTGGGATTTCTACGATATATGAGAACTAGGGTTTTGATATGGCCGAAAGCTGCATAATTTCCAACTTCAGCCCGAACGTTCATACTTCGACTTCCTCATGACTCCATGAGAAATCAGAAATATTCTCTCTTGCTTTCTTTACATTATATTTTGACTTATTTACTTATTTATTTTGGTAATTTCTTTACAAAAAATTCATTTAAAACGTGCGCAGGCTGTTTAAGCTGAACTCATGATGAGAATATTTCATGTTAATCCAGCATAATGTGAACACTTCGATTCCGTTGTGTGCGAAAAGAGGAATATCATAACGTTGTACTCCTCCACTTTTTTTTGACTGAATACACCCATGACTAGTGATGCAGCTATTATTATAGAAGATATAGACTTCGAAATACACCTTTCCTGAATTCATGTTTATATCCTGACTCGTTTTGATGCGTTACACCGTTTCACATTTCAAACAGAAACTTGGGAAAGTACATTTTGATTTTTGCGCAACCAGTTGTCGCAGCAATTTTCATGAGAAAACAATAACTTCAAATTTGTAGATTCTGAAATTTCTAACGGCAGCGAACGTGTTAACAAAAGCCTTTTCGAGTTACCATTGAATTTAAAATCATAAAGCTTGAACCATCATTAAAATAAATATTAAAATCCCCAAGAATACCGACGTTTCGTAGGATAAACTAGCTATTCTCAATATTTCCAATAAAATTCTTTGTGAGATTGGTCGGGTGGTTCATATACTCCAACATACCAAGCCGCTTTTGTCAGCGCAAATTTAAGTCAGCTGGATGAAATACTACTGTAATTTGTATATAAGTTCTGATCCACATAGATCACCTTATCTCTTATATTAATTACCAACAAGAGGCCCTGGGGCCTGAAGGTCAGCGCGGTTGGGCATACCAGAAAAGTAGTACACATTACGAAGGACAATTAGAACACTTATAACACAGATAACATTCCGCGCCGCATGTATTTACTAAATTTCCCAACCTTTCTCCTGCGGCGGCAAGAACTACATTCTATTCCGAATTTGATATCCTTTATAACTGTAGATTTTCAACCTGAAGTCCTTATACTGGAGTATTGAATACAATTATTCATGTATTATGAACTCAATCTATTATAAAAAAAATGTTAAGTACAATGTAACAAAATATGTGCCAAAGTAAAAAGCTGAAGAATATATACTTCTCACGCGACAAAGATAGCTATGCAAAATTGAACAATGGAAATCATTTTTTGGAAATATCTTAAAGTAAAAAATCTGGTTAAGTTCAGATAAGGCCGATAAGAAGTTCAAAGAGTTCGGACAAGTCTAGGTAATTCTGACAAGGTCAATTTTTGAGGAGTTCTGGCAGCAGATACGAGATAATACCATAGATGATGCCACCAACAAAGGACCTAAAAAATAAATTATATAACTGTTATACAATCTCAGATCCACTAGTGATGAATTTCTAACTAATTCTCACAAGTATTTTTAGAAATTTCATTAATTTAAAAAGAAATTCTGCAATATCCCATATTTTGATAATCTCCCAAAAGTTACTGGGCAAAAATTCACAAATTTGAGGTCAAAAAGAAATGTTGTAGGAATATTCGGCTTAGTTGCAGTTCACTCCTGGAACGATTATCTTGCCCTGCAAAAATGAGTCATAATGAATCATTCTTTGAAACCATTTCAGGTCTGATCCATAGTAGCAGTTTTCGTGCAAATTTAATTTCGCGAATTGATATAAAGTAAACTTTTCCCAGGAATTTAATTTTGTTAATTTCACAAATAATTAGTCTTCTTATTTTTTTTAAATTAAATATTACCATGCATATGTTGACAGACATTGAGACAAAAAGTATTCTTTCCTTTCACAAGAATTTAATTTTAAGAATACGTGAAATCCATTTTTTTCCACCTTGAAGTATATATTTGGAATATATACAGTAAAGCCTGAAAGAAATTGACGCACCTGTGAAGGAATGAATTTTTACATAAAAATGCAAAAGATTTGTAAAGTCTGCTACATGAAGTGTCTTCAACACAATTTGATAGGGAAAGCTAACAATCTTAAGTGGAAATGTAAAGTTTCTTTCTTTCTTTTGGATCATTTTTATCAAAATAAAATGATAAAAGTCTTTTATTCTTGGATTTGCTCTGAAAAGTTCAATAGAAACTCCATCACAGTGTCATATTTTTGGTGAAATTTATGAGAGCGTATTAGGAAAAATAGAATTTCTAGTGCATAAAGGAATCGGTTAATACACCGATATACTCAAAACAACAAGAACCTTAAAAGAAACAAAAAAGATAACGCTCCTTCCCGGGAAAGAGATTACGCAAATATCAAGTTTCATATCAATACCAATTATTTTCTTTGATTTATTTGACTGTTAATACTAGTCCAAATTGTGTATAGGGGTGCTGCTATTTAAGTTTAAATTTTGTCATCCCCCAACAACCATCATTATCCACTATCTAAATTTTCATTCATGTTTTTTGTTTTGTTTTTAAAATAAAATTAGGAGAGTAAACATGTCTTAAGTTAACACAAGACCGGACACCCACCCTACCTAACAATTTTTAAAAGTACATAAACTGCCACTACAACCAGGGTCTCTCTATACTCCATACTATGTGTGTGGTGTGGGTGTGAAGTGGATTTATATAGCTAAGAGAACGCTATATAGCAACCTGTTTTTAGACACCCAGGAAATATTTTGTGTATTTTTGTATTTTCATCAACAGGGAATTTGTGAAATTTTAAAAGGCCACAAAAAAGGGAAAGGAGGGACAGAAGAGGAGGGAATAAAAATCGAAAATGGGATCAAACAGTTTCTCACAAAATCAATGTCATTATATAAAAAAAAACAGTAAGAATTTTCTAACCTTGAGTGCTGCACTGTGTCGTTCTCTCGAACACAAATTAGGATTGCACGTTTTCTGTATTTTAGGCCGCACTCACAATAATTAAATTACTTTATGTAAGTTGTAGTGTACTGTAGTAGAATATACTGACCCTCTATATAATATTGACCTCCCCCCCCCCCATGGTTTACGGTTATGACCAAAAGATGGTCAAAATAATCTAAGAAATTCAGCCTTAGAAAATAATGCCCCCTCGGCTGATTCCTGTGGAGAAATGAATTTCAACTTCCCTTAACGCATCCATGCAGTTGGTATTCTTCATTAGAGGATGTCTGAAACATATGTAGAGGTAACAGATGTTTTGACGGGTTAGATTACAGGGGGGGGTCAAAATAATCTAAGAAATTCAGCCTTAGATAATAATGCAAATAGTGCCGGGCGTGCTTTTTCTTCGCTTAAAATTATCCAGATAACAGGATGCTTTTTCTTAATATTGCTCAGTGAAATTTGATATGGATGAGTTTAGATTTTCACCATTTTCTTGTGACTATGATATCGCGTAGTACGTAAACATCCGCCCCTCCTCTACCTCGCTTTTTGTGTTATCCAGGGCGTAACTAAGATACACGAAACTTCATGCACTTTTTACAGGAAGGTGAAAATCTATTAGCGACAAGTTTTTATTACCAATTTTTCTAAAAATCTTGAAAATCTTATTAATAACTTTTTTGGTTATAGAAATAGTAATTATATATAAACGAATTTTAGAATTTAATCGTTTGCATTTCTATTTTTGGGTTACAATGAAAATTTCATATTAGTCGGAGGCGAGAAGAGAATTTTTGCATCTTTTTGCTTTTTAGTGACAACTTCGACATAACTTTTCATGTTTTCTGTAGGAACTTCCAAATATGCTAATAATGTATTATAAAAAACTGACAAAATTTTACCAATGTTGTAGTGTGAAACAGACTTCCTTTCTATGAGAAATCCACAAGGAAAACAGAGCTTTTGTTTCACTTCTCTCACAGCCCTGTGCTTGTTGTTGTTGTAGTTTTGTAGTAAACTCCTTAATCCTTAAATAAAGAGGTGGATAATCTTTGAGTTATAACTTCGAGTTAGCGGTTGTGAACGTCACAACTTCGAGTTGCCATTTTTCTATTTTGCTAACTTGAGGTAGGAAAAACAAAAATTCACCTTCGAGTTACTAACTCTATATTGGAAAAATATGTTTTCACTTTTGAGTTACAGCCCCTGCTGCCTAATAAAAGGAGTCCGAGAAAAAACTTTCCTTCTTGTCCTTTTATTAAATTCACAATCCACTAGTCTTTGTTGATGTTCCTTTATGTTTGAATGTTATAATTTTCTGTTTTTGTTGTTGTTTTTGTTGTTGTTGTTTCTTAATGGTTTTTGAGGAATGAAGAGTCATTGTGAAATATGAAGGATCGGTCCTTAATTATTCTCACTACTCTCACTATTCTTATTTCATTAATTCACCTTATAATGCATAGAAGAAAAATTATTGTGGAGGAAGAGGCGGTATATGTTCCATGGAGAAAGTGCAGTTTTGTGTTATTTTTCAGAAATAAAAACTTGACATGTGTAGTTAGAGGAGAAACAGTCCTCAAAAGCATTAGAGGTCTTTAATCTATCACTTGAAAAATAATTTATGAATTTAATCTTGAGTTAGTAACACAAAAATGAAATAAAGTTTTTCCAATCTTGAGTTGTGGTGACGTCACAACTGCTAACTCGAAGTTGTAACTTGAAAATTATTCGCCTCTTAAATAAACCATATACAGAAAATGTTTCAATCATAATTTCATTAAAGCTGTGTTTCCACAAATCTTAAATGACTCATATCAATACATATATATAAAAAAGAAATGCCAAACCTTATTCTTTTCACCCAAGGAAAAATTAGTGAACTACTGTTTTATTCTTTTGATATTTGCCAATGTTTTTGTGCTGGTGGTGTAAAAAGCATTTTCACTTCACCTTTCTTCACTTTCAAGCTCCTTTTTGCAAAAAAATATTTCAATTTTGAAACACTTAATTATTTCTTTGTTCATATCTTTCTTTTGTATATTTGTGTGAGTTAACACTTGATTAAAACAATTTTTTTTATTGATAGAGTATTTTATTTAGTACATGTAAAATCAAACACAAGCACCATATTAAGGTTGTCAAAACTTTCTAGTTTTTAAATAATTTATGAGAAAACAAAATACCTTCAGTTCTCTTGAAAAATATTTGTTTCAATGAATTCATCAAGTAGCAGAAGGCTTATTTCAAATGCAAATGGTTGTAAATGTTTGGAAAAGTTTAAGTGGAAAAATGTGTTGATGAATTAAAGATTTTGTTTTTAAAAATAGTAAGGTGGTATTCATGATTCTCTGGCTCATCTGATTAACAATAGAGAGAAGTGGCATTAAAGGGACTGGCAATAAAAAAACGAGCATGCATGTTGCAACCTGACTTTGTTGTCCATACGGAGCATATTTTGATACGTTACATTGCTTCATGGTAATTATGTAGTTATATATTTTGCTCATTAGCAAATTGCCCAAGTTGTTTTAGTGGAAAACAGAACCTTAATGGCAAATGGCGTAAAAATCCAATTTTTCCCTTATAAAAAAACTTATTTCTTTGCAATAGATTTTTTACTTACACAAATTTAAATGAGCATGATTTGTTTACAACTGATCAGTTAGATTTTGTTAAAGCCCAATGTGAATAAAATGTTAAATTTATTGTTAAGGCCTAATTTGCACTAGAGTGAAATAAAGTCTCTTTCCTTTCCTTTCCTAACTTCTCATAAAAGGTTTGTGTCATTAGTTTATCTTAGAAAACTTTGTCGCATGAACTAACAAATCTAGACCCTTATGATAACTTGGAGAATTGTTGTTGTATTTGCTGTATATATTACGAAACTGGTGCTCATATTTGAAACCAGAACTAAATACATACTTTTTTCATTCATTTCAGATACATTTTTGTAGTTGTGATACCATTATCACTATCTACTATAAAGAATTATAAGAATTTTTGCTAAATGAACTACATAAATATTTATTATCAGACACTTTCGTTTAAAGGTTTGCTTTAACTGTATGTCATATATGATTTGCTGAACAACATCCGCATTTTGACAACACAAATGCCAACAACGGGGAAACTTTAAAAGGCCCCTTTTCAGTATAAAAAAACAAACAACAGATGAAATATATATTTTCACGATCGTTGGGAAATGCTCTTTCAAATTAGAACAACAACAAAAAATAATATGATAAAATTTTGACCTCCCTTTTTGACGTCCATATTAAGTCTTTCCTTACTACTTCACTCCAAGTCTTCCAAGGCCAACCTCTTCTTAAAATACCCTCAACCTGAATATCCCTGCATTTACTAGGCAAGCATCAACTTCTTTCTATAAACAAACCATTGCAGCCTTCTTTTAAGTTATTAATTTTGTTTAATTATCAACATTTCGCATTCTGTTTCTCAACTATCCACAGAGAGAACTTATTATTGAGATTTCAATTATTTTTATTTTTAGGACATTTTATTCTGTTTTTCTTAGCAATAAAAATGATTGAAGATGATGATACCAATTCATTACCTGCAGCTCTTCAAACTCAAATATCATATCAAGATGACAACAAAGCACCAAGATATAAACAATCTGGTTTTGTAATATCCAAATTGGGCATCTCATTGAAGACTATTCCCAATTTTTGCAATTTGTCACTGATTTATTCAATATCCAACAGTAAATGTTTGTTGCATAGTAAAAACTTCCAGCCCTTATCTAAAAAGATACCACAATTAATTCGCATTAAGCAATGTAAAAAGCTGATATATGCTGCAAAGTCTGAATTAGAATTTATTCAAACTTTATCTTTTATCAAAAAAGGTCTTCAAGAAGTCAATTACAAAGTTGATGTACTGATAAATGCATACAACACTAACAATCACGAAGCACCTTCCAAGCTAATGAACGGTTGTTCAACGGGTATTGGTTATAATTTTAAATGCATATCAGAACTGCTAGATCAATGCTGTGATTCATTTGAGAACTTACTGCATAATAGTTCTCAATATAATAATGAACTTCTAAAAAGATCAATGGTATCAAGTTGTACTCACCATGTCTGTTCAATGATTATTTCCATGTGTAATACAATCGCAAAGAAACTGATTCAAGTTCGAAATATGATGGAATTTTCTGGCACCTACGAATTTTTACCAAACATCATTTATCGATGTCATGTTTTGAAAACTGATATTTCAAAGTTTTATAATTCAATGTTAAGTCTTTCTTCTGTTCAGACACCCAAAGAATTTAAAAGGAAACTGAAAAGGTGTTTAGATTTTGTTATGCCATTTGTTGTTGGAAATGTTGTTGATAACAAAGATGGTGATGCTGTTGCTACACTGATGTGGTATATAGCTGAGTCAGCAAAGGCAAGATCAAAAGTTATTGTTCGACTAATAGTTGATGCTTCATCACCATTAACTAATTTGTTGCATATTGAAAATAAAAGCAATTGTGACGCTGAAGTTGTTTCTCCTTCATGCTTAGAAAAGACAGAATATAAGAAGAAAGTTTGCAAGGAAGTCACAAGAAAATTCAAAAAAATAGTCTCTACTGAAATGAATCTTTTCAAAAGCTTTTTACAAGATGTTTTGAGAGTTAATACATGCTTAATGAGTCAAAACTCAAGAAAACTATACAACCATGCTACGCATTCTCAGAATCCTTATCATTTTTTTAAAATCATTCATTGGGAAACGAGTATGGGACCAGTTCAAAAAGAGTATATATTTGATCATTACATGAAGATTTTATGGTTACTTGTAAAACATCACATTGCTGGTGTTTATATCCTCATATGCATAGACAGTACTACTAGTAACAGTTTATCAGGATTAACGGATAAACGCATTAAGAAAAGAGAATGTATGAGCAATTGTGTTGGGAGAATTGATGCAGGTTTGTTTATTATTTATTAATGCCCAGGATAGCCTCTTCAGTTCTTATAGAATTGTTATCAATGAGGGTCCTGCGTAGGTCCTAGAGCCCCTATTTGGGCTACGTAAGTTGCATGTTTGCCTCAACCGCTCAACTAGACAACCCCCTTAGACATCAATCCTGCTCTCAAGCTAAGTGTTAAGCTAAGAAGATTGATTCACAGTGTTATAGTCGCTGGCATGACTCGGCCAGGATTTGAACCCTGACCTGCACTGTAGGCGAACACTTCACCTTCGCCTTTTTTCTTATAATTTTTCTAACCACTGCAAACTTTGTGTGGTTGGTCTACTGTAATCTACCACCAGTGCTTGAAACATAAACTAATGTTCTACTTGTCAATTTTTTCAGGTGGTCATTTACCTAACCAACTTTTAGAAGTTTTATCATTGTTTGCATATAGTGTAGATGCCATTCATAGATTGCAACAGTGGGATAAAGGTAAGTTTCCTGGTCTTTGGACTGTTCTCTTGTTATTGCGTCTTGTTAGTATTTTGTTTTTAGTGGGAATCTCCTTAAAGACAGGCAAAGACAGCTGTCCTTGAACAGACAGACATTAAGAAGTGCATTAATTTATCAGAGTGAATGTGAATTTATTATAGGCATGTGTCAAGCTATGTCGACTTTTTTAAAAGACCGTTTTCGTTTGAATGATACATCAAAAACTGGCAGTTCAACAATAAATTGCATGCTCAGCAATCATGCTCGTCTAATGGAATTGATTACTGTGTTGAAAAACAAAGATGGATTGATAAAAGAAACAAATATGTTTCATGCAGTTTCCATACAGAACTGCATTCTACAACCGTTAATATCTTCATTCAATTTCTTGAATTTCTGTTTAATCGTGAAAAGACAACAATTTCTTGCATCAGCTGCTTGGGAACCATTTTTTATTATCATTACTGTGGATTTAAAAGAAATTTATGAACAAGTTGTGAATGATCTAAATCTGATAGCTTATGTTGAAAATCAGGATGGTGAACCAATGTTAGAGTATTTTGATAATATCATTGAAGATTGGAAGGTAATACATTATCTTGATCATCTAGGGGGTGATGACATAATTTGGGATAACATTTATCATTTCTATCAAACTGATTGCACAAATTTCAGTGTAAGTGACTTGGAATTGTCCCCATAAATCTCCTAGTTAAATGTTGATGTTTGAAGTTATCACCACAGATTTTCATGTTACTTTGTATAGGGTATATGCATCCTAAGCTCCTGACAAGCGAATATGGAAGACAACTAAATTCTACTCTTAATTATTATGCTCTTCAAGATTGTTATCTATCATTTATCAAATCTGAACTTTCTATTTTAGATGTTCAAAACGAGTAGTGTGCGTGGAATGGTTCAAGTTATTAAAACTCGATCAAGAGACATTTGGAAACAACATATGCCTGACAGAAAAATGTGGAGAAGGCGTGGTTCACGTATGTTTACTAATTCATCTATTTTTCTCTGTTGGAATTGGTTAACTATCCGAGGCATCACTAATCTATGGTGTTGAATGTTTATTGTATTTCTAAAAACTGAATTTGAATACATGTTTACACACACAAAATTTGGGCTGGGGTTGCTACAGTTGCTCTCTTTTACAGGCTCATTTGTGTCTGAGTGTTTCTGAGTGTTCTTCTATTCACGTAGACCACCGCGGGTTTCTTTAAAACAATCGAACTTTTATGGCATGTTTCACATCAGCAAGCAAAACTATATTATGTTCTTTTATTGCTCTTTTTATTTTAGTTTCAGGTCTTGTTCTCGCTTTATTTTTGTTTTTTCCTTCTTGGGCAAATTCGTTTTAGCCTTGGGCGTTGCTTGTTGGGGAAATTGGCTTTAGCCTGGGGTGTTGCTTAGCAGTTAATTGATTTTTTTGACCGTAACTCATTAATAAGAGATCATTAACCTCGATAATCGGATGAAATTTGTTCTCAGAAACGTTCATCTCGTAAGACTACTTGTAAATCATCCAGCAAAGAGTTCATCACAGATATTATTGCAAAGTCTTAACTTTTTTTCAGACGTTCAAGTATATAAAGGTAGTTCTTATACAATTGTGGCGCTACAATCCATTCTTGCGCCCATTGTTGACAGTCTGGAGTGTGTTTCACGTGACTTTGGTCTTGTTATACTTTGCAAATGTTTTGCTGCATTTGTGAAAAGTTGGATGGATCATATACTGACACAACAGATCGTCTTCAGGTGAGTTGAGATGATGTTGACGTCAGTTTGATTTATGGTATCATTGACACGTTTGATCCATTTCATGTTTAGTCGTTATGGAGCGAATCAATTGAGTTTTGATTTTATGAAATTTTTGCAATGGTTTGAAGAGGATGCATTTGATTTCACCAATGAAGAAATATCAGAGATTCAATCATTATCAGTTATAAATGAAATGAAGAATGTGATCATGTTACTGTCATGTCAGCCCGAACCTCGAAAACCAAACCGAGACCGTTCCATGTTAAATAGTACTGTCACTTTTGGCGCGTCTTCGGCTTCTGCTATTTCACAAGTTTCGTTAGGTAAACCTATCTTAATATTTTATGAACTTTTTACGAAGGACTCCCACACTGCATGCCTTCCAACACTGCCTCGTAGCTAATCGTAGTGATGGAACCAGGTTGATGCAGTGTATATATTGTTAACTTTATTTACACAATGTCCAATCACCGCAAAGGTAACGGATCGCTTGGGAATTTTACCCACTGCCTCTTGCTCAAAAGAATTTATACTTAATTTATAATTTATACCATAGTCACAAGAAAATAACTAGTCTGGAATCAGGGCCGTTTTCGGGCCGTTTCTTATGAATAAGTCGGGTACCGTGAAAAACTAGAACCCATGCTTTTTTATGGTGCAAAATAAATCTTGTAACAGGCGGGAAACTTCGAATTTACTGAAGTAAACTCACCATGCCAGGTCGAAATTGCTCTGTATTTGGCTGTTCTACCTCCAGATATACAAAAGGAATTGCTATATTTCGTGTTCCTCGTGGCGACGAAGAGTATAGCGTTAACTTGCGTGCTACTTGGGTCGATATTGTAACCAGAGACAGTGTTGTAGACAAGTCTTTGAGGGAACAAATTCAGAAAAGGAATATAAGTATATGTGAGCGCCATTTTGAAGAGAAGCAATTAAGGAGAAGTAAGTTATATTTCGCTATGACAATGATCTTGCTGCAATACAAGGTTTTAAATAACTCACAAGACATCACACCACCATGAACTACTTTTTTGAATACAATAACTAGCTCTCTCTCTCTTAGTAAAAAAAAACCCAATTAGCCAAGAATGTCTGGTACTTATTTCAAGCCTTGTATATAATAATACAAAAAAACAAAATTTTCGTTTAAGTGATCAACCTATACACATCTCATCATATTTTTGATATTCACACTAAGGTTTTTAAATTCAGAGCTAAACTTTTTTCTTTCACAGATTCACAGAGAACAACCTTGATCCCTGGATCTGTTCCCACTTTGAATCTTCCTGTTAAAAGCGTGCCGTCATCAATTACCTCTCCAAGAGCATCTGCAGATATTATTGCAACAAAAAAAATAATACAAGAAGCTGCTGCATCTTCTATACATACAGTACCAGTAGCTCTCTACAAATCCTATGATCAGTTTGTTAGACGCATAAAAACCCTAAAACTCTCTGATTCATGGAAAATTCAAGATTTTGCAGTTTCAAGCCAATTTACTAGCATCCACCATCACAATAAAGTCCACCTTCTTCCCCATCACGAAATATATGTCAAACCATCTCTAGAATTCTTGGTCAGAGTATTTGGATGGAATCTTCCAACTGATCATAGCATATATAAAGACCATTCCCAATCAGTTGAAAATATAACGCTTTCTCGGCTAATTACATTATTGTCGCAATATCAACTTTGTTTGGGAGTAGATATTGAAACAACAATGGTATTACCGCAAGACTTTCACAAACACATTATCCCAAAAAATTACTTTCCATATGAAAGCCAATCTTTACCTACATGTCAAACCGTATATGATCGTTCACTTATATGCAAATTACTTATAAAGTCTGGTGACAAGTGCAGTGAATGTCAACGTCTGCACATTACTGTGCAACAAAAGTCACGAAAATCATTGAAAAGAAAAGCTGACAACATTTTAATCCCTGCCAAACTCAATGCACCCATTTCTTTAACTTCACCAGAACGTCTCAAATTGACACTTCAAAATCAAAGAGCTGAAATTAAATCACTTAAGATTGATATTGAAAAGCTTAAAGCAGAAATTGAAAAATCATCAGTAACTGTATCCCCAGAATTAAACGATGACATGAAGTCCGTCATGTCAAGTGCTCTCGATGAAAAAAATGTTTCACCATTTATGAAATTCTTTTGGGAAGAGCAGCAAAAGTATATATCATCATCATCAACTGGCGTTCGGTACCACCCAATGATCATTCGCTACTGCCTTTCCCTTGCTGCTAAATCCTCAACAGCATATGAAAATATCCGCTACAACGAAAAAACTGGCACAGGCTTTTTAGTGTTGGCGAGTCAAAAGCGGTTACGTGACTATAAAAATTACATCCGTCCACAGCGAGGCTTCAATAAATATATCTTCTCTGAATTGAAAGCCAAAACTGCATCGTTCAGTCCAGTTGAGAAATTCGTAGTCCTTTTGTTCGATGAAGTAAAAATTTAGGAGAACCTAGTATGGGATAAGCACACTGGTGAATTGATAGGTTATGTCGATCTTGGAGACGTCAATATCAATTATGGTACCCTTAAAAAAGTTGATGAGCTCGCCACCCATGTTCTTGTATTTATGATCCGCAGTATTGTCAACCCATTTAAGTTCAGTTTGGCTAATTTTGCAACAACAGGAGCTGATTCAAAGCAGATCTTCCCTTTGTTTTGGAAAGCCGTGGGTGTTTGTGAACATTATTGTAACCTGAAAGTGTTAGCCACGACTTGTGATGGTGCTTCTCCAAACCGAAAGTTTTTTAATATGCATTTCAATTTTTCTGACTGTGGTGATGCTGGTGTTGTTTACAAAACAACCAATCTACATTGTCCTGATCGCAACATTTATTTTTTCTCGGATGCTCCACATTTAATCAAAACTGCAAGAAATTGTTTATCTAATTCTGATTCAGGCCGATGCACAAGGTTCATGTGGAATAATGGTTTCTTCATTCTTTGGAGTCATGTTGCAGATTTATTTACCGAAGATCGTGAATGTGGGCTACATCTCCTTCCAAAACTGAGTTACGACCACATCAAATTATCATCATACTCTGTCATGAATGTTAAACTAGCAGCACAAGTTCTTAGTTGAACTGTCAGTCAAGTTCAAGCAGTTGAAGTCGTGGTATTTTCAGCATGCTTGGAATTCGTGTGACGGGTCAAACCACGTTTCGTTAGGCAGGTTTTGTTGCATTTTTTACAGGAAAATGAAGCGGTATAAGTGGCAGCAGGTATATCATCAACAACTGAATTACAATCACCATTCAATTCACCCTCTCCTGATAAAATGTCTTGGTCAATGACTGCAAAAATAGCGTCAAAATCATCCCCAGAAAAGAAATCTTCCTGTCTTGTCGCCATTTCTGCTTGTTCTTTGCACCATAATTGTACGGGCCGTATCAATTGGAAGTTTATTCTGCAAATCGGTCGTTTAGGGCCGCATCTTCCAGACTAGTTATTTTCTTGTGACTATGTTTATACTTTATATTGATAAAGTGGAGACTAGATTATTGGTGAATTAACAGAACGACCAGTCATTTATTGGTAGTCAAAAGTTTCATTGTTATTATTATTATTAATCAATATTTCATGCCTCCTATAAATACAGGCTCTTCTCGCTTTAAAGTAAGATGTTTAAAACCAATTGTGACATTAACAGTCTTCTGGAAATGTAACAAAAAGAGTTGTGTGAATTCTTGCTCAAACTTTGCCAAACTTTGTGTCAGTCGATAGATCTTAAATAGGGTTTCAAAAGTCATCCTTCTAAATCCCACCAAGTTTATGCCTTCCACCATGCTTTCGCCTTTAAAAGGTATTTGGACTGTTTATTTTAGATTCACTGTATGAGGGCAACTTTGACACAGTTCTACAAAGTATTGATATTCGTGATAAAGAAAGATGGCTGTCTTTGAGAGCAAAAGGGGGACAAACGAAAAAGCAATTTCTCTGCATCGGATGAGTACATGTCTACAAACCAATTACGAGTTGAGGCTTTATTTATTTTTTTATTTTTTTATTTATTCATCTCCTTCAATTCTTTTTTGTAATAATCTAACCAAATGACTTGTAATAAAAACTTTTATGAAGAATTTTCTTGGGTTATATGGAATAAAAGCGAAATCTGTTTGTTATTTTTAGTTCATATTTTTGAGGCGCGGTGCCTTAATTTATTGTTTGGAACCTCTCTCCCAGCCGACACAGGACCAATTGTTACTTTCTGCTAACGTTCCAGTAATGTTTTTACAATGGAAAATAAAAACTTACAATGTTAAATATTCTTTGATTGAAGATTGTTTCTTTGCTCCAAGAGTTAATTTTTCAAGACGCGATATTGCATCTTCAATTCAAAGTTTTAAATGATCTTAACCTTCGCTGATAGTTGCAAAGGGGTGAACTTTAGCGCCTCTTTTGCACTGATCACGCATTCAAAGCTGCTTTCATTCTCGCCATCTTTCTCATCCGAATCTGATTCTATCGTCTATTCATCCACGTTCATCACTTCATCAATACACTCTTGCCGCCAACTTGATGTACGTTAACTTCTTCGGAGGCTGCTAAAGTGGTATCAGCATCAATAAAATTTGTTTGTGTGTCTTCTCTGGAAGCAAGAAAGCCCTTTGGTGGAAAAAAAAGCACTTGATACGATTAATTTAAGGAGAAACAAGAAGCCCTGAGGCTCGAGCAATTACTGCATTCCTGGTAATGCTATGAAAACGCTTGTTTACAGAGCACAATCCTGAATTAGAATCAATATAGTCCTGTTCGCATTTTCCATATAAAATGCAACGTTCTCTAAAATAAAAGTTAAATATGCCTATTCAACGACATCCTTGAACCGAGGAACCTAACAATATCACTGGACTGTAGGCTATAAATTCTTTTATAATCAAATTCGATAATTATAAATCCACTATGCTTTAAAGTACAGATTTAACAACTTCAAAAAGGTAGAAAATAGCATCAGGAATGAAAATAACTGTAAGGAAAGCTTCAATTTCAACTTTCAAATAAGGTCAGGTAGTTTTGCATATTGCATATCTTTAATGCGTGTAAATGTGTGTTTATAATGCACAGCCTGAGAGACCTACGCTTTTCAAGGGTTAAAACAAAAGATTACCACTTACAACCTAGTAACAATTGTCTTTCGCGTTTCTTGGCTTTCACCATAACTGAGTTGGCATGAGATACTATACTGAATACCCAAAAGATAGGTAAGCTATCCCCGAAAAATCTATAAGATTTTAAAGATATAAAGAAAGATATAAAACTTGTATTGTTTTTAGAATTCTTTTGTATTTTCTTCAATAGTCAATTGAAATGAGACGAAATAGAGCGGGATTTCAACATATGACTTCCAGAACTCCCGTTCCTGGAGTAGTAGTAGTACGACCTTGGATTTTAAACACTATTGCAACCGTGAAAAATGAAACCACCACTATTGAATTGTCCGTTATGAAAATTGAAGAACTTTCGAAATTTGGTCCAAATTTTGCCCGAATTGTGATGTAATGCTCTATCATAGGTCATCATAAAATTTGAACGTTGAAGTTATTTCTCTCGGTACGTTTTTTCTTTCGGATCCGTAGATACATAGACAAGATACCCTACAGAATATTTTTTTGTATCCTCGGATATATACACAATTAAAAAATTCGTAACGAATACACAGATACATGTCTGTTTCAAAACAGTTTCCGCGCGAAGGAAAAATGTTTTGTTCTTCCACTTTCCACTTTTAGAGGGAAAGTTCAAACGGAACTTGATATTTTTGTCCCTAATGAGAGGTATTTTTAAAAGGGACTCGTACTGATTTGTTCCTGTCTTTGGATTTGTATCTGTTATAAGAAGGTGTCCGCTATATAGAATGTCCGCTAATCTAATGGAGATTTCACTGGAATTAAGAAATGCTCAGATCTCTTATCTCATCTAGCTTTTCTAACTTTTAAAATTTTTCACAAAATAACTTCAGTATAAGTCTTCGTCATCGTCGTGTCGTAGGACGTTGGCCATTGACGGAAAAGAAATTGGTTTTCATAGCGCATGTCGGAGGATTAAGATTTATTTTTTCGCTTATCCTAATCGTGTCTGTTTTTATGAAATATTCCACTTTCCTAAGAGTACGTTTACATGAAGCCGACAAGAAATGAAGGCGGCATGAAATTTTCATTGCGGTGTTCTGTTTACATTTAATTCCATGTCGCTTAAAAACAGATTATTTTTTTTACCGCTGAAAACCTCACAGATACGTTTACAGTAGCGGTGTGTTTCCACCTTAAAAGTAGCTAGAAGAAATGTTTTCTTTTTTTTTCGATCTCTAATTTTCTTTATATCTGTTGCATTATTTTATTTATTTGATCAATTAAGTTATTATTGTTAAAGATAATGAACTGTTATAAATAGAACTGAGGGTTGCAGTGTCCTGATATCAGCAGTGGGAATCCCTCATTTGAACAATACGAAATGGGTCTGGAAGGAGCAGCTAACTTATATCAAGATGGCAAACAGCAAGGTAAACAAATGATTGGCTCTCTCGTGTAGATTGTAGAAAACTGCTGAATCAGTTTTCTCACGACCTTTATAACAGTTCATTATCTTTAAGTTAAGTAATAGCTTGTCACCTACATTATATTATTTTTGTTAGAACAATCTGATTTATATTACAATAAAAATTCACTCTGCGCAAACTCAATAAAAAAACTGCGTACATTTTTTTTCTCATAAAACAGGGAGAAGAAATGTATAATTTTTTTCTTTACTGAAACTCGGGCTATAGGCGTTTACTGCGGGTATACAGCCGCAGTTTTTCGAGAGAAAGGCGATTCCCTGAATTAATGACGTCATGAGAGACATCTTGAAAGAAAAATTGAAATCTTGTTGTTTCAATCGAAAAAGTGCGTAAAAGTGAAAAAAAATTGCTATAAAACTTGTATTTAAAAATGTTTACTTTTTTTGTTACGAGATCTCGAAGTTTTTGATGACGATGATACAACTTTCTTGTTCCCAGGTTTTTTTTTCTTTGTTAAAATTGATGGCATGTGTGTAATATTCGTAACAACAAAAGCTGTCTGTTATTTATTATCCTCAGGTGAATAGCTGATTTGCTTTGTTTACCTACAAAATAACACAAAAATAAACGCACTCCAATACAATTTCTAATTTATTAAAGGACAGTATTAAAAAAGAATCAACGATGGAGGGAATTTTTCACAAAATATCAAGTTGTTCAGAGCGTACGTACAAAGTAACGAAGATTTGTTGCAGAAATTTTTTTAATGATGATTATCATTATGAAATCCTTTATGAAGGAGGGAGGCGGAAGGAAGATTTATAAAGGAAAAGCAATAGAAATAGGATTAGACTATTATTAAGCGTTGCGCCTGTTCTTACTTTTACAATAAGATTTTTCGAAAGCTTTTCCAATGGACTTCTTCACTTGAAATTTCGTATTGTGTGGGGAAAATTGAAAACTAATATCAGTCATTTTTTTGGCAGGTGCATCCTGCTTTCTTTTTATCTCAAAGCAATGAGAAATTTAGAATTCACAAACATATCTTAGCTGCTTGTAAGCCTGTGATTATTTTTTTAAGTTTTTTTTAAACTTCTTAAAGTTTTCGAGAAGCGGTTCAAATAGTAGTTCTGTTTTATGCAGAGAATGAAAAAGGTATGTCTTTCGAAAGAGTACTCTTAAAACCAAAGCAACAAGATGGATTGAAGCATAATGTAAATATGGCAGAAGTTGTGCCACAGAAGGAAGTAATTGCTAGTGAGCCGAAAAGACTGTTGAAAATTACCTTACCTTTGTTGACGATCGTGGTAATAATATTGCTTGTGGTGTCAGTATTTATCTTGTATACTATGATCATATCAAATGAATCGGAAGAAAGAACACGTTCCACTACATATGTACATAGCAAGTACTCATTTCCTGGGTGTGGTCAGCGAAAATGTCAAGGTATTGGAGGCATGTTTTTCCTCATTTTGAAATCGTAAAAGCGTTTAAAATGAACCTAGCATTACCTTTGGCGGAAAAAACATTATGCGGAATAAAGTTTTGTAGATAAATTTTGCCCCATCATAACAGCTAAAAGTATTTCTGCAAAACTTTCGATTTTTTCAATCGCATAAATGTAACTACCCTTGTTGGCCCAAATGTAACACCAGCCCTTTTTACGCCGATCTTTACGGGCGTTATTTTTGAAAAGTCTACAGTTAAACTTTCAGAGACAAACATCTGACGCCGGTCCTTATACGCCAAGTCATAAACATTAAAGCCATTAAGAGGTTGTGCAAAAAGGGCTGACAAGGTAAACAAAAAATTATTTTATTCCCTCCATATTCATGTCAATACATTTATGTCAATTAGATGTATATTCTCAAAACGAGGCAACTTATAGGGACGTAAGCGGAGAAGTGAATTCTGCGAAGATTTTGTCTTCTTAATTTATGTCCTTTATAATAATCGTTTGTTGTTTTTGTAAAAGTAGATTTAACACGTTCACTGCCGAGACTGCACTGCACGATAATGTAGTGGATAGTATCTTCGAGTGCAACCGCTCAGTCATGTATCTCGATACTCCACTACGATGCCGCTTTAAAAGCAGCGTATCAGCCTATTTGGAGCCATCGACTGACTGCACATTGGCCTTCGTGCAAGTTAGAACAATGCTATACGTATCTCTGGCGGTAACTCAACTTTCCAGGCGGGCGAAAGAAGCCCTTACAGAAGCTGTAAGGTAGCTCACTTGGAAGTAGATAAAATTCAAATTTTAATTTTTGCGTGTTTTTACTCAAAATATTTTTGAAATTACCTTCGGCAGTGAACATGTTAACACATCCTTTTTTTGAGAATTTTTTTCCGATTTGAACTACTACCACCTCAATCCGTTTTCAGGAACCGGGTTGTCCGGGTGTCCTTCAAGATTTCGACGAATAGTGCATGGTAGCGAAGCAACTTCAAACAATTGGCCATGGATGGCCGAAATAAAAATCGACAAACTGCATGTTTGTGGTGGAGTTTTGATCAATCGAAGATACTTAGTAACAGCTGCTCATTGTCTGCATGTAAATAACAAACCTGTGGATATGAGTCGGTTAGATGTCCGGTTAGGTTTGGATCTTTCATCGTGTCATTTATCCTATAGGATAATAAGATGCGATCATCACTAGTTTGCGGTGAAAACCTTGTTATTTTTGCCTGGGTTAAACGAGTATGGTTATGTAATGCCTCGTTCTTTCAACCAAAAAGTTTAATGATTGCATCTTGTTAGCTTAACACGCTCAAGTATGAAATATACGAATCTGACTTACAAGCAGAAACATCTTGTTGGAACGAATTCATTTGTTCTTGTCCTTCATGTCAATAGGAAGACTTGTATGTTTTTCAAATTTTAATTTTTAAACTTCAGTACATTTGTTCATAGGATCGTTCAACCGAATTTTACCAGAATCGTCAAGAACTTCATACGCAGTATGCAGTTATGAAATACACGATTCATTTGATACTTTCACGCTGCAAAATGATATCGCACTAATAAAACTAAAAACAATTGTTCAAATGAACAACTTCGTTTGGCCTGCCTGTTTACCAGCGCTCCAAATAACACCAAAGTCAAGTAAATATGGCTTTTTAGTTGGTATGTATGATTGAAAGTTTTTGTAACTACTGGAATGGTTGGTGTTACGTGGTATTATACTTGCTTTCATTGTTCTTACCTATAGGATGGGGTAAAGAAAATCCGACAAGTGCCTTATCTCCAACACTGAAAGAAGTTGAGGTCCCAACTGTATCTTATGTATCGTGTGCACAGTCTAATGACGAACTTTTTACAGAACTGAAAGTTAACAAGGAATCACATCTTTGTGTCGGATATGGAAGAAAAAGAGAAGAGTATGCGTGTTATGGAGATAGCGGCGGACCATTCATGCAAAGTGTAAATGAAATATGGTTCGTGAATGGTTTAATCAGTTGGATCGATCCAACATGTAACTCAACCTTAAGAAACTCGTATACCGTCCTTACAAAACTTTCTTACTATGAACAATGGTTGGGTAGCAATATGGATCTGCCATTTCTTGAATCTTGAATTTCACATTCGGAGGTATTATCATGTGTGGGATAAGGTGGTGATCTCATTAATGAGATAACATTCCATCCCACAATTTAGTATCTTCCCTCATCCTCAAGAAAGTAATACTACAAAATGGTAAAACAAGAAAGATATGAAATCGTTGCAACTAGCTTCAATCATTAGTTATAGCTAGCCTCGTGAGAAATCCTTTTCCATCAAGTAAATGTCTATGCGTCCACTCTGATGATGGTTTTTGGAACGTCTAAAGTCTTCCTTAACAAATTTATCGACTTTTCTTAATACGTCAACAACATGAAGCTTCTAGAACTGGTTTTCATAATCTATCCAGTCGTCACTTTCATCATCGCGGACTTCCAGGGTTTTTACTACTTTAAATATATATTATTGGAAAAACTAAATGTGATTGCGATGACAAGGAAATGCTATCGACAGTTGTTGATGTATGAGGTTTTACTGTATTTATATGAATGTCTGTTTCATGAAAACCTCTTCACTGTCAATAAACGTCTGAGTGTAATGTTTGGATTGCTTTACATCAGGGCCGTACGACAATCAATATTTCAGATGAAGATTAGGGAGGGGGCACAAAAATTAGAATGCTATTCAACTTTTTTTCTGTCATTGTGGAGAAAACAAAGATAAGGAATCCCCATTTTGTACGTGCGGAATTTTACGAAAATTCGAAAGTCAACAATTGATTCGAACGAGGGAAGTAACTTTGCCTCGCAGAAATTCTCATTAGTGTTATAAACGAGAAATCAGCTGTAAAGCAAAAGTTGAAAAATACGAAACTAGTTGAAAATTGCGACTTACGAAAGATAGAAAAGAACTTTTCGGAATTCCTAAAAATGATTCGATGGGTGGAGGACTTGAATTTCAATTTGTTCTCTATCTCGAACAAATTGATTTAAAAAGAAAATCGTGTACGGTTCGTTGGTTCCTATGTGATCTAAAAGTTTTTCCCATTTTTTGAAAAGATGACTTCATCCCTCCGTTCGTCCAGAATAATAACAATATAGATACAATATAGATAAAAATTATACATGACGCTTTGTACGACAACACCAGTGATTGTGCCATCATAGCTGTCACCACCACGAACTTGTACAAACATTTTTATCTCACCGTTACAAATCTTGAACTTTACAAATTACAAATATCACTTACAAATATCTTGATTAAGAAATCATGCGAAAGAACTATCTCATAATGGAAGGAGTATTTTTTAAGAAATTCATCAGAACTTAATCAGTAGAAAAAATTTTTACCAAAAGTTTTTAAAAAGGAAACCAACAACGTGTTTTCGTTTGTTCGTTTGTACCGAAAGTGTTCATTCAAAGATTATATAAACCAACAAAAACGTATAAACAAACCTCAAGATGGTAGTTAACGATATATACATATATACATTTTATAAATATATATATCTTTATAAAATGAACGAATTAAATGCTACATTGTGGTTTGCAAATAGAGGAAGGGAGAGAAAAATTAATCGGTTCAAGCATAATATTGATAATATTTTTTAAAGTTTTTTTAAAATAGAAAAGTTTGACAAATCTTTATTATGTATTATCATATATTTATTTTCCCTTTTTTGGGCTCCATTATTTTTTCTGTTCAAATCTCGATTTTAAAGTTGCAAAATGAGCTAGGCAGCTTTCACAAGAGGAAGCAAGATATCGTCAGGAGATTGAGCAGTCAGACACACCGTCTCAGCCTATAACCCCAATATGATAATAGCTGCTACTTGCTCGTCGTTCATGTTAGAAATGAATGGGTTTGTTATAAAAATTAAACAAGAGGCCCTGGGGCCTGAAGGTCAGCACGGTTGGGCATACCAGAAAAGTAGTACACTATAACACTTATAACACAGATAACATTCCGCGTGTATTTACTAAATTTCACAACCTTTCTCCTGCGGCGGCAAGAACTACATTCTATTCCGAATTTGATATCCTTTATAACTGTAGATTTTCAACCTGAAGTCCTTATACTGGAGTATTGAATACAATTGTTCATGTATTATGAACTCAATCTATTATTAAAAAAATGTTAAGTACAATGTGACAAAATATGTGCCAAAGTAAAAAACTGAAGAATATATGAAGACAACTGAAGAATATATACTTCTCACGTGACAAAGATAGCTATGCAAAATTGATCAATGGAAATCATTTTTTTGGAAATATCTTAAAGTAAAAAATCTGGTCAAGTTCAGATAAGGCCGATAAGAAGTTCAAAGACTTCGGACAAGTCCAGGTAATTCTGACAAGGTCAAGTTTTGAGGAGGAGTTCTGGCAGCAGATACGAGATAATAGATGATGCCACCAACAAAGGACCTAAAAAATAAATTATATAACTGTTATACAATCTCAGATCCACTAGTGATGAATTTCTAACTAATTCTCACAAGTATTTTTAGAAATTTCATTAATTTAAAAAGAAATTCTGCAATATCCCATATTTTGATAATCTCACAAAAGTTAATGGGCAAAAATTCACGAATTTGAGGTCAAAAGGAAGCGTCGTAGGAATACTTTAGTCGTACAAACTTTCGCGAGCAGAAACTTGACCCAATTTTGACCCAATTCGCGAAAGTTAATGTCTTCAAAAATTCTCGACTAAGTGATTCGCGAAAGTTTATGCTCGCGAAAAAAAATTAAAAAAGCTCATTTTTTTCAAGGTTTGAGCAGAATTTTCAGATACTGTATGCATTCTTCAAAACGAAACGTCTCAATATAAACAAATTTACACTAATCTAGTCTATTTGAATAACATCAACAACTTTCTCTGTATCGTTCGCGCGATTTTGGTTTCGGTGTCTTGGTAAAGCAGGACCAAACATAGTTCTGATATCCGTTTGTTTTGCACGTTTTTTGGGAGGAACTTTGTTCCTTGGAGGATTCTTGTTCTTTTGAGAATTCCTAATTTCTTCTTGCTCGATATCAAGAAACACACCTTTTTTTAAAAGCATCATGTATTTTGAGTTCAGCCTCGGCCATGCTAAAAAATCTTAAGAGTCAAGCCTCAAACATGCTTATAAATTTAACTATTCAAATATCATTAACTACTCAACTATTTCGGTTGGTAAAATTTACTTCTTTATGCTAACTTCTTAGCCTCAAAATTATGAAGTTAGATACATGACAAAATTCGTGATTTGATTTTGATAAGTGAATCTTTCATTATAATAATTTGATACCTTTAATTTGATAAAATAAATCTTTGTTTTAGAAATTTATATCTTCAATTTGAAGATCGAGATAACTGTGATAAGTGAGACATATTCACGCAAATTCAATGTTTCAATTCAATATTTCAATTTGAAGATCCGATAATTCGATGCTCCAATTTGAAGGTCAAGATTTTTAAATCTGTCTATGAAAAAATAAATAGGAAATGTATTAGGTCTGCAAATTAAAAACATTAATAATCTGGTCTGTATTATTAAACTAAATTATTTGCACGCCGTTCGTATAAACATGGCAGCCGAAAAAGAAGGTAATTCTGGAATGTTTGGAAATTTTGTCGAGGATGAGATAGACGAGAATGAAAAAAAGTGCCTGAATTATATAGAAGAATCTCTAAGGATACTTGAAAGAGCGCGTCAGGAGGTTAGAAACTCTAACAAACCATCAGGAGGTCAACAGCTGCAAAATGGTGTTCATGATCAAGGTGGTGGTAGTGTTGGGCATTCTTCGACTAATAATGCTGTATATCAGGAACTCCGACAGTCTTTTCCATGCTTTTCGAAAACCTCCCAGCCTATGTCTGCTGCATTAGAATTTCACAAGGCTTTTCCTGGACTTTCTCAACCTACAACTGGAAGGCTTCAACAAAAGTTATTACCAACAATAAAAAGACGTCAACAAAATCGTTATGTGCCATATAGTAGCAGTACCATTACCAGTGCAAAATTAGCTACATGGACTCATAATTTTATTTGCCTTGCTGATAGCAATGCAGTCTCAACACCTTCACATGATGAGCTGGAAATATTGCATAATGCAGGTCTTGGTAAGAAAAAGATTGTATTCAAGGACAAGAATGGTGGCCATGATCATATAAAGAAAACATTAGAAGGTTATTTTCCAAGGTATATTGCATTTTATAGATGAACAAAAATTAACAACATACAATAATTTCAGTGCTTATTATTTAACCCCACATATTTGTTTGTAGGTTGAAATCACAAGGTGGTGCCTTCCAGTTATTAAAAGCAACTTCAGGTGGTGTGGGGGAAAGACCTTTGGTTCCTTTAAATACCTCTTCAGCCGGTTATTCTGTACCATGTTTAAAAGAGGATGCAAGAGCATCTGTTATTTACATTCTTCCCATGAATTCAAATATTGATATTACACCAATTACAGTTAATGACCTTACCCTAGCAGAAGCAAATGAATCGATTCAAATGGCAGTTTGTAATTGTTGTGATAATGAAATTCCTTTAATGTTATTTAAAAAGCACAAGGAAGAATGTTCCAAAGATGTTCACAGTCCTTCAAATTCTGAAAGTATGTATAAATACATAAGTTTTGTATGGATTTTGTTACCTCTTTTTAATACAAAGTATTGGTTAATGTGGGATATGCTGAGATAGTAAGATACAGTTATAAATCTGTTTACATGTTGTCAGTATATAGAATCACATTTAAATTTCATTTAGAAGAAAAAAACCTTGTGGATTCACCAATGATACAGTTTGGTTCAACAGAAGAACTTCTGTTCAAATTGCAATCGGTTTTTCCGAATTATGATGCAAAGCAACTAAGAGATGCTGCTTCCAACAGTACTGAAATAAATGAAGCTATTGAGATGGTGTTATCACTCCCAGTTAGTATAACCCCTGTTATTCCTCGCTGCTCTACTACAACAACTGTGACACTAAAGGAACCTGTTAAAATTTGCACTAACATAAACGAGGTTTTGCAAAGTTATCAGAACTGTAAATCTGAAGATGATGATACTTATCTATTGAAAGTTGACCGGGATGAAGTTTGGAGAAGTGCTCTTTCCTTCTACAAAAAAGCATTTAATGATACATGTTTACTTAAAAGAGAGTTTGAGGTATTATAAATTTGTTTATTGGATTTCATTTATGTTACACTATCTACTTGGGAATTTGCATGACCCTATAGAAGCACATGAAGCTGTTGTTCTAATGTTATTTAATTTTTCATTATATCTTCTTATTTCAGGTGTAAGTTATGATATTTTGTTAAAACTTTTGTAGAGACTTGAAATTGAAAGGGGAAAATAATTTCATGAATGAGAAGAGCTGTCATTTTCATATATATATGTTGCTGATAAACCAGAGTTATTGAAATTGTAAAAAAACTGAGAATTAACCGAATGTTTTTAAAAGATTATTCTGATATTAGGTCGAAATGTTTTCAATTATTTTAGGTTCAGTTTTCTAGTAAAACTGGTGAACATGATAGCTGTGATGCTGGAGCAATACGAATGGAATATTTTGAACTTGTACGAGAAGAATTTAACAAAAGAATTATGGAGGGTGATATTGGAAAAAAGGTTCCACGAAAAGGAAATCCATTTCAATTTACTTTGTTTGGAATGTTCCTTGGTCATTCTTTGTTACATGATGGACCAGGATATTACTCTTTTCAAGACTGGGTCTGTGAGGCTATAAAAGGACATGACAATGATGACCATCTACTTCAGTTTATCACAAAAGACCATATTCCTTTGAATGCTGGAACCGGGTCAATAGTTGATTTCATTAATGAGCTAGACGATGTGTACAACCAAGAGTATTTAGATATCATAGTTGATAATAATATACAATTGATCAATAATACCCAGTGGGATCCAACTGTTAAGATTACTATGCATAATAAAGGATTACTAGCTGTTGAGATCATTTATAATGAGCTTGTAAGAAAGCGCATGCCAAACATAAAAGCATTTAATGATGGTTTAAAGATGACCGGTTTCACCAAATATTTGGATACTTATCCTGAAATTTGTCGCAACATATTTGTTTGGGAAAGAAAAATTTTAACAGGAGAGCAGTTAAAAGGTTCACTTTCAAAATGCAATGAAACTGAATATGTGAAGAAACAAAGCTATGACTTTTTTATGAATTTAATTTCAAACTGCAACAATGATATCCCTGCAAAGATTTTCAAATTCGCAACAGGTCTTTCAGAAGTTCCACCTTGGGGAGACAAACGTTCAATTTCAATTAAATTTTTAGATGATGATGACACTAAAGTTTACCCAGAAAGCATTGCTTGCTTCAATATTTTAAACCTGCCAACTGTCCACTCTTCACAAGAAGCCTTCAATAAACATTTTTTGAAAGCATTAGAATTAGAAGGAGTTGGTTTTAGTGCCTCTTGCTAAATTTATATTTTGATGGTTATTGTTTTTGCTTTTATTGTTGTTTTGTAGATTTTGAGATTGGTTGAGTGGATGCATTTATCTTAGTGCCATGCAAAAAGTTGGGTTATACTTCAACACTCACCAACTAATATCTATAGGATATATAATTAAGAATCTTTCACTAAGTAACTATTACGTGCCCAAATACCTCCATCCATCTTGATGATGTACTTTTCTCTTTATCTTTGTATTTTGTTATATGGTTGAATATTTATATGGACTGCATGGATAAGCGTTTGGATCATGGAAATACCCAAAGAGATTTTCCTGACAATTTGAACAAAAGATTAATAATACTTGTGGTATTCTTTGTCTTATGGAGATATATTTTATAGAGAATAACTGTTATTATAGTCCTCTTTCCTTAAGAATATCGTTTCTGTTTTGTTTTTTTATGTTCTGTTCATCAGACTAGAAACTGCAACATTGTTTAGTCCATAATCATATTATTGCTAGCTAGTGAAACAAAAACTAATAAGTCAACATGTAGCAAATATTAGAAATAATTTCATCCTGATTTTTGATTTAATGAAAAAAATCAATAATTATTATGACATGAGGTGCGTTTTGTTGTTATTCCTCTAGCGTTTTTTTTCAGTTGTTAATTTTATTTAAAGCGCTTTTCTTTAACATTTGTTAAACATAAGAAGCTTCTAGAGTCCTTCCATTTTTTGTTTATTTTATGAAACTTTTTGTTCAAAAATGTAAAAAAGTTTATCGTAACATACATTCGATAAGAAGTTTATTGTGTCTCTAATATATGTTTAGCCTGCTGTAAGACTTCACAATATACATCAACTCCGAAACTTGTAGACATCCGCAAGATGTTTGTGTGCGACAATAGTGTTTCAACTTGCCCTGCACTTAATATTGATCTTAATGAAGTTGTCTGCACGCCTTCATTTTCTGGGCAGCGTAACGGGCCATCAAAATCTATTCCGTAATGTTCATCAATTTGTAAGTCGTCCTGCAAAACTTTGTAGTCTAGTTTACCAATGATCCATAATTGATTAGGGGTTCTGTTACCTACGCTTGACAAAGAGTGATTATCCCAACCATTAGTGAAAATGTGCAAATGTTCATTAATTCGTGGAACGAATACCAAATATAAAACTTGCAAGTGCAACTCGTCACTAATGTCTAACAAATTTGAGTCTTCTAAATACCAGAAGACAGTATAGTAACTTGATAGACAGGAGGTAAAAACATCTCGCCATAATCGCTCTATTCGTTGATTGTGACACGACTTTCCTGCGATAAAACTGCGCCTACCAGGACCTCGCATTGGATGCTCCAACATAAAACGAGCTACGTCAACATTCTCCACTCCTTGATCTGCGCGTACACGAGAAGGAATGCCAAAATTTAATGTCGCGTTTATGAATAAAGTTCTTACGGTAGAAGCAAAATTATTACTACTACAATGCAGGTACATAATTTTGCGGGAGAAACCATCGATGCCACCGTGAATTACTAAGCCCCATCTAATTAGTTTATGGTTTCCATCGATATGCCAAAGTGCAAGTGAACCGGGAACACTATAAACTCGTCTTCTTATTAATCTTCGTTGTATCGATCTATTAAGAATTCCTTCTGGATCTGTCCTCCACAGCGATGACCTAACGCGTTCCCAGGTGACATTAATCCTGGCAGAAGATAGCAGGCCTTTCATATTTCTTATCCCAGTACTTGGAAACCTAATTGAAAAATCTCGCACTACTTGGTCAAGTTCTTCATCCGAAATATCGGTGTATCTTTTGAAGCTTTCGTCAATATTGAATGCTTTGATTCTCCTCCGTATTGTTTGTTCATTTACACCTAATAGAATAGCCATATCTTTCAGCTTGAATCCATACTGTAAGTAGAATAGTAGTTGCTCTTTCGAAATGGCAAACGATGGTCTTCCAGGATTTCCAGTTTGTTCTACAGATGGCTGAGAAATCATTGATTCAGCATGTAGTGTTTTATGTAATATGTCCTTGGCACTACTTAAACTGTCTAAAATAGAGGTATCAATGCTGTATAAGGCGCAGCCCTGATTCACACACACAGTCAGTTCTTCTAAACGATATACTTGATACTCTGTTATTGCTTTGTTGTTCCCAGCATCTTTTAAAGAGTTATATATTTCACTAATACACTTTTCAATATACTCAATAAATAACTCTCTAGGACTTTGTCTTTGCATATTAAACGCCATTTTATCTTTAGCTAAAAAGCGCGAAAGAACGGGGAAAATACTGACCCGAATTATTACATATGTGCTGGATTCAAAATTTCAGTATAGATTCTTCAATGACCTGTTTAAAACATACATTTGAAACTTTGAACCGTAGAATGTGCTTACAAATTAACTCATTGAAATATTCAACTAATAATTTGAAGCAATGAAACGCCAAATTGAATTGTTCAATCGGCAAATACAAATATTGATCTATGAATTGAAGCAACAGATTTCAAAAAAGATGATAATTTTATGTTAAATTGAAAGATTCACTCGTCAAAATCAAATCACGAATTTTGTCATGTATCTAACTTCATACCAAAATATCCTTAATATATGCTTAAGATATTCTGCCTCTGTATGCCTATAAAACACTGGTGTAACACGCAACTGTTGTATATACATTTTTTTATTCTTGAAAATCCATGCATTTAAAATTTCAGTTTGGTCTTGATTCGCGAAAGTTTATGCTCGCAAAATTATCTAAAATGCTCGATTCGCGAAAATTTATGCTCGCGAAAGTTTGTACGACTAAAGTATTCGGCTTAGTTGCAGTTCACTCCTTGAACGCTTATCTTGTCCTGCAAAAATGAATCATAATGAATCATTCTTTGGAACCATTACAGATCGATTGATATAAAATAAACTTTTCCCAGGAGTTAATTTCGCAAATAATTAGTCTTCATATTTTTTAAAAATTAAATATTACTATGCATACGTTGACAGACATTGAGACAAAAAGTATTCTTTCCTTTCACAAGAATTTAATTTTAAGAATACGTGAAATCCATTTTTTTCCACCTTGAAGTATATATTTGGAATATATACAGTAAAGCCTGAAAGAAATTGACGCACCTGTGAAGGAATGAATTTTTACATAAAAATGCAAAAGATTTGTAAAGTCTGCTACATGAAGTCATTGTCTTCAACACGATTTGATAGAGAAAGCTAACAATCTTAAGTGGAAATGTAAAGTTTCTTTCTTTCTTTTGGATCATTTTTATCAAAATAAAATGACAAAAAGTCTTTTATTCTCGGATTTGCTCTGACTAGTTCAATAGAAACTCCATCAAAGTGTAATACTTTTGGTGAAATTTATAAGAGTGTATTAGGAATAAATAGAATTTTTAGTGCATAAAGGAATCGGTTAATACACCGATATAGTCAAAACAACAAGAACCTTAAAAGAAAAAAAAAAGATAACGCTCCTTCACGGGAAAGAGATTACCCAAATATCAAGTTTCATATCAATATCAATTATTTTCTTTGATTTATTTGACTGTTAATATTAGTCCAAATTGTGGATAGGGGTGCTGCTATTTAAATTTAATTTTTGTCATCCCCCAACAACCATCATTATCCACCTATATTTTCATTCATGTTTTTTTTGTTTTTAAAATAAAATTAGGAGAGTAAACAAGTCTTAAGTTAACCACAAAGACCACCGGACATATTAATGCGCAGTGAGCCCAAAATATCGCTCGTAGAAGTCGAGTTTGTCCGCCACTAGCGGAGAAAAAAAGTTGAAAGCTGTTCTACTTTTTTTCTCCGCTCACGGCGGACAACCAATCAGAATCGAGATTTTTGTCTTGATATTTTGTTTTGATTTTTCGCGGGCAGCTCTGTGGCAAAGGAAAATGGCTGACAACAACAACAACCTCCAGCAAGTACATTTTGATTTTCAAGACGAACAGCAGTTATCTACGCTTGTTCGTTTGTATGAACAAGGTTTATTAGTATTGCCACAAGGGCAGGTATTAGAAGAGCAACCCACAGACAAAGATAGTGAGCCAAAACAACAGCCAGACGATGATGATCCACCACCGACACCACCAACAACTACTACCACCACCGTCGTTTACGATGATGAATTTTTTATCAACGAAGTTCAAAGCCATCCTGCCATATGAAACACTTCGTTAAGGTCATACCATGACCAAAACATTCGGACGCGCTGAATTCCGCTCGCAGTGGAAATCGATGCGAAAATCCGCCTAGGGCGGAAAAAATCCGCTTAATGGAAACTGACCTTAATGAAAGATCAGCTGCTTTCCGTGCTGACCATAAACGTATACGAAACAATGGAAAACACGCACATTCTTTAACAAGAAATCTTTCAATGGAGCGAGCATTAAATTTTTATTTCGCAAGATTTCTTTATCAAGATACCTGTAAGTGTTTGCCCGCCTTTAGAGTTTTTAAATTATCATTTTTAAATGATCGTTGTATTTATTTCATTCTTGCGAGAGAGAAGGAGGAACCTTGCATTGTCAGCCGTTTAGACTCTCCTCTTTACATTTTTCGTGCTCTCTTAACATAGAAACACTGTAAGATCAATTCAGAAAGGAAATTTCTAGGAAAATGGCTGCACAGGAAACTGAAAGTTGCCTTCTTCGGCTCCCAAGTATCAACAAAACCAAAATCTTTATCCTGAAAATTTGAAAAGGTACAGTTACATTTACAATCCTATTAGATTATGTTCCCATTTTACCGGAAAGATTTCACAACGTTATGAAAATATATCGGATAGGCGTTTTTTGTGTTCCCAAAAATCATGTTTTGCAGCATGATTTTCATACCGGATATCACAACGCAACGTTCTAAGTGATAAAGTTATGTATCGGATAGGTTTTTACAACGCTACTTTCCCTGGTGCGATTGTTATGTTCTCGACATGCTAAATAACCAGCTGATTATCAGAGTTTTTTGCATCGTGATGTAATAGTTATGAAAATGTTACGAGTAGTAGCTTTAAGGGTAATTGGCGGTAAAGAAAAGAAATATCATCTCTAGTGTTTTCTTTGGGACTATTACAGCACGTGGTTTTTATGGTATCTACTTTCGTTTTATCTCTAAATTGTTTTGAAAATTGTTTTGTCGAGAAAAGAATATATTTTTAGAATAATAACAACTTGTTTTATTTTGCAAGACATGTTTCGTCCTTATCAAAGAACATCATCAGTTATAAAATTTAAAATACCTACAAGGTTTTCTTATAAAGCTTTTTTACTAACAAATAGTTTGTTATGTTTATATATTACCATAGCAACTAGTTACAGAGATAAAATGATACAAAAGAATATAACAGTTTGTATAATAGAAAATGATAAATACAAATTAGCCTTTGGGGATAACAGGAATAAATAGAAATATACAATAATGCTAAAGATAAATAAGTAAACTATCGTAATAAGGAAATAAGATATTCAATACGATCGTTAGTATTACACTTACCTGTTTATACACAGATGGTACTAACCAGACTTTTAACTTGCTTGTTAAGTGCTGGTTTCTCCCATCTGATGTATAAAGCTTCCTTGACTCTCAAACTATATTTAATAAGGCGGAATCTAAAATAGAGAAATAATTCGTACTACATGCTCTCTTACAACTATCATTTGTCATCAAGTGTTTGTACACATGCGACTGCTTATCACCTCCCAAGTGTTCTTTCATCCGAGTTGCTAGGTGTCTAGAAGTTTCATCCACATAACTAACATTACAGTTACCACAAACAAATTTGTATACAGCTGAGGACTTAAGTTCGATGTGGGTATTTCAAATTACCTTACATTGGTTGCTTCTCAAAAAATACACAAAGCAGATTAAACACCATCATTAAGAAATTCTGCAATGATAAGACATCTATCAATCTTATTTTTACTACTTTTACTACATGCAGTTGCATGTGTACAAACACTTGATGACAAATGATAGTTGTAAGAGAGCATGTAGTACGAATTATTTCTCTATTTTAGATTTCGCCTCATCTAAATATGGTTTGAGAGTCAAGGAAGCTTTATACATCAGATGGGAGAAACCAGCACTTAACAAGCAAGTTAAAAGTCTGGTTACTACCATCTGTGTATAAACAGGTAAGTGTAATACTAACGATCGTACTGAATATCTTATTTCCTTATTACAATAGTTTACTTATTTATCTTTAGCATTATTGTATATTTCTATTTATTCCTGTTATCCCCAAAGGCTAATTTGTATTTATCATTTTCTATTATGCAAACTGTTATATTCTTTTGTATCATTTTATCTCTGTAACTAGTTGCTATGGTAATATATAAATATCACATGCTATTTGTTAGTAAAAAAGCTTTATAAGAAAACCTTGTACGTATTTTAAATTTTATAACTGATGATGTTCTTTGATAAGGACGAAACATGTCTTGCAAAATAAAACAAGTTGTTATTATTCTAAAATTATTAGTATCGCTGATTGTTATCAGAAACTATGGTTCAATTATAAAAGAATATATGGTTGAACGCGGACGTATCCTCCCGTTCCTTTTCTCCTCTGTTTATCTAATCTTCAAAGGAATGTTGTTTTGATATTGTATTTCATATCTTACATCCTTTTGAACGTAAATTAGGTTTCCTTTTTCATTTATTGGATTCTAAAGTTGTTTTGTCGAGCATAGATGAAACTACCTTAAGTAAAATCCGATATTTTCGTGAAAAATTAAGTTTTTTATCTGTGTAGCAGCCACTCTGGTTGTTGGAGAAGCCATCTTTATGTAAATGTTTAATCCTTTCTACCTTAGGTAGGAGATTTTGTGAAAACATGAAAAATATGCTACTATGTTTGTAATTCTATATAGCTATAATAGACAGTTTCTGCGATTCTCCTTAGCTTTCCAAAAATGTATAATTTTATATGGTTACTGTGTAAACTTACAAATATAGCGTTGGCCTTATTGCGGGATAATGTTCTCAAGGAAAAAGGACAGTACGTGCACATTGTCACCAATTTGACATCAAAAATCCCTGTAAATACAATGTGTTCAAGCAATTTACAGGGTACTACGTTGACAGTTTTTAGATAATTTAGCATTTGATTTCTACAAATCACGAAATTAGGTGAATCACGAAGTTAACGGATCTTACAAAAAAAACAACCAACGAAAAAGTTAGAGGTAGCAGGAAGTTTGAGATAGCGAATAAGATCAAGTTTTTTTTATAGTGAACAATTTGCAAATTTACAAACTTAGTGACTGCACAAATAAGTTTTTAAACATTTGAATTGGAAAGATTGATCGATTAGACATTCGATTTCCGAAAAATGTTAGAAATGCCTAGTTTTTATTATGAACTGATTTCTGGGAAAAGTTCAGGATAGCAACAGAAAAGTTCAAAAGAAAGTGTTCTAAGAACCAAAAAGTGGGATGATACTGTAGTTTCCATAAAAATTACATCTAAGCCCAGTTCTCATATAATCGTAAAAATGATAATCAACGGTGATGATGATATCTGGGATTTTTACAACAATGTACAAGTAGTTCAATGTATAGAAAAGCAAACCCAACTTCCAACTATTGCTGTCATAGGCTAAAAATCTTAATGCTCAAATAGGCTACAATTTTCTTGTTTAATTTTCAAAGAAAAATATTGATTGGAATATTGTTCAAAAAAATACACATGACAATAACTTTTTCAGTATTTTTCGGCTGCTAAATTGATTTATAATTTTTGAATGCATGTAGCAATATCTGGAACAACTTGAATAAGAATTTTTGCATGTAATAAAAAAACAACTAGCATAAAGTGACGATGAAGAAGAAATTATTTTGTTTTCATAAATACTTTTAAGTGGACATAACGGGAGAAAAATCAGGACAGTTTAGTGTCTTTTGAATAAAACAGACTGCTCAAGAGTGATGAAGCAAGTTTCTGTCTTCTTTGAAATAAAGTTGTTTTATCTTGAATACACATCATTAATCAATTTTAGTTCAATATTATTTTTAGAATATTGAACTAGAAAATTGTAGCATATATTTGAGCCTTTAAAACTTCCTGAACTTAAAACAGTTTTCGGCTTGAATACTCTGTTCCGATACACAATTACTAAACAATTAAAAAAACCCCGATTTTTCAGAGTAAGCTAAACAATGACAATAATTTCAAATATGGTGCAAGAGATCTATGACAATATGATTGCAACAATGAATTCTGAATTCTGAATTAACAAAATCATACAGCAAGAACAGCCATTTTCGGATAGTAACTCGAACTGTTCCAGGTGGTGTTACTTACAACATTGTGTTTGGGATACAATAGTCATATTGGGTTTCATATCCCAATGAGGTTAAATTTGTATCATGATCAGGATAATTTTAGTAGAAAAAAACTAAAAAGGCAGAAGGGGAGCTCAATAATTTGAAGGAGTGTCTAAGTTGGTGCATGGAAAAACAAACCAAATTGTCAGTGGAAATAGAATTCCACCGTCGTATATTATATTGAAATTGGTTCGAAGTAAGCACATTGCAATTACGAAATGCGATACATTTTTGGATTCTCACGATGCCAATGTGTCCTAATTTTACTGTGTTCGTCGCAATTCAAAATTTTGAGTAAATTATTATAATGTGCTAGTAAACCCAATGATCATGTCCTTGTCTCCAGCATTTCTTTTACAGTTTTATACAACACTGACGTAAGTGAAAATGAGTGGTTTACAATGCTTGATAAGAAGGTAGGAAATTATAAAAAAAAATTTAAGTCAAAAATTAGGAAATGATGCAGCAGCTGTGTTGTTTACGCCAGTTTGAATAAAAATCTTATTAAACACCACCAAGGAGAACTACACAATTAAACAATTGTTTTGTTTGAATCTATTTTTAAAAGCCTTGCAAAGAGACAAGGATATTGTTTTTCGTTAACAAATTTGTTTTTTCTGCAAGAAGCATGGTAAGTTTTCTCATTTACTCAGGCACCTTTCCTGCCACACATTTATTGCCATAGCAATTTGATTCATACTTTTTTTTTATCAAAGAACACTTTATGTATTCTAAAAATTTTCAACCAATTTTTAAATAGCATTGTCTTCAATCCTTGATCATTTAACTAAGGCTTGGCTAAGCTAAGGCTGAAGCGTGACAGTCATTTGTTTACATCACCAAAAATAAGTTTTGTACATAATGATATATGTGAAATTGCTAAAATTGCATCTTCAGAGATGATAAAAGAAATTCTTGAAAATACATTCTTGGGAAATTTAAGTCACTTAAATTTGTACTAGAATGTTCTAAAGTTAAAAGATTTTTTTGATCATTTGGAAAATATATCTGGAATGAATTCAATGTTTATTTTTGGGAGGTTTAAACAAAAATAACAAAAGTGATTTGTGATTTTTAAGGAAATTGAAAATTTGAATATAATGAATAATTTAATAGGTATATTCATGAACCGTTTTTCATTTCTACAAAACAAAAAATACATTATCTAGATATTTCTTTTCTTCTCAGTTATAAACAAAATAAGATTAGCAGATTTTTTTGACTCCCAACAAACTCCTTAAAACAAAAGAAAAGTGATGAGCAAGGTCTGAAATGTGGCATATGATCATAAGATTAAAAAGAAATCCAGAAAAAACTTTAGGTAAATAATTATTTTTTAAAAATCTTCTTCTCTGAAATATATAACAAGTTTAGAATGATTATAATATTATCATTTTTTATCACATTTTTTACTTTTTATAAAAATTCTTGTCTCTAAAAGCTAATGAATAAAAGAAGCTCAAGTGTTATAAAAACTGATTATTCCTTTCTATAAATTATTTTGAACTGAAAATAAATATGGAATGCGAAGATGATGACTTTTCTTGGTCAAAACTTGTGTTTCGCATGGTTAAAGTATTTATGTTTTATTTTCTATGAGAAAATAGAATTTCACAAATCTGAAATCTTTCATACATGAAACTGTGATGGATGTCATATAAGAAGTTCATCAAATTATTTAGATGCCGTTAGACAGTGATACGCTCGGACTTGTGTTCACTCATGATGGTGAGCTGTTACATGGAGCTGCTATTTATGACCAAGACACATTACTAAATGATCTTTTAAATGCTGGTGGCAATGGAACGGTCAAGAGTCGAGATCCTCTGGGGAGAACACCTCTGCACACTGCAGCTTCTCATGGCAGCGTAAAGTGTGTCAGAGTTTTACTACAACGAGGAGGTAATGTTATGTAAAGTGTTCAGTGTATTAAACACTCTCACCTTGAGAAAGAGTATCATAGACTTACTCATTCAATAATATTTGTATCTTCATATATATTTTGATGTTGCATACAGTTGCACTACTAAATTCTGTTACAATTTTAAAAGGTTTTAATGAAATTAGATGATTAGAAATTTGATTATTGTTTTTTTCATTTTCAGCTGATCCCAATGCTAATTCTGGGATTGAAGATGATTGTTCCGTAAGTCTATCTCGATTTGTTTAATTGAAGATGATTTTTCCTCGATCTCTTTACCATCTCTTTGCAAATTTTTGAATCATAGACGCCAGTTCACCAAGCTGCGAAAAATGGTCATATCGAATGTTTGGCAGCCTTGCTTGAATATGAAGTGAACCTTGATTTGAAGGACAGCAAAGGTCGACGAGCTGTTGATATTGCATTAGAGGAGGGACGTAGTGAATGTCTGAAGTGTGCAAATTATATTAAAAAAGTAAAAGGTTAGCTCTTCTGATTTTTTATAAAAAATGTTGAAAAATTGCTGTTAAACAATGAAAATGTTTTAAATTCATTCATAAGAGGGTGTTCAAGGTAAAATCTCGTATCACAAACTTTTCGGTAAAAAAAGTTATTTATTAACTCAATCACCCAATCGATTTCTACAAGGTTTACACCATGAACCTTACAATGTTGCTATTCTTGCTATTGTTTTGACCCCAGACCTCAGAAATTCTCTTATTTACAAAATTACGTTTTTTTTTGAAAAGAACTTCTATGAAAATTAGTTCCCTTAATCCTGCATTCACAAGTGTGAATGCAGGATTAAAGGAACTTACGGAAGCGCTTACGGAATTGGTGGTCTTCATTCATTCTCTTACGTTACATAAACATTTTACATGCATGTAACTTATGAACATTACATAAGCCTCTTGCGAATTTTGTAAGCACTTACACAAATTTTCAAACTGTATGTAAGCCAAAAGAAGAAGAAAAGAAGAAAAATATTGTGCAATCACGTTCGAAAATATTTGAGAAAATTAATTTTTTTTTGGTTTGATAAAATATTGTAAACCCGGAATGTAAAGTCAACCAGCATTTCTTTGGGCCAAATTACAGGATTATTCAAAGTATTCCCAAGTTGAGAAAAATACTCGTCCTTGGTATCTTTTATGACAAATTTGCATTGTGCAGTGACAACACAAAGGGTATTGATTGTGCGCTTATATCTTATATCTTATATCAAGTTCAATCCACAAATTGTTTTGCTGTTATTTACTTAGATAAGAGATAATCCCAAAGATTGCTTGATACTGATAAATGATCAATTCTTTTTCATAATTAAAGCATTTATACAAAATGCTAATTCCTTATTCAAATAAACCTATTTCACAGCCGGGTAGTATATTTCTGTTCTGTATATACTTACACCATTTCTTGTATTTTTAATTAGTTTTTATTTATTAAGAGTTCATAAAATCCATCTTTTCATTTTTGTAACAGCTTAGAAACACTTATTAAAAGTTGGTTATTGTAGAATTATAAGGATAGAAAGAAAAAATGTCACACAAGAAGAAGAAAAAAAGTATATTTCAAAAACGCCTTGGTAGAATGTCTTTTTAGAATTTCAATTCAGAACTTGTTTTATAAATTTCGGGAAGATTGCTTCACAAATAACACTTCACCTTTATTTATTTATATAGAACAAAGGCAAAAAGAAATTGAAAGTGCAAAGTGTGAAGGTATGTAAGGAAGCTGTTGTTTGATTGTTTAGTTAAACAATTTGAATGTTTCTTTCATTTTATCAACTAAAGTTTTATGTTTTGATGGGGTAATCTTTTTTTCATTTTTAAAATTTTGAGGCAGAACTGTTTTTAAAAGGAACAACCTTTTTTTGATGCAATATATTTTAAAATCATGATTATAAGAGCCTTTTCCTTAACTTGTGACTTCCTACAGTTGATTGATAGGGGATAAGAGCTTCGTAAGAATTTCAGTATTTTTTAAATTCTGCCTGAAAAAAGTATGAAAATATTTTTTAGAATTATATGACGTAATTGATGATGGTCTATATGAAAATGCAAGAATGATTTTAGAAAGCATGGTGGATCCATATTCAGCTGTGAACCGTTACTACAGAGGACCAAACACATTACTGTATCGGTAATTCTCATTTCAACAAAATCGAAAAGAACTTGCGTTTTATCATTATTTAAGCTTGGAAATATTTCTGTAAATTTCGAGCAATTGCAGAGATATTAACTTTTTATTTAAAGGGCCAGTATTAATGGACAGGTGGAAATTGTTCAGTTGCTGATAGATTATAATGCCGATGGAAGACCAAACGCAGATAGTGGTATCACACCAACGTATGCAGCTGCGTTTGCTGGTCATCTAAGTGTGGTTGTCTTATTGTCAAAAGTTTATCCAAAACATCTCGTTATGCCAGTAACTGTTGATGAAACATATCCATTACATGCTGCAGTGATGAAAGATCGCATTGAAATTATAAAGTATTTATTAACTTTGAGACATGGTGATAGAAGTGCTAGTAGAAAATTTTCTCACCAAGAAAATTCCAGTGGAAATGATTACTTTAAAAAGCGGTCTTCAACTGCATTGGGTAGGATTTTCTACATAATAAGATGTGTTATGCTAATAACTCAAGTGTTCGTTCCATTCAGAGTGATGTCAGTTGATTTATTCCTGAATGGACCATTTATTTGGATTTATTTATTTATTTAATATTCAACCTTTTGTTCTGATTTCATTCATAAAAAATATTTTAAAGCCCTGTCTTTTTATGGAGCCGGTCACTTCAAGAAAATAGTGCCCGGCCACGTGGCATCAATTGACCAATTTCAATTATTAATTAAAAAAGACTCTACATTGCAGGGATTATAAAAATAGTTAATGGAATTGAGATGGACTGTCAATTGTTTAGATTTACATAAAGACGTTACTACACAGCAATTTTGTGTGGATGTGAATCAACCGATGAAAAGTGGCTACACATCATTACATTTAGCAGTCATGTATGGAAGTGTTGAAATTATAAATTGTTTGTTACACTGTAAACCAATTATCAGTAGAACGTAAGTAGTTTTCTGTAATGTTTACTTAATTTTCCACTACCTTGATGCATCAGCAAAGGTGGGATTTGGAAGGAAAGAGAGCAAGAATCTGCAGTAAAGTATCCTGTTCATATGGACAAAATATATCAGTATCCTGCAGTGTTACATTCGCTTGATAGATTGCTTAAAGACCAAAACACATTATGTTCAATAAATTTCTCGAAAATATCAAACTTTTGTGGGATTTTTGTGCAATAAGTTTCCCTATACTAATGAAATTCCCAACATTTTCCATTTGCTTTTCAATTTGTTTATTTAATAATGCTCAATCATGGTACGATCATGTCTTTTGGTCACAATGCATTTGTGTGCTTCGTCCATGGTGCAATTGTATGTATCGTCAATATCAATAATATTAGAAAAAGGCAAAATATATCAAACATTAATATTGCATGAGTTATATTTAAAAAAAGAAATTACCTGTTCAATACCAGTTTCTCTTATATTTATTTTTTACTGTTTAGTGCAGGACCTGCTACAAATGGAGCATTAATAATCGACGCTATTGCAAATAATATGACTCCATTTCACCATGCATTGCTGTTGGGGAAAGTGGAAATTGCTAATGAGCTGCTGAAGTATGGAGCAAATCTGTTAGAGAAGTTTGATGATGGTGACACGCAGTGTACACCCCTCCAATACGCTTGTAAATGCTGCTCTGAAGAGATGGTAAAAATGCTTCTTGCTCATGGTGCTAAAGATAATGATGATGCAGCTCGTATTGAAGCAATGAATACCGATAAAGATAATATTGTGCAGATACTTCTTAGTAATGGTAAAGCAAATTGCAATTATAATTCAGTCATTATTATTTTATTAGCTGTCATGTGAACATACTCTAAGATGATGAACCTTTCTAGCACTGTTTAGCAAAATAATTTACTGTGAGCACATTTTTTTCTTCCCGAAATTCTTTTATAATATAAACTCACTCATTCTCAAGTCTTAAATGTTCAACGAAAAAAGATTTAAGTTTAAATACATGCAAATGGTGCAGTAGATGTTTATTCTGTTATTTTTTTGTTGTTGCAGGTGTTTTTGAAGATGAAGAGGGAAAAGTGATATGTGCAGCAAGTGAGATTTCATTGGATCTCAAACCTGTCATTATCCAATGGGAGAAAAGAAAATTAGATAGTTTGAAAGAAGACTGGTTACTAAATGCTGGAATATCATGCAACCTCCATGTGAGGGAAAAACTGCTTCACGATCCCTCATTACGTGTTAAAGTGTTCACTACAATCAATTTGGCCAATAATAATCTTGAGTCATTACCCATTATTCTGTTTCAAATGCCTTCATTGAAAAAACTGAACGTATCTCACAACAAGCTAAAAAATCTACCTGGACCGTCGAATGACAAATCCAAGAGATCGATAGTGATGGATGATCCTGACAAAAGTTCAACACTATCAGAAAACTGGAATTGCCCTAGTCTAGAAGAACTTGATTTACAACATAATTTTTTTACAATCTTATCGAAAAATGTTTTTACTATGCCTTCATTAAAGACTGTTAATGCTAGTTGGAATAGGATCAAATCTTTACCGTTTGAAATCTGGATTGCACCATCATTGAAAAATCTGATTTTAGAACATAACGAGTTAAAATGGCTTCCAGCATTTATGAATAGAAGTAGTTCATTGGAGAATCAAGAACCAAAAAAAGAAAATTTTATGAAGTAAGAATTTGTTTCAACTTGATAATTTTTTTTGTTCTAATATGGCTTTAAATGCCAAAGTTGAGTTATGCAGATCGGCAGAAGTTCAATACAGCCCAAAACTGAATCTTAGTTCACACCAAATACAGAGTTTTGATTTGATTTGAAGACAATCTTTTTTTCTGTTAGTGCCTGTTTTCCAGGGCAATTTATCCTGAAATATTTCAAATTTTCTTTAATTTACTTCACAATAAAATACTTATGCTTTAAATTAGACAAGCAACAAACCAAATGTTTAAAGCAGAAGAGAATTTAAGTTGAACTTGAGAATTAAATCAGACAAACGTAATTTAAGTTGCTGCAAGTAAATATTTCCAGCAATAAATGCCTTGTTTTTGCTTTGTCTAATTTAATATTTTCCAATTTTATGAAATTTTTTATGAAGGCAGAAAGTTGGTGTTTAAGGTGACTCTTACATTACTGATTCTTACTTATTGTTCTTGTTTCAGGGACATGCCAGAAAATCAACAAGGTGATGATAAAAAAGTAGATTTTTCTACAGTACCACAAGCGCACAGCAAGCGACCTACATGGAATGAAGATTCTGATGACGATGATGAGGAAGATGTGGATGTTGTAAAGAAGTCCGGTTTACATCTCCTTGATTTATCAGATAACCATTTTACATGTGTTCCTATTGGTTTATCTTGCTTAGCTCCAAATTTATCGAAATTGTCTTTACGAAAAAACCGAATTACTGAGATTACATCTATTTCCTTGCTACCTGAACATCTTTACAACCTGGATATCTCTGCCAATGGGCTAAAAGTGTTTGACTTTGCTGAAGTAAAGGACAGAGGGATCAGCATCTGTTATGCAGTGGTGAAAAAGCAACCTCAGCAACGAAATATGTCACAACCTATAATAAATCGAAAATACTGCCATCATTGTAAACACAAACAATTGGTCGATCTCAGCCGTTTGGTTTTATCGAATAATCAATTAGAACATTTGCCACTTTTAACCTTACCTCACGAAGATAACACAAAAAATCAAGCTAGTTTATTTCCCGTTTTGAAAACACTCGATATTATGAAAAACAAGCTCACTAAATTTCCATCTGGTGTTGGGAAATTGAAAAATCTGTGTTCATTATACATTAGCCATAACCCAAACATTGAATCTCTGCCTTATGAATTAGGCTTGTGTTCGTCACTTTATGAATTGAAGTTGGAAAATTTGCCAATAAAAGATCCGCCAAAGAATATTTTGGAGAAACGTTTTAGTGATATCAGAAGTTTGACTGGATATTTAAAGTCTTTACACGACAAGTATGTTTTTAATCTTTTGAATCAAACAATTTTAATAGTTTATAACAATGTTATTACAAAAATAGTTTAGAATTATCAGCATTATTATGTATCATTTAAAGTATTTCTGGGTCCATTTTAATTCGATTTTTTTATTGTTTTCATACTCGTTTGTAACAATCTATATTATGATGTCTTCTGCTGAATGTTTTCAGAGCTGAGGTTTATCCAAACATTAAATTGATGATAGTCGGCATTCATGGTATTGGGAAAACAACACTATTAGAAGCACTTCGAAAGGAAGGGACAGGCCCATATCAACAAACTGACCATCGTACACACTTCAGTGAAAGACAAACTGATAAAGGTAGTATTATTAAGAAACAATTTACTCTTACCATTAAAAGTTTGAAAGATAATAGTTGTTATGATTGGAAGTTGAGCTGTGCATCAATTCCACCACAGTCCACTGGCTTGCAGGATTCATGACTTGGAGTGGAAGCTTTGAAATCGACTTTATTATTTATTTAAGAAACAAGTTAATGAGTGCAGTTTGTTAATTGTTTCTTAGGTAAACAGAACTTTAGGTACTGTGGTGCTAACTTTCCGATCAACTTTCTAGCCTTAATGATGATAGAAATATTTTTGATATAATTTCCACTGTGAACGTTGCTTTTGCCTTGGACTTTGTTATTTATATTGTTAAATTTTGTTCTTTATTCATGAAGTTTGTTTCAAATAATTTGGTTCGGGCAATAAGTTTGATTATGAATAAAATCACCAGAAGCTTCATATTTTATTAAGAAAAACAAGATCGAATGTATTTTTCTTAAAATGACTGTATATTCGACCAGACGTTACACTGGTCATCATCACTCTGATTCTTAAATGTTTCTTACGGTTTCAAGAAATTGAGCCTCATGTTTCTTACAAGTGTGTTTCTTAAAGAAAAAAAACGTAATTGGATTGATAGTACAGTCGGTAGAACAGAAGTCAAGGGTTCCATTAATTCTGTTACATTTCCAGAAAGTACATGATGTGGTTACTGCATTTAGTAGTTGTTGTTCCCGTTCCTGTGATTATTTTATCTAATGTTTTATTGCGTTGAAGGCAGTTGTCCAGTCAAGTTTGAAAGTCAACTATCGTGTGGTAGTTGTTATTTAAATGTCTTATTTTAGCTATAGTTGGAAAACTTCAAGGAAATCGAAGCACTGTGGGCGTAGATGTCTGTGTGTGGTATTTCAGCAAAGGTTATCGAGATGTCAAAATAAAATTCAGTACTTGGGATTTTGCAGGGCAGGTTGGCATGCCTATATATAATGTTTTTTGATACTGTTCTTGACTTCGCTGTTCCTTATTTACTAGTTCTTCTCTTTCAGACGGAATATTATGCAACCCATCAATGTTTTCTTTCGCGAAGAGCATTATATCTTGTTCTCTGGAAACTAACAGATGGAATTAAGGGGATAAAACAACTTGAAAGATGGTTGTTAAATATCCAGGTATATTTTATCCAGTGTATTGATCAATCATACTTACTAAGTAAGTAAGTAAGTTTGGGTCCTTCAGCTTCCATCCCTATCGGTTGGTTCTTCCGCCCGCCGACTTCCAACTGGGAAGTCGACTTACCAACAGAGATACAGTACTGTCCACTGCACCGTCGCTGCACGATATATACAATACAATTGCTTTTGTTTGGAAATAATTTAGGCTAGGGCACCAAACTCAACAGTTTTAATTATTGGAACATATTTGGATGAAATAGACAGAAAAAAAAGAGGATACGTGGAAAAGATGCAAGCTGAAATACGTGCACGTTTTATGTCAATACGAAATGGTGGAGCTATTGTAAATCTTGATGAAAAAGGTTTACCTAATGTTGTGGGCGTGATGGAAGTGAGCTGCAAAAATGGTAGCAATATCCAGAAACTTCGTGATCTGATCTATGATACAGCAATGAACTTAAGAGTTGATGGAAAAGAAGGTAAGACAATAATCAAGTCCAGAGTTCATGTTTTTACTTTAAGGATCTCTTGTAATTTTCTTCTTTTTTTTTCAGGGGGTAGTTTACTATTGGACAAACCCATTCCTGCATCGTACATAGCAGTTGAAAAAGCTGTATTGTCCATCGGACGTACTTTAAAGAATGAGATGCCAGTTTTAGACAGAGTCCGATTTAAGTACAGACCTTTTTCTTAAGTTCAAAATACATTTCCATATTTTTATATTTTTATATTTTTATATTTTTATATTACCTTTTTCATGAATTCTGAAATTTAAATCATCTAGACAGATGGTGTATGAACATTTGGAAACCCAGGGTGTGGAACTTCGAAACGGTGACGAAGAGCTTAATCAAGCCGTGCGGTTCCTTCATGATTATGGTGAGCCTTGTTTTCATGAATTATTTGATGTGAAAGAAATTTCATAATTGCATTTCTGAAACCCTTTCACTTCTGTGTCACAGGTACATTGTTGCATTATGACGACCCATCTCTGAATGATTTATATTTTGTTGATCCACAGTGGTTATGTGATCTGTTAGCACATGTTGTGACTGTTCGAAGTGTCAATCCGTGTATTAAAAATGGTAAGTTCATTTGAATAGATTGAAAAAGTATCTGACATCTGTAAAACATGAGTGCTTCTGTTTGTAGGTGTCCTTAAGATATCTGATTTAAGAAACCAGATATTCAAAGGAGAAAAAAGATTTCCATCCTCAATGATCATGAAGTATGTGGAATTAATGAGTAAATTTGAGGTGGCTATCAAAATATCTGACAAATTTCTGTTAATACCATCCTTGTTACCTGATAAACAAAGAGAATGTCCTGTTGTAGCAGAACACGAATCGCCTGACTTACGCACAGCGATGAATATTCGTGCATATTTGCATCATCGTGTTCTCAGAAGACAGTATTTAATGTCGTATGTTCCAAGTGGTTTTTGGGCACGTTTAATTACAAGGTTAGATTTTCTATTTTTAAACTACAGTCAAACCCCCTTATAGCGGACACCATGGGGTCCAAAAATATGTGTCCGCAATAAGAAGGTTTGGACTTCAAGAAGTAAATACATCCGTTTCTGGAAAAAGTGTCCGCTCTCGATTTCACTGTATTTTCGTACTGAGTAACTTGTTTATTATCATATGATTTTTATTAGTTATTATTCATGTTTTTTAGACTTATTGCCGATGATCGAATCTGCAAAATTGTTTCATCGTGTTATGAGATAAAAGGCCTTGGTGATTTTGACAGTGCCCAAGCACAAGAAGATGCTGAAACTTTAATGAGGGCCGCTCCCCCTGAATGGGCCTGCTGGAAAACTGGAGTTGAGTTATCATGTTTTGGTGCCAAGTTGTTGCGTGTTTGTCAGTTAGAAAATAACCTTCCTTTTTACGGTGCCGATGGTGAGAAAATACTTTCATTCATTCATATTATGTTTTTAGTAAAATGAAATCTCGAGTGGAGGTATGAAAATATATCGCTGATAATGTTGGGTTTTTTTATTGCTTTAGATCCAGAAACCAAAGTATTTGTCAAAAATCAAAACAACGCTACTAAGATTGCAGTTGAAATATTGGCTCCCAGTTTAACACTTCTAATCGAGAAATTTATCCAGTTTAAACCTTCTGAAGAAGGTGCATTATTCCTTCTTTTGAGATATACTAGCTATAGGTTAAAGTAACAAGATGCGATCATCACTAGTTTGCGGTGAATACCTTGTTATTTCTGTCTGATAATGGTTATGTAATTTATCGTTTTTTAAAACAAAAAAGAGAGACTTTCAACCAGAAATTTTAATGATCGCATCTTGTTAGTTTTACACACTCGTAAGCTATTTACTACTTTAGATTCTTAATTATCGTGTACGTTTCTATAAAATACATTGGTTTTGTCTTGACAATTCAGGTAAAGATGATGGTCAGAATCTGCTTGGTTTTCGTGTAATTGGAGTCAACAAGGACTCTTCGAGAACTGCTGCTCAACTTTTGGTGGTAACAATCGAGCATATTGATAACCTGTTTCTTGAATGGTTTCCGAAGATTGACCAGTACACGGATATTCATGGCTTCAAATCCATCTGTCGAATTTCTTTCTGTGATGAATGTTTAAGAGGCGCCATTAGCGAACAGGAACCATCAGTTGACAACAACTGCTTTACTGATGAGGATCTAGTCGAAGAAATTAGTCGTAATGTGAAATTACAAAACGAGGGAGAATTAAACATTTATCACCCGGAATCTAAAAGTTTTACAGAGAGTGCCTCAAATATCTGTTCTGTGCAATCGACAAGCATATCGTCTAACGATTCACGACATGCTAGTGAGAATGATGGTGTTGATGACGTATTCTCGACTGAAAACGCCGTCGAAAAGGAGGAAGTGTTTGATGAAGAATATGAGCTGTTGAACAAATTTCTTCAAGAAGGGAAAAAATGTATCGTTGGGTTTGAACTTGAACAAGGTTCAAAATTACTTTTGGAAAATAAACAGCTTCAATGTCCAATCCATCAACAAGTTGAATTTTGTGAAGCCTTTCCTGATTTGGTAAGTTTATATAAACTTGTTTCGTTGATCGTTGATTTAGTAAATTGACATGCGTTTTTTTTCGTTGACTGTTAATTAATTTAGTAAGTTGACATATGTGAAATCTTCTTTTCTAGTGTTACCTGGATTTGGAAGAGAATTTGATCATTTCACCAGAAAATATTCGTCAAGGAAAATTTCTTGCTGCAGGTGCTTACGGCGATGTTTTTATTGCTGATATTCTGCGAAATGACAACTGGATTTCCACGGCTATGAAAATTCCCTTCAACTCAGAGAAAGGGAACTCTCGAGCAATTATGGCTACCATGTTTTCCTATGACACATACAAGTGAGGAATATACTTACAATTTGTTTTGGGCATTTGCCACCGATTAAACATTGAAATCTTCCTGAACTTTATCTTCTAGAAACGTTCGTCAAGAACTAGCCATTCTTGTTCCTGTCAATCATGTAAATATTGTGAAATTTTTGGGTGTGTCACTTTCTCCGTTTGCCATGTTTCTGGAATTAGCTCCGGGTGGTGCATTAGATCAATTCTACATTGATTATCGGAATGCGGGAAGGAAATTACATCCTTGTGTAATACAAAAAGCTTTACACCAGGTATGGAAACGCTTTGTTAAGATACTGTTTAAGATTTTGATAGATTTTGATTCGCAGGTGGTAATACAACTCAAAATTTATAGTGGTAAGAACTACCGCTGACCAAATTGAATTCCTGTATTACCCCCTGATCGTCTATGTATGTCTGATGATGTTTCTTTCTGTTTAGATTAGTGCTGCCATGAAATATTTGCATCGTCATCATATTATTTATCGTGATTTGAAATGTGAAAACGTTTTAGTGTGGTCATTCCCTGGTCCGGCCATTGCGTACCCTGAAAGTTACCGGGTTTTATTAAAATTAACGGATTATGGTATCAGCCGATCGGTTTCATTAAGTGGAATCAAAGGTTACCTTGGTACTCCAGGGTTTATGGCGCCAGAAATTATTCGTTACACTGGCAAAGAAAGTTATACTGTCAAGGTAACATGCCAGCTGATTTATCATCTACCTGTTCGATGAAAAGTGAACTAGTGACTAGTTCCCATTCTCTCTCGTTTAGGTGGATTGTTTCTCGTTTGGTTCGTTGATGTATGAACTAATCGCATTACAGCAACCATTCAGTGATATTGCGCAAAATAAAGCTAGTCTTGCGCAACAATATATATTGAATGGGAAACGTCCACAACTACGTTATCGGGTACGTTATCGGGTACGCTATCGGGTACGCTATCGGGTACGCTTTCTCTCATTCATACATTAGTTCATGATGTTGAGAATTATAAAATTTCGCTTTGTTGTTAGGAAAAGCGCTTCCCGATTCTCCTTATTTCGCTATTGTATCAATGTTGGGCTCAAAATCCAGAGGATCGCCCAAGCATGGCCGACATAAATGGATTGACATCTTTGGAAGAATTCCCGAAACTAATTGACAACTTAGGTTTGTGTTAAACAAATTGTACTTCAGAAAATGATTTTCAATTCTCTGGAAATTGTTTTTTATTTCTTCACAGGACTTGGTGAGTCATTCAACCTTCAATGCATTGTGACTGCCAATCAAGGTCAATGCAAACCGAATGTTGTTGACAGCAGAAATGTGATTGGCTCTCATTTGTGGTTTTGTGGTTATTTTGGTTTTGGTGACTCCATCGCAGCTCGAAAAGAAGGAGTTATCACTGTTTTTTCATATCGTGATAGCAAATACACACATGTGGTGGTGAGTTGATATTCACGACGTCAGATACTCTTCTAATGTTCGCATCAAACACGTTTTGATATTTTCTTTTATAGAACATTCGAATTAAAGACCGCGTGTGTATGGTGTGTTCCGTTGGTAGCACGGTCTGGTTAGGAACAGAATCTGGTCTTATTCAAGTCTTTTGCTCTCTAACCTTCAAACCATTAGCAATAGGCCGTTTGATTTGTCATCGACATATACTTCGTATCTTACATTCACCCTTCACCCATTCCGTTCTCATAACTCGTTCAGATGGATGTGTTTATGCTTATAACGATAACATTAGTTCGTTTGGTACTTTTCTGCCGTTATCAGAAGTTCAAAACTATTTTCCTAATGTTCCCGCCGGCCATACTATACGAGAGTTATTTCCCAATAAAGAATACACAGGTGACACAAAAATTCATTGTTTTGCGGCCGTTTCCAGTCACGTGAAAAGAAAATACAGTAACGAGTTAGTAACATACAAAAACTCCAGTGGCGCAATCACTGCGACAGTGCGAGAGGTCGCAGAGGAACCGCTTGCGGATGCTTCACTGAAAACATGTGGTGAAGTTACGTACGAGTTATGGTGCGGTCAGGAAAAGGGACAAATCACAATTCTTGATTTGAACTCGTTGAAAAAGATGAAAACCCTACCAGTGAAGGGGAATGACCTTTCGCATCCGTTGTTGAAAGACCTTCATGTGACGTTCATGGAGACGTCGCGAACGTTTGAATCCTTTTCTCAGGAACAAAATAAACCTTCGAATGATGCGAATAGCATCTGGTTGGTTATTTATCCTGGCACGGAGGTTTGGAGATGGAATGTTGATAGTCGTTCTGCAGTCAGCTCTTTTGATGCAAGCCTTCATTCTCCTTGGCGTGATTGTAAGTCAAGATGTTTCTCCTAAAGCGGGCGATGCACGATCAAATTTATTGAATCAAATTTGTCGAATTCGACAAGTTTGATCGTGTATATCAACACATTTTCAATTCAAATTATTGGATTTGACAGTCAAATTAAGAGTTGGACAGTTGGGCGCCAACCAATCAGTTTCTCTAAAATTGTAACGAAATGAGTTTAACCAATCACGTTATGTTACGTTGGCGTTTTGAAAAAAATTGAACACATAATGATCAATTTAATTTTGGTAAATGGGGAATTATGACAAAACTTTCAAATTCGACGAATTGATTATGTATTGCCAGCTTAAACCAATATTCCTCTTCTGCACAAATTCTTTGACGATCTTTCTAAATTTTTTTTCAGTGAATTCGGCAAAATTATCCAAAAAGACAAAATCCATGAAAGGTAACTATGGATTTTTAAAATGGATTCATTAAAAAAAGGAATTAAGTTTGTAAATCTGATGGTTTTTTTGTTTTGTTTTTTTGTTTCAGCATACGATTCACAAATTTCTTCGCTTGTCATTGTGGCAGACAGAATGTATGTGGGCACAACATTTGGCTGTTTAATCATCTGTGACGCTTTTACAATGGACGTTATGTTATCACTACGTTGTTACGAAGAACACATCGATACCATCATACCATTACGAATGATAACGAGTCGTTATCGAAATGAAAACGAGAAAAAGATGGTGTTAACCTGCGGTCGAAAATGCTTAGATTTCTGGATACGAAATCGAAAGAAACGATTAGTTGGAAAGGAGATGACGATTCTTACTTGGAATACTGACGAAATTATCTCCGTTAATAATTGTTAATGTTATCAAAAAAGAATCGTTTTTATTATTATTATTATTATTATTATTATTATTATTATTATTATTATTATTATTATTATTATTATTATTATTATTATTATTATTATTATTATTATTATTATTATTATTATTATTATTATTATTATTATTATTATTATTATTTCTAAGAAATTTCTAAATGCGCATGCTTATTCTGAAGGGGTGATTGACGTTTTTCGTAGATTTCTGTGGATTTTGCCGTTTTTAATGATGTGCATCAGCATAACGTAAATATCCGATTGATTTATTTTTAAACAAGATCAGGAGTTTTTCAAGATTTTATATCCGTACATAAGATCGACACAGATGTAACAAGGAAAGTAATTATGGGGGGAACACTCGATTGCTTAACTATGAAGGTTTATTTTAGCAGTAACAATGTTGAAACTGTGAAGCGAATTTTCACGTAGTTTTGAAATTCAGTATTTTTTATTTGATATGTATTTTTATAATTTTCTTGATGACCAAGTTCTTATTCCAATGTGACTTAAGCAGCGGGCGATACACGATCAAATTTCTCGAATTTGAAAGTTTATTGATGCACGGTTCCACGAAATCGAATGTTTATTGATGCACGGTTCCACGAAATCGAATGTTTATTGATGCACGGTTCCACGAAATCGAATGTTTATTGATGCACGGTTCCACGAAATCGAATTACTGATTGGTTAAACTCTTCGCTGCAATTTTAAAGACAACTGATTGGTTTACGTTACTTTCGATAAACTAACATTTCCAACTTTTGAATTGTTGAAATCGACATTTCTCAATAAATTGAATTGAAAATCTGCTGAACCACGATCAAATTTCTCGAATTCGACAAACTCGATCCAGTATCCCCCTGTTTAATAATTAAAAAGAAGATTTAAATGGATTTATTTAATGTTTACACAACACGCTGTGCGTTTATTTTTTATTTTTTTTATTAATATTTTTAATTTTTTTGAACGGTCAAGATTATATTATATTAGGGACGCCAACGAAGACGGCAAGGTGAGAGTAGTCTACGAATATTTGGAAAACAATGAAACACAAAGCAACGAAAGTTTAAAAATCTGGTCTTTTAAAACTAAAGGTTTGATTGATGAGCTAAAAAAGAAAGAAATGCTATCGAAACAGAATCAAAGCAATACAAGATACTACTGTTTATCGTGTTTGTCTTCAGACTTCAAAACATAACTTTTGGCGTTGTGTGTAGAACGTGAGAACTGTGTTAATGATGTAATTAACGGACAAACTTTTCCCAATGATATAGTATGAAATTAACTTCCTTTCTAAACGAAATCTACAAGGAAATTAAACTTTTGTTTCACTTACGTCGTCGTCCTCGTTGTCGTCCTCGTTGTCGTCGTCTTTGTGCAAGGTTATTAAGACATCTCTTAGAAACGCAAAAAATTGAAAGTCAGTGAAAAAGCTTTTGTTATTATTCACTCGTAATATACACTGTATATCAAACTCTTCAATTCAGCTAGTTTTTTTGGTCCTTTTTAAATGATATAAAAACATTGGTATACGGAACAGTTGCCTCCGAGAGTATAAAGCCCACACAAGCACGAAACATCGCAAGACTACTTTATCAAAGACTACTTTATTAAAGACTCTTAATTTTCATCATTGCTGTCAGAATGTGTATCTGAATCTCCGCTTCATCGTCGCTTTCTTCTTTCATTTTCGCCATCGCTGTTATTAGAATCATCATCATTGGAACTTACTACATCAATGCTGCTAGGAAACATTTCCCCTGTAAACAACTTTATCTTAAAGCTGCTATCATGCAGGGTCCATCCACAATTCTCAGGTAGGAAGTTTGGAGGATTTGCATTAATTGCATTACGCCAGATGCTTCAATTATAGTTTGTTCGCTTTAATTTTTCTTTGAAAACTGTAGCACATGGTGGTAGTGAGTTTCCATCCATTTCTTCACGCATATTATGACTGATCCTCGACGTGGTTTATATTTCTTTAAGAATACCTCGAGTCGGACTACATCAACGGAATTCAATTTTATTTTTCACCGTAGATCTCACATACAAACTTTTCTAATATTCTGACTTGTTCCTCTTCCAATTCTTCACTTCTCCCCAGATCTGCAAAGGTCTTTTGAACTTTCGTATTTCCTTTCAACTTCTTAAGAGGGTTGATTTTTCCTTTCCGACTAAACAAACCTGTATAATCACATCCTGTAAATATATGGTATCCAGGAAATAAGTCACAGGGACATACACCGAGACACTGATATAAAACATTAAGCCTAATATATCGCAGAGTATTTTTCGTGTATACACCAACCTCCAGCCACAACTGTTCGGATAACAACATTCTTAGGTGCTTCCAAAGATTTAACATGAAACAACATCCGTGAATCAGCTTCTTCGTGGGAACTTCTCAGAGTTATTTTCTCTTCCTTTTTAATTTTTCCATTCTCATTTTTGAATGAAAAGCAAAGGTTTCCGCAGGTGGCGTACAATTCTTTCCCTCAGCGTTACTATTACTTACTACTATCAGCGTTACTACCGTCTTTCCATGATGAAATGAAAAACTTTATCAGTGTCGTCTTAAATTCGTCGTTCCGAAGAGCACTTAAGAATTTTGTCACCTTGGCGTATGCTTCGGGAAAACCCATGATACAGCTTAGGAAGATTTATGTAGCCGATCCAATACTGTGCTGTTTTCCTGAAGCTGTGTCTTCAGAAAATTGCTCTAAAATATCCGTCAACTCTTTTGAAACTTGGCACAAGTCAAAAGCATCTATCGTTTTCAGTTTTGATAACTCATGCTGCAATTGCATATATCATATATCATAGGGACCAGTCTGTTGTTGAAGAAACTCTTCAAAGTGTAGAGTTTGCATGCCGACTGAAAATAGTTGATTAATTCATTTTCCTCTGTTGTAACTCTTTCCTTTAATAAATCCTCTCAACAACCTTTCTGCAACATCCCTGTCTCCATGAAAATATATGGACCATCAGATGCTGCATGGCTACTTTAGCTATTGTTAAGTCGTAAGTAACAGAAATGTCTTCTCTTGCCAGTTTCTTCAGCCAATTTCTGCGCTCTGAGTAATGTTTCTGCTACCACTGCAGTAGATGTTGGTGAATGATTGATTGGGGGTAAGTACCACACTTTTTGAATGTTATATGAATCTTTCAGCAAATTTGCATTCCACTCTACCCATTGCGGTGTTTTTGTTGCCGCTAGATGTTGATTTATCATCCTTATCACATCCTTAGCTTTGGCTTCGGCTAAGGACTCAGATGTAGTTTTCCTGGATGGGTGATCTAAAGGGAAAGAAAACTGAATTCTCCATCTTTGGTTTCTTGTGTTATGGCGCGATGTCGTTGCCTTTTGCCTCATACGCTCTCCTTCGCCTTTTTCTGCTCATTTCTTTGTGGTGTTTACTGTGGGTCTTATCTGTAACGGATTGATTACGCGATATGACTCCTGCCTCAGCGTCTTGCAATTTTGTTATCGTTGACTCTATCTCCAAATGAATATCAACTGGATCATCATCATGATGCTCAGAAAGGACAGCGCCACTAACTCTGCTGCAACAGGGTTTAGATGATATTTGGTACACTATCCCTACAGTATCGTGCAGGGTGTCTTTGCCGCAAAGAGTCTCAACAAATCTATCAAAGATGTCAAGGGCCACGCCAGTCGATAGATTCGAGTCCAAAGTCATCCCATTTGGTGTAAAAAGTTTGCTGCTACTTGCTTCTAATGTGAGCTCGGTCTCCAGTTCCTCCACAGTGGTCCACTTCAGTTATGTTTTCACCGGTTGATTAAAAAAAAAACAGATGTCATTTTGTTTCACGAACAAAAAAAAATAAACAACAAAAAGACGTAACTTACGTCTGATCTTTAAGCATAATATTTAACTGTTGGTAGTGACCATAGCAAATTGACAAATAAATAAATAAATAAATAAATAAATAAATAAATAAAATAAATAAATAAATAAATAAATAAATAATCATTTATTTGCCTCATCCATTTATATACAAGTAAGTAAGTAAGTGAGTGAGTAAGTGAGTGAGTGAGTAATCATTTATTTAGTTTCTAACTCGTCATACTTACAATTACAATGAAAGAAAGAATAACTAGGAGACCACTCCATATAGAAAATTCTAGTCAAAGGGAGTGGCCACCTAAAAAACAAAAGTGATAAAAATGATAATAACATATGTAATAAGTTTTCGTCAATTAGTCAATATATTGAGAAATAAGATTTAGTTAAGACTTTAAATTTTGGAAATGTAAGCACAGATAAGTCGTCAAGTTGAAGATGGTTTTGAATGAGATTCCATTAGCAGATCGACTGATATTGGATGGAGAATTTACCAAATAAGAAAGTCTTGAACGGGTGTTGAACTAAAGAACCTACGTTCCTTCCGCGAGTATTATAATTCAAATCAGAGCGTTTAAAAACCAAATTGTTGCGAATGACTTGGGGAGTGTATCATTAAGGACCTTGTGTATAAAAGATTTATTTAAAAATTATTCAATGTCAAAAAGCTTAAGGAGACCTAATTTCCGAAACAGAGGGGATGTATGAGTTAGCCAGTAAGCATTACAAATAGTACGTATTGCACGTTTTTGTAGCAGAAAGATACGCTTTGTGACTAGGTTTTCCCTTTGCCCCCAAACCTGACAGGCATAAACCATATGTGAATAAAAGATAGCATAATAGACAGAAATTAAAAGAGCTTGTGGCATAAAGTGACGAAGTTTTGCTAAAGCTCCATTTGCTCTTCTTAGTTTGTAAGATAGCTTGTTGACATGCACAGACCAGTTCAAATTTCATCTATATGGATTCCAATATATTTAATGGAAGAACTCTTAGACATTTTTTTACCGTCAATCTTAATACACAAATTAAAATCAATATTACGACGCTTGTGGAAAACATGTTCTGTCTTAGTTGCATTAAGAGAGATTTTGTTTGCATTTAACCAGTGCATCAAAAGTTTCAAATCGATGTTGACCGATGTTGACGATGTTGTTTTATATTTTAACTTCAGTTTAACATATCGTCAAAACGGAATACAGTAGAAAATCTAACTGCCGTATGCATGTCGTTGATATAAATTAAAAACAATAAGGGTCCCAGCACTGAACCTTGAGGAACTCCATGAAGAACGGGAGAAATATTTGAACTTTGACCTCCAATACAAACGAATTGCTTTCTATCAGTTAAAAAGGAATAAAAACAATTTAATGTATTACCTCTGATACCATAATGATTCAGCTTAGCAAGTAGTATTGAACGATCCACTGTGTCAAACGCTTTTTGTAAGTCTAAAAATATCCCACATGCAACTTCCCTATTATCAGCGCTTTTAAAATTGTTTCAGTAATGTTAATCAGGGACAAAGTTGTTGAATGGTTCTTACGGAATCCAAATTGCAATGGGTACAACGTTTGATGAAATTGAAAAAAAGAAATTATACGCTTATACATTAACTTTTGAAATATCTTATCTATATTAGATAATAGGGAAATTGGGCGGTAATTTTTGACTTCCAAGGGCGAATCTTTTTTGAATACTGGAATAACCTTAGCAAGTTTTAGTGCAGTTGGGTAGGCACCAGAGGTAAAGGAAAGATTGATCAAAGAGGAAAGAGGAGTACACAATTCAAATTTCAGGAAATTCAAGATTTGATGTGGAATACTGCAAGGTTCAGATGCTTTGTGACCATTTAAGCTATTAATGCAATTAAAAACTTCCACAGGTGATGTGGGAGACAAAAATATAGAGTTTTGATTACCATTGAATAGATAATTCTGAAAGTATTTGGATGTATAGGGAATCTTTTCTCGAATAGATGTAGATATACTCCCAAAATAATTGTTAAAGGCATCAGCGTTAAGTTTTTGATTGGATGTTAGGTTATTGTTGATAATTAATGAAAGACATTTATTTTTGTTTCTGGTATTGCTTGAGATTACGTCTCGAATGCCTTTCCACATTTTCCGCAAATTTTTCTTATTCAAATTAAAGTAGTTTGAGAAATAATTTCGCTTACTTGTCCTAATAAGCCTCACAATAAGATTACGATAAACTTTATCCTCCGATAATTTAGTAGGTTTTTCTAGAGGGTCTTTGCATTTCAGAAATTTTTGGAATAGTTTATTTCGATAGTGAATTGATGAAAGGATACCTCTAGTTATCCAGAGTTTATAACCTTTCTTTTTTAGTTTATTGCTAATTCTTTTAATAGGTACATGTTTATCAATTAGACGAGTGAACTGGCAATAGAATTTATCAGAAGACGTATCCACATTATTTGATTTATTGTTTATTATATTTTTCCACTCACAAGAAAAATAATCAAGTAAAAAACTTTTCTCATCAAACTTACTCCAGTCTCTCATGGAAAGATTGTTACAATTTGGTACATCACGTATGTTATTGTGAGTATTTAAAAGTACAAATTGGGGCATATGGTGAGATATCGGAGTTGTGAGGATACCTGAGATAGATGACAAATAAATTTCAGGACTGATGAAAATATTGTCAATGAGTGTACTAGATCTGTCAGTGACTCTAGTTGGTAGAGAAATTTGTGGAAAACAGGGAAAGGACCCTAAAATATCTAAAAATGGATCTTCAATACCACAACAGCCAGATTTTATTAGGTCGATATTAAAATAACCAAGTAGTCCTTTGTTTTCAGCCATTAGCTTATCAATGGTTCAATGGTTCTTCGTGCTATAATATCAATAAATACAAACAAATCAATAACGATAAACACTGTAGAAAGAGAAAAGAACAAGAAGAAGACGGAACATATATGCTTGAAATAATTAAAGTAACCGAGCTAAAGCACAGTCAATATAAAATTCCTTGGTTTTTCTCCTTAAATATTTTTCATTAAACGACCACGAACTGTCCTTGGAATTTCATTAAACAAAGATACTGCTCTTGATTTAAACGCGTTTATGTGTCCGTTTTTTATTAATTTTGGTCCAGTGTCGTTGCACGATCGTAGATTTCTTTTTGGCTCAGCAAATTTCAACTTGAGGTATGTTGGGTATTGTTGATAACACAAAGCTTTGAAGAAAAGATTAACCAGATTCATTTCGATCTGCTCCTTGATAGGGAGATACTTCAATTCAAAAACATCATTGGTCGTGCAGTAGCGATTTTGAACGAACGCAGCAGCTGCATTTTGTAATTTTTGTAGCCTTGCCAAATTATGATAACAATATCAAAATGGGATTTCCTTACATTTGCACCAGGTCTGATCAAGGGTTTGTCCCTTTGGTCAGTTTGTGTTTTTTGAGCTTCTGTTATCTAGAGCTATCACTGGAATATATTTGGTCCTTGTAGCTTATGAGAGGTATTTATTCCCCAATGGGCCCATTACTTACAGGAGGTCTGATCAAGTGTTTGCCCCTGAAAAGTTTGGTCAGTTTGTGTTTTTTTAGTTTCTGTTATCTAGAGCTATCACTGGAAGAACATTGGTCCTTGTAGCTTACGAGGGGGTATTATCCCCCAAAAGGGCAGCTTTAAGGGGTTGTGGGACACTTGTGGCCCCGATATCACCTAGCTGACCAGTCAAAATTTGATCATCACTGTAAGTTTGACTGATTTTTGACATAAATGCTTTTGTAGCTTATGAGGGGGATAACTCGTCACGGGCTCTTAGACTATAATGGCATAGAAATCAATCAATACCTAAAAGCTAGTCTGTCTGGGATGGACCCTATTTTCCATCACGTGATCGAAGTGAATGCAAAACAAACAAGAAATGCTTCGCATAGCAACAAATTGCGTGTAGTTGATGGACACGAAGATGGTGACTGTTTAGACTACAGCAATATAACGGCAAAGTTTATGTCTAATAAATTCATGCGTTTTTCACTCAGCATCATACTTGTTAAATTCTTACAACGGTTTTTACACTTAGAAAAATGAAAAATAAAAACTTATTATATTGAGCTTTTATAATTATCAAAATATACAAAAATATACAAATTATGAAAGGAGAAGTTTTACTGAAAGGCTGTGGATTGACCGGCTGATCCCCTAAATGTTTAGGAATTTCAATAAGAAAGTTTTATCCAGCCGCAAAGTATAGTGATAGTATAGTTCCAATATAAGTGCTATGAAAATCACAACTATTATGCAACTATCATTCACTACACAATTGTTATAAGTAACCTAGTTTTTTTGAATTGGATCATAATTAAATTTGTTTAACAACCACAAGGGCTCGAATTCATCTCCTGAAGGTTTTCATATTGTAAACTTCCTTAACCTCCTTTCTCTTAAAATAATATTAATGATTTAGATGAAAGGAAGATTTTTCATCACAAATATAAACCAACACATAGGTTAACCTAAAGGGACGAGTTGCGGGTCATGGTGCAGGTGGTTCAAGAGGCAAGGCAGGTCATGAAGAAGTTGTGCAGGTCATAGAGCAGGACATGCTGGTTGCTTTTGCAATTTTTTATATTATACATGTGCTAGAATACTTCAACAAGGAAAATTAGATATTTGTTATCAAAACAGTATACCTCATAATGGAATTTATCTATAAATTTTAATAAACTTAGTAACTCGCACGATTTCCATTACGACCCACATAGCCTCCTTTGTGACCAGCACGGCGTCCTCGGTTACCCGCAGGACCTCCTTTGCGACCCACACAGCTTTCTCGGTTACCCGCAGGACCTCTTTTGTGACCCGTGCGGCCTCCTTAACGACCCGCACAACCTGGCCCGCAAACGTGGCATATATATATTTTACAGAAACATTTTTTTTTTGAATCAAAGAAATTCCAAATTTTTACAACGCGCAATGATGAAAATACACAATATATTTTGCACCTTTGATGATTTTTTACTACAAATGCTACCAATCCCGCCATCTTTAAAGTGTTTTTATAGAGTCAAAGTAACGGTGAGTTGAGCATGATTTTGTTTAGCCGGCCGCCCTGCAGCAGATGAAGGCAGACCGACAACTAATGCCAATCCATTGAAAAAGCATTCAACACAGCGCTCGTCATAGCGATCACTTATTTCATTATCGTTCTTATTACAATTATTTACATATCCGTTCATGGCAGTTTGTTTTGTTTTTTTCTTACCAGCGTTCAAGAACTTTGACGTTCATTACTTTATAATTATGCAGAAGCTACATTCTTCATTTCAAATCGTTGTGAACTAAAGTTTTTGTTCCAAGTTTTACAACATTTAAAAAGATCACAAAGCTCGATGTATGTAGTAATAAGTAAAATTACTGATCGTAGTTGATTTACCGATGATGCATAAAATCGTAAGTTCGTCGCCGGTAAATTGTACAACTCACCAACTCACCGATTATACACACTCGTTTTTATACAGTGAAAAGAAGAAACACGTACAGAAAATCACTAGTAAATTTTGAAAATAATTGGAATTAAATTTTGTGGGTTAGCTTTATTTGGAAATTTCGCAGGAATGTATTTTCGCATATCAGTATGAAATGGATTTTTCGCGGAATTTAATTTTGCGGATTGGGCCAAAATCCGGGATTCATAAAAATTAATGCCGGTGAAAAGCAATTCCCTCAAGGTATGTTCAATAACAAAAGTTCAAAACTTTCAGTTTATATACCAACATTTTCAGTCAACCTGTGGTACATTTTGAATCTGCCGACAAAAAAGATTTTCAATCCACCGGCCTTTGGCCACAAAGAAATGTGGGGGAAAGAGGGTATATATATTACGTGAGTCAGTTAAAAGGTGATTGTATATACAGTACAGCCCGAATAAAACTTTACGTTTAAAGCCAAGGGGGAGGGGAAAGTTTTTTATCGACAGCATTTTAAATGATTCCTTGTATAAAAATAATTAGTAATAAAAAAATGTTTTTCTCCAAATCAAGACATTTAAAGGACACAAATTATTAGATGACTTTGCAAGTCACATTGTGTTAATATTCGTGTTGTTCGCTCAATAATTACTGAATGTTTCAACATGGAATACCAAATCATTGCCTATCAACATCATGTTGGTGCATTTATTATTCTCTCACAGGGGTCTGTCTCTGTGAAAGTAAAATATGGGTAGCACAGATAAGCTTATTCTATGCAATTCTACCTTACTCAAACCCTTATCATATTATTAGTGGCTGGCGGAGGGGTGAAAGAACAAGAAATCAGATAGTTTTCCTTGCAGCTATACTAGCAAACAAAATGTAGCAGGGAAAAATAACAACACCTTACAAATTGTACTGCCAGCTGAGAACAGTCAGTGCTGGGCATAAAGAATTGCAATAAGAAAAGGTTTATACACAATTTATACGAAAAGGTTTATACTATTAACCGATGAAAGCCTTATGCTTCTTGATTTGCTTGGAACGCAACGCATGCAAAGCATTCGCGAAGCTATAGGCTGCATTCCAGGACTTATGCTTAGGCGGAAATTTCTTGATACGGCAACTGGGCTATTTTTGAAGACACAAACAGTTCCTATTTCAAACACCTCGCGTATACGAAATTTGAACTACAGTTAGGTACCTTATTTCACGAAATCAACGGGGGCATTATTTTAACACGCCTCAAATTTGCGCGGATATTATTTATATTATGTAAAGGTAATGTAAATTTTAATAGTGTGTACTAATTAACGCGAATCGACAAATTCTAAATAATGAAATGTCTAAATTAACACGGATTTCCATACTGAAAAAAGAAAACTCCTGATATTAGAAAAAAGAAAACTCCTGATATTAGATTAGGCCAAAGAAAATAAGAACTAATTGCTAATTTTTTTTTGGTACTTTTAGATATAGTAGATGTATTGTACATATTATCTATAAATATAAATGCAAATTTTAATTACGTATTATAAAAATATACATTACATAACGTGTTCCCAGTAGGCAAAATCTTCAAAAAGTCTCTGTTTTATTGAAACAGTAGACAATAGTGCTGATCGTTCCTAAAGAAAACACTCCTCCTCAGAGACATTTTGAAGATTTTACCCACTGGGTTACCAAATCAATGCGAATAGACAAACATGAAACACCAGGACATTTTAACGCAAAGTCGTTAAAATTAACGCTAATTAAGAGCCGGTGTAAAGGGGGCCGATAGGTATCTAAACTAGAAAATTGCAACGTCTATTCCAGCCTTAATAAAATAAACTTTCTTTTGTTATTGGGTAAATAAAACTTTGTTTATTCTGGAAACAAAACTATGAATTTTGTGAACACACAACAAACGTATAAAAATACAAGAAAGTTAGCATTCTTATTTTTTACATGCATGGGCTATCATACCTGTAAGTAGTTTCTTGAAAACTTAATTAGTTTAAAGATTAGTTTTTTGTTTAGTTTTATTTATGTATATGACAATCATCTCAGAAATGTCTCAGAAATGTCCTCTCTGTAAACATAGGAGATTACACGTTTTTACATCATTTATATCACAACAAATATTTTTTTGCCATTTACCAGTTGTCAATTTGCCCTCCATTACTACGATTTTAACAAACTTGAGCAGTTAGTTGAAATAACTTAACATTTGTTGGAAAGTAAATGCTGGTGAATGCTGGTAGCAAAACAGAAGACTTCATCAAGTAAGAACAACTGGCAACGGTTTGTTAATTCACCATGATAAGCATAACTCCGCAATAAATCACTTGTTATCTTGTAAACTGGCAGTATTGGCTTGTTTTAAAATCAATTCATGAAGCCATTCTGTAGACCCATGGTTACCACAACATTAGCATTACAACTAGCCTCTATTATCACAAAATTCGATTCGTTTAATGTATTTGTTTACTTCTGTTCAGAATGAAAATGGCGTCCCCCACACCATCTTCAACATGATGCACGTGGGTTTGCTTTGCCATCCATGTGCTTGTCAATACTTGGTTGTTTAATCCTATTTACAACTTATATAATATACAAAGACATACGAACTACATCAAGACACATCATTATCTGTATAACACTATCTGATTTCGTAACTGTTCTTTCAAATGGCGCCGGGATGTTGATTTCTCGCACACCAAGGATCAGCTGTACCGTGGTTAGTTTTTTTGGAACGACTGCAATTTTATGCTCTTTTTTGTGGACCATAATGTTAGCAGTATTTCTCTTCATAAAACTTGTACAAGAAGACGAACAAACAGCTGAAAGATTGGTATGGCCTCACTTTCATCTCATATGCTGGATAATTCCAGTAGTCATTAATGTTATTGCTTTGATTTCCGACAAACTCGGCAATAATAATTACACAGATACGGCTGGCTGGTGTTGGATAAAAGGTAACTTGATTCGATTTCCTATAAGGTTCGTGTTACACCAGAAGTTCTCTTAAGGTCGGTTCTCACAAGATACGTATTAGCGTTTTTCAGTGTTTTATTAAAGGGGCTACGACACGGATCACGTGATATTACGAATTATGGTGCCGCACCAAAATTCGATTTGAGGCGAGAAAAAATGAACACAGAGATAAGAGAATAAAAATAGCTATATAAACAGTAGAATTCTTATTTTTCATATAAAAAATTAGCTTAATTGAAATAATAATACAAATTGTTACTCATTTTAACATAGATATCAACAATCTACACGCCACATGTTGTACATTTTGTACAAAAATTTCAAAAATTTTAAAAGTCTTGAAAAATCTTTATCTTTCGTTTTATTGTGCTCTTAAAACACCATTCTTTATTTTTGTATAACTTCTGTACTTTCATTTCGTCTTGCTTGCTAAAAACAAAATTAAATAAGGCCTTGGAGCTACGAAAACTTAGAAATTCATCTGCAGCACGAGCGTCAAAACAAGCCACTTCTTCTTCTTCACGATCAATAAGCATGGTCAAAGTTTGCAGACCAGATCAAGAATTAGTTGACACGACATTTGGCCAGCTATAACTTATATAGCTACAGCTAATATTATTTGTTTAGCTTTATATTGCTTTCTTTAATAAAGCAACCTTTACCAACTTACTTGTTCTTTTCGCTAGCTCGCAAGCACGTTCAATTTGGTTCCTCAAGCTGGTCTACAGATTCGATGAGTATTTTGAAATGCAATAACACTACAGCCGCCGGGGAAAAAGTAATTCATGTCGAAGCCCCTTTAAAGGCATACCGAACTACCCAGGGTCTATTTTTAATTTCGTGGGTCCCACGAAATTAAAATTTAAAGGAATTCCTGCGTCCAAAATGAAATTTCAGTAATAAACGGTAATTATGCCAAGAAACAAAGTTTTATTAAACATTTATACCAAATGTGAAGGGATTTGATAATATCCTTCACTCAAAACACGAGTTTCCCTCCCTCTTCTCACTGCCAGCTTTGCTTATCTCTTCGCCTCGAGTCGCTCTAGACCTCAAATTGTTTGTGATGCAATAAGATGGTATAGTTAAAGTTAGCCATAATACCGTTACTTAGTTACTTCCAGTGCGCTTAAGAGCCGCTTCCCACTGCTTATATAAAAGTTTATCCTTCGGTAATGTATGAAAAGATACTTAAGGATTTTTCCACTCTTGGTTGACAACCTACAACAACGAGAATGTTAAATTGAAATTGTACTTATATCTTCTGATACCATGCTCACATGTTTACTTTATTTTCGCGCTTTTTAATTGCTTATTTACAGAGGCGGATCTACAGGTATGTCGAAATTTGTGGAGGAGAATGTTAGCTGTTAAACCTAAAAAGAAAAACGTGCAAGTAATCACATTTGTGATACAGATTGAAAACAGAAATTAGATTAAGGTGCTCCTCCACAATTCTTGACATAGATCCACCGCTGTATTATGCTTCAAATTTTCAGCAAAATAAAGCTCCCTTCACGTATTCTGTACCAACACGGTTTAACTTTTTTACTCTCCATCGCTAATTATACAAAAAGAAAGTTCTAGTAAAAGTTTACCAGAGTTGTTTGAGGATTGCTCAAAGAAAGATAAATAGAACCAAGAGAAGTTCTGTAGAATTGCACAGAACGTAACTAGAAATATTAAATAATACATTTTTATTATCTTCGTTGCACTAAACTGTGTCTGTGCATCGATTATTGGCACCAAAAATCTTTTAATTTCTCTCCATGTTGTTTTGATTTGAAAACGATAAAGAATTGTTGAAATAATTAAGACCAGCTAACTTTCCACAGTCAACAAATTAATGAAAGGAACGATTAATAAAAATTATTGTAAGTTCAAAATAAAAAAAGATTATTTTCTGGTCCGCATAATTCATGAGCATGAAGCACGCTGTGACTTGCCCAGAGTGATCGAACTCAAAATGCGTGATACCCTGGGTAGTTCGGTATGCCTTTAAGCATTCATTAAGGTTGGTTCACACAAAGCGTTTATTAAACATTCATTCCCGTATAACGTTTTAATTACTTAGAGTCTTCATCGAGGTTTATGTTTTTATGTCGCCAAACCATTCCTGAGCAACACTACTTACTTTTCCACTGAAAGATTTATGTTCCCAATGAATTGTAAATTTAAACGTTAGCGATAAACGCCTAGTGGGAAAGGTTAATCCACTGTCTCTAGTTTCAAAATTGTATAGAGTTTTTCGTAATTTTCGGCACTCATTGATTCATTCACATTTTCCCTAAAAAAATTAAAACCAAAACATGGAGAAGAGATGACCTGGCTAATAGCTTTCATTATTTTTTTCAGTTGACAATAAAACTGGAGAAGATGCGAAGAAGGAAGAAGTGTTATGGATGCTCTTTGATGGAAAATTAATTGAAATTTTGGCTTATATCATCGTTCTCCTGCTGTATGTTCTTATCACAATTCGTTTGAGAAAAAAGGTAAATATAAGAACGCAAGAAAGAAACTTCAAGATTTTTACTTCTCAGAAGTATATCAATTAATTCAGAAACTGTCGGTCTTTGAACCAAAGATTATTAAACTTTCTTATCTCCGTGACGAAAGTTTTTGGTTTCTTATCTCCATCATGACGAAAGTTTATCGTATACATCTAAAAAAATTTTCTTATAGATACAAACGTTTTCCCAAATCAAAGGAGCTGCATTATACATGAATCAGCACAAGCTGGAGGTGGCTAAAAATGCTGAAAAAAAATTAATAACTATTCCAGTTGCTTTTATTATTTTAAGAATATGGGGTACAATCCGATTTTTTATATATGCTCTTAACGAAAACATTGACGGTTCTGCAAAATACATACTTCTTGCTCTTCATGTGAGTAACAATTCATTTTTACAAAAAATCTGTGTGTTTATCTAAGAATTTCAGACTATCTAACTTCTCGGTGGAAACTCTCATAAAAGAGTTTGAAAGAACGAGGCAAATCGTGTAACCTAATGCACACTAACCCAAGCAAATTTAACAAGGTTTAACACCATGAAGTTTTAATGGTCTAGAATTGTTCGAAAAATCGTATGTGAACATTTGCTTTAATAACATGTTTCAAAATATTTTTTTAGGCGATTGGTGACAACTTACAAGCCGCGGTTAATTGTTTACTCTTCTGTCTGTTTACACCAAAAGTTCGCAATCATATCAAAGAATCAATCTGTTTTCATCGAGTCAAAAAAACTGACCATTTTGAAGTTCTGAATGACAAATCAAGTTTAACTGAATGATTAGTGCAGATAAAAAAATCATAAAACACAATTGCTAAATGCACGCAGGGCCATGAGAATAAAGCATAAGCCATGAGAATTCGAATAAGCGCCCCGCCTTTGGTTCAGAAAAGTTGTTCAATTTAACTCCAAGAGGGCGAAGGCGGCGATAAATCGAGATATACGGTAACCAAGAGTAGCAAATACTTCATGTGTGGAGAAGGTAATGGAACAGATTTACAAGTTTCATCACAAAATGTTTTTATCTAAACTTCACCAATAACACCGTTCACAGACGGTCCAAAAAACAACTAATTGTTAAACGATCATGGATTTATTTGGTCTACCAAGGAATATGCACACCACATTTCTGTTATTAAGAGAAATTTCCAAAGAAGCCGTTTTGAGTACGTTGATTGCCACTGTGATACCAACAACATTATTTAAAAGTTCATAATTTCAAAATTTCATCGGTTTTTCGACGCAGATTTTCAATATTTTCCAAGCTTGAAAATAATGTCACACAGTGATCAGATAATGAGTTGTGAAGACTGGTACAGAGAAGACAACTAAACAAGCGATTATCTCACCTCCAATGCAACTTCCCATATCTAGAAAAGAAAAGTTCAATGTTCGGATGGATTGACGTTTATATGCAAATTCTATGGAATTGTATAAATTATTGTATGCAAAAGTTATAAAAGTTATAAAGTTATAAAACAATTATAAATGCAAAATGTCAAAAAGTCGTTTCTGTGTTCTAACTGCTTTTCTCCAACAACTCTAGTGGGAAATGGATTGTTATATTTTGCAAACTTTTATTTGATAATAAATGTTACTTTAAAGGAAGAACTTTCGCGAGTCGAAAAAATCGCAAAATTTAGGGAATAAACTTTCGCGAATGATCCCTTTTTGAAATTTTAGAAAGAGAGACACGCCGATTATAGAGTGTAGCTATATTTTGATTCTCGATCCCACTTTAGAAATTACGATCGTGTCAATCTTTCTTTTCGCTGGAATTAACTTTTTCAAATGAGCTCTTTTATGATTTTTCGCGGGGTCATACTTTAGCGATTGTTGTAAGAAATCGCGAAAGTTTCCTTCTTTTAGTATATATACGTACTGACTATTCATTATTTCCAATGTTTTCTCCATAACTTTCAGACTCTAAACAACCATAACATCTCTATAGCTTCCCATCCACAAGACTACCTTATATTTTTAAAAAGTGTTCAGTCTTACTTGTCCAGTGTTTGTGATTGTACCATCAAGTGAAACAAAGTTCTTTATGCAGTGTTGGAGGATCTGAAAATTGTAATAAAGACATTGAAAAAAAATTACACACAACCTTTGTGCAAACATTTGAATTACGAATTCAGGCTTTCAAGGGTCCTTTTTAGAAATGCAAGCAATAACATATTTTCGATACGTATTTTGATCTGGTTTTCTACCGATGAGATTTTACGCAATTTTGAAGAAAATACTTTACAGTTACAGATTCAAAAAATAATCAAAACATCAGGGCTATTACAAAGTATTCATCAAAGTCAACAAAGAAAAATTATTTCAAGGCCTAAAATCAATAGCATGTATGCTGAAGCAATAGGTAAAAAAACTTATATATATATAATATATAGTAGTAATGATATAGTAATAGTAATTTTCATAGTCCTTCAATTGGAGTGTGTTCATCTACCAATTTCAGTTCATCAAACTTTTTGCTGAAAAGTCTTATATAAGTGTTTGAAAGAACGAGACATGACGTAACCTTATACTCACTGACCCAAACAAATTTAACAAGGTTTTCACCATGTAGTTTTGATAAACTGAAATTGGTAGATGAACCGTATGATATGGAGTCATCTAACAATAAATAATTGTGATTAGCAAATTGACATCATATGGCCGGTTAGTATTTTCCTTTATTAGAGACCTGACTAAAAAATGTAAACAAAGAAATACAACCAGACCCTCACATACCCACCACTACAAACTTTAGCTGTCCTATATGATATATGTATACGTCTATTGTTTTATTAAACAAAAAATGAAACGAAGATGACTGCCTTAAGGGAATAAAAAAGTGTGAGAATAACAGAGTACACAATAAGTTAGTGCATATAGGTTGTTTAAAAAGGTATTCAAAGGTTTGATTTTACTTAAGATGTAAAAAATATTAGGAAATGCAGAAATTAAATCCACAAACTTTGATAAAAAATTCTGAAATCACATTATATTCCACCTTTCTTAGTCATAGACTTCGATTCGCACTAATCTCATCTAAACATTTTGGTTCACATTTCAACTAATTTATTCCGCACTCTTTTATTCTCGCACTTCTTTATTCCCTTAAGAATAAAAGCGTGGTTTTTATCAACATTTTCAAAAAGAACTCCTTTTCAGATAATCGTTTTCCTTTTAAATAGCTTTCTCTAGAATATCTCATTGTTCTATATTTCCACCAGGAAGTGGATGAAAAAGACCTTTCTGAAAAACTTTCAAAGATCACATACTGCAAAGTTTTAACAACAAAGAAGAAGAAAGTTTAACAATGCAATAACTCTCCAGATATGAAATCAAAAGAAGCTGCATGATGCTGCAAGTCAAAAAGAGTAAAAATCTTTAAAAGCTTTTTTCTCAAAATAAAATTTTAACGTTGAGTATCTCTTACATTTTAAGTTCCTTTTTCAATAGTTTTCACTATATGAAAGAAGAATAACTTATTTTCAAATAGTAAGAAAACTTCTGAAAAATATATTGGATGAAAAAAGTACTTTTCTTTAGCTTTCCAACGATACAGGTCATTTGATGAAATGTAAGAAAAAGTGGAAAATTTTTGAGAAAAAACAAATGCTCAAAAGGCACCTCTGTATCCTTAAGGTATATTGCAGAGTTATAAATCTTTTATGAATGAAAATTTTAATCTTTATCAGCCCGTCTCCTGGAAATATATTGACCACATCGCTACTACGTCCATGAGGTGACAACACCTTGATCAATATTTTTCCAGAGAGACTGACTGAACAGATTAATGTCATATATAGGAACAACCTTATTCATACTAATTTGTACTAATTTTCTTGCAGCATTTATTTTGCATGTAAATTTTTGTGCAAAGGCATTTTAACAGTATTTTTTTAAGAAAACAAGAAAGAAAAGCTAACTCAAATAACTGAGAAATGACTGAAGAAACTGTTGAATGAAAATGATGGACTTCACACCTAATGTTGATATTATGAGTATCAAAATAAAACATTAATAATAAAAATAACTTATTTTAGCACGTATATGTATATCATTTTTTTGCTTGGACCCTTTCTACATGCGTAATTATATCTTTTTTGCGTATTTTGGAGCTCCCTGCATGACACAATAGTACGTGCAAAAAATCAGTATGAATAAGGTAAACCCAGGTTGAAAAAAAAATTAAAGGATCTATGAACAAGTAATACTTCTTTGCTCCTAGAATTTTTTGTGATTGCTTGTGCCAATTTTGCAGAGTCTAAGATAGCACCATCAAGTCGTTCCACAATTTTCCCCTTTATTTCACTGTCATTGTAATATTGAGGATTGTATTGTGCCATTGTCTTCTAAAATATTAAAACATATTCACAGATATAACAGCTTAAAATTTTATATTTCTATATATACTTTCTTCCTTCTCAATTTCTCAATTTTCATTTTTTTCGTTGATTAATCGCTTCAATATTAACGTTTGTCAAAAATAGAAGCATGTCAAACATAGATGAAATGGCGAAATTTCCTTTTCGCACCCCCCAGCAGCAGAGAGTTGTCCGTGAAAGATGTGCAACACAACCTATTAAGTGGCAGTTGTGAGACGGTTGTTGACTGGAATCAGTACTGTCGTGATGTTACTGTCGCATATTTTGCCAACAATCCCGTACAGATCGGTGGCCCAGGATGCATTGGAAATTGATGAATCGTTGTTTGCATGTCGCAAATATAATTGTGGTAGGATTGTGCCAGAACAATATGGGTTTTTGGTGGCTATGAACCAGCAACAAAGCAGGGATTTCTAGTCCCTGCACAACGTCAAGACGCTGCTACCCTTCTCCCTATTATCCAATAGTGGATTCTTCCTGGAACAGAAATATGGAGTGACATGTGGGCAGCGTACAACAATCTTCGGGCTCAAGATTATCAACACTGCACCAGTGGAGAGTGTAGTAATGGCTCTGAAAAGCTATGAAAGCAAAAGAAACTGCCGATCATGCGGACACAGCAAACAAGAAAATTTCTTAGCACATTCTTCTTTTCCCCAAACTGTTCTTAAAATACTCTCTAGTGAGTGCTCTGTTTTCCCTCGAAAACAGAATAAAAGTAAAATAGTCCTCTCTTCATCTGCCAAACCTCCTCTGTACGCAAAATAGCGGGCAAAATCGGTAATCTGGTCACGTGGATCTGGTAACATGCATTTTTTAAAGATGGCGGCCTAACTACGAACATCGTCTGATGAAGAAAAGGAGGTAAGTTTCGTGTAAAATGTTTTTGCGATTTTGCTCCATAAAAACGTTTTTACACCCTATACTACCATTTGACTAAAGTCTATGTATAAACAAAAACGCAGAGTTACTCTATGGTGCAAATTACATCATAATTCACACTATTTTAATGATAGAATAAGTGAGTTTAATAGTAGTTCGACAAAAGCTCGACAAAACAACTTTAGAAAACACAACAAATAGTAAAATGTTTTAAAAAGCAGAAAAAATCACTTGCACAGTCCATAATGGCCTAGTTCTACAGTTATAAAGTTGTCAATGGAAAATGGGCTTTATGGTGTGCAAAGTTGATATGTACTACTGTGCTGCTGCCTCCTACATGGGGGTGGTGTGGGGGTGTTCAATCGATGGGGGTGGTGTATTTTAAACGGTATTTTAAATGCGGATTAAATTAAATTGAATTAAAGCTCACAATTTTCACTGGTTTCCACAATTTTCGCATTTTTTGGCACGCCTTATATTTCAAAATAATTTGTCTATGGTAATAAACACGTTGAAACAGGAATTCCACAGATTTGTAGTTTATATAGAGCCTAAATCACATCACAAACCTTGTGAAATTACTCAAGGGGACAGTCAATTTATTTGAAGGTAGAAGTTTTGTATTTGTTAAGTTTTGTATTTAGTTTGATTGACAGTGCGCAAGATGCAGTATTATTGATGTGGTTTGTATTTTGCAGACAGTGGAATGTTTTGTTTTTTTTGAGTTGGATATTAGGAAGGCTATTAAGAATTAGGAAGATCGACGGTATATGATTATTTCGTAAAAATATAAGCGGTGACTCACTTATCGTTTTTCCCACGGTTAATGTCAAATTGACACAAATTTTAAATACCTGCCTACCTACCCTAGTTAGCGTCAATTACAAAAATTTGAATGCATATAAAAGGGGCATGAAAACCATCTCTAGTGTACCCTTTGTGTCATTTGTCTTCGGCAGTCTTCTTTGGTTGCCATAACATTCATAGTTGTAACGCATAAAGTAGTGCTTTGGTGGTTCAAAGCTCTGTGCATGTTTTTTTTGTAATACATTGATAGAAATTGTTACGAAAATTAGTAACGCTAGTCACTGAGTCACCCTAAAACAAACATCTTCCTTTTTCAAACATTTCGTTCAATGGTTTCTATGTTCCATTGTAGTTCAAACAATCTCCTCCTGAGATACTATATCATGTCTTCCCTAAAGTTCATATTTCATGAAATGATTAAACCTGTATGTAGGAGTTCCCTTTATATACAAAAAGAGAACCCTACTTATTAAAAAAAGCTCAGTGACTATACACTTTATCGAAATTTTAATTCTTAAGCAAAAATGGAGGTATGCAACCATGGATCCATCCGGATTGAAAATGGTTAAGTTTTTAAATGTAAAATTTATCTGATTTCGAATTTTTCTTTTCTCACTTGCCTGCCAATTCTTTCATTGGTCAGAAAACGAAGAAGATCAATACACATGTTAAGTATCTTTTCACGAAAAAAGTAATTTGGTACATAAACTACATACATACGGCTGATCTTGTCTTAAATTTACCTTGTCTGGAACCTGAGACTGTGCTCATATTATGGAGATTGCAAAGTGCATTGATTTTGCGAAATTGCATCAGGCTATCGCATATTTTGTTAGTGGTCGTTGCTCCACCTCGTTACAATTTTTGCACACAAATTGAGAAAATAATGCAGAAAAAGACAGAAGGACTCTTTTATTTTTCTTCAAATGGATGAAAAATATAAGCGAAGAGCAGACAATTGTAAACATTACGTTACTTATAAAGTCATCTATCCTTCCCGATTTGCATATGATGAAATATGATTTAATAGAAACTCCATCGTAGTATTTTTAATGGATTAAACTATTATAAGAGAGTATTAAGGACAACTCATAGAGTTTTAGCAAATAACTGCTTTTGCTGTATTTTATCCAATAGAGGATGGATAGATAGTTCCAACAATTTGTTTTTCTCCTACATTATGAATTTCCTTATAATTATTTTTCAGCTTTCTAATGTCTAAAAAGTGTCACACTGTGAAAAAGGCTAGAATTCTCTTGTAAAACTGTTCCATTCCATCAACATTTAGTACTGGCAGTCTCTGCTTATATACTCGTTTATTGCCTTTAATGTTGTACAAAAGCAATTTCAAGTAGTTTGTAATATATAAACCTGATCAGGTATGACAAAATGCTTCCCTTTCAATTCAACAAAATTTACAGACTATTGTATTTTACAATTTTATCTTTAAGAATGTTCAAGCTTTCCTCCAGAAACATTTTCACCCAACTTCAGCTATGCAAGAATCTTTCAACAAATGTTAGTGGAACAAAAGAAATAGATGTTATTGTATCTTCCCTTCGAATAGACCGTATACTAGCAACTGGACTTGCAATTGGCAGAAGGTCATGTGTCATACAAATTATTTGTGACTTTGTTGTTGTTGTTGTTGTTGTTGGAAGCTGTAAACAAATAAAATGTTGTTTGCATGGGGTGGGAGCAGAGGATGGTCAAATAAGGTTTCATAAATAAAAAGATGAAATCAATGATTGCTAGACTCTGATGATGTTGAGGAAGGGGATGAAATATGCTTGTATGATATTAAATTTTTCTTCACAACTTATAGGAAAGTTGAATATGATCTGCTTAGTGGGATTATCAAATTAAATGGAGCTACCGTAACCAAAAAAAGTATCGAGGTATACCCTTCCATCTCAATGAAGTTCTTTCATGTTATGTCAACCTTGGTTTTGAAGCAGTTATTAAAATATTTACTCAAACATTGTTTGTTTAGTTAAAAGTGGGAGATGTTGTCGATCGTATCATTGTGGAGAATTCATCAGAAACAAACTTCACCCTTGGTCGTGTTCATCTGAAAGATGTACATGAAACCACAAAAAAAGGAAATTTTAGAGTTACTCTATTACGGACAAAAGTCTTGGAAATCTTGAAATCAGAATATGAAAAACAGTTTACTTGAACGACGTTATCTGTCGTTATCTGTCAGGTGTTTGTTGTTCCATTTTATTGAAGTATGCAGCTCACTTATATTCTACTGGTGTTTTTTTCTGCTAAAATTTCCATGTCCTGTCTCCTAACACTTATATGAACCACTAGTCAGTTCAGAACTTCAGACCAGCTGGTTCATGATTTGATACTGAACTTTATTCATCGTCATGTCGTTTATATCAACCATTCTAAAGAAAGGATTATTTTTCTACACATTTGATATTTTTTTTCATTTAGAGTTGGGAAAATATAGAATGTAACAAGATCACATTTTCTGAGAAATATTTTTCATAAAGAGATCTTGTAAATGTTATTAGATAAACTATGCTTAAAACGTACTTAAAATATATTAGTTTATAGAATAGTTTATCGTATATCTTACCTATTTATTCAAAAAATTAATCAATTGACATCAATGAAGAAAAAAAATCAATTTCTGTTATGAAATAAATTTCTACTTTGAGCATAATTTATCTAATAGTTTACCGTATAACTGGGCCTTAAAAGAAAAAAACGTTTTAGCATAATTACACTGAGTGTTAATCCTCCCTCCCCCGTTGTGACTGCCGTTAGAAAGTGCTCTCCCACGTACGAAATTTTAAATCGCGTATACTCCCCATTCACTTAAGAAATTCTCCACATTTGCTTCCCATGTTTCTTCAAGCTTTATGAATCGATGCTCATTCAGGAATTAAGTTTTCACTAATATTTTTGTAGTTTGAATAAACATTTATTATCTACGTTTCAATGAAATTATTGTAAGCTATGTTTCTTTCGTGAAGGTTCCGAAAACTCCAAAAAGGTTTTGAAAAGTCAAAAAAAAAAAAAAAAAAAATGGCGGCTGATATCAACACCATCTTTCGTTTTCAAGTGGCATTCGTTGGATTGTTATTAAGTATTTATTCGTTGTACGTGGAAATGAAAGCTATGCACGATCCAGACTACAAAGCATTATGCGATGTCAATGAACATGTGAGTTGCACCAAAGTGTTCCTATCAAAACATGGAAGAGGGTTTGGCATAGTTGAAAAAATCGCCGGGAAAGATTCCATCTTGAATTTACCGAATCCGATATTCGGTATAGTATTTTACGGAATAGTGATGCTGTTATGTTTTTTCCGATATCATAAAGAAGTATTACGGTTGTTGACGTATATGTCCGGTCTATCATGTCTCGTGAGTGTTTACCTGGCAACAATCTTATACGAATTGAAAGATGTTTGTGTTGTATGCATCTCCACGTATGTTGTCAATTTTGCTCTGATGTTTCTCAACTTTAAAAGATACAACGATTTGTGTGTTGTGGAAAAGTTGAAAGACATGTAATCTGATCAAGTGACTATGTATGAACTTTTAGTAGTGTGTACGTAAGAACATAAAAAAATGTTATATTAATATATTTCCCGATGAAAAAGGATTTCTGTTGTTAAGATCTCTGTTGTTCCGTTGTCAAGCATCAGGACGTCTTTAGATTACCAGAGTTTCAAAAATTTCTGACTGATCTTATTTTTTTGTTTACTTTGTTTTAAATATTTTTGTTGGAACTGCATTAAAATTTCCAGAAAATCTTACATCAACATCAACATATCTTATCATCAGAAAACATGTGCCCCTCTTTTTCGCAGAAAAGAAAAAATAAATAAACAATTCTCTGAAACGTCACTGTTGGAAGATCCGAGAATGGAAACAAAACCTAGTAAATTAGAAAAGATATTGCTTTAAAAAAATTATTTTCTGAAAAAAACTCGATCTCACTTAGGCGTTACTGAACACATGTAAGTCAAGCGATTGACTCCATCAGTACATATTCGCCAGTTCTAGAGGTCTAGGCACTTCAATACTTTCAAAATATACGGAATATCTAAAAATCTGCTTACACTTGCCTTAATTGATTTCAGTGGAACGACTTTTTCATAAATGTTTAAAGAATTCTCAATTGAAAATTGAAGTGAATCCATTACATTGAATAGTATTCAGAAGTTCATTTTGAAATAATGTAACCATTCAGTAATTATAAACTTTAGGTACAAGATAGAGTAAACTTCGTGGAAGAGAAAATATTATTTTGTTTATATGAAAAAGAAGGCTCGACAATGTTTTTTGCTTTGAACAAAAAGGGTCACCACGATGATCTGGCACGCCATCAGAATCTTCACAACCACGTGTATGGTGGACTATTTGGTTCTCGTTATGATTCGCAAATAGATCAAGAAAATCACGAACCACTTAGCTTTTCTTTGTCTGGAGAGCAATTTTATGAAATACCAGATACAACTTTCCCGTCAAAACACCCTTCACAGGAACAGTAAGGATGAATTTTTTTTATTGTTTTTGGCATCAGAAAGAAAATGTTTAGTTCTTATAAGTATTTTAATAGTGAATGTTTTAAGCTTGTTCAGGGAAAGGCTTCACTCTTTCCCACCTACGTTTTTGCCAAGTAGTGGCTATTTCTTCCATTATTATGGTTGTGTATGGGAATACTCTCAACCCACACCTACACGAATAGACCTTTCTCGAATTTCGTCAACATCTGTAACCTCATTATGAATATTCAAATTGCTTTTTACTATTCTACCAGGAGTTGGGAATAACAGAGGCTAGCTAATAAAGTAATGAAACCAGTAAAACAATGAATTACATAAAAACGAGGTTAGAAATGATGATTCCTCCCAACCTTGTTCTCAGGGCCTCTTGGCGTTTAAACGATTTTTGACGACGGATTCGTCCATATTAGATTAGCTACATTGAATTTTAACTAATCTAAACTGAACTTATCTACCGAAGTAACACTGTTTCGTTAAATCGTGACGTCAGTAAATCACTAATCTGAAGCTTTAACTAATCAGAACTAATCTCAGTGTGACCTGGGCTATTCGTAAGCACGTGACGCTGTGTTCGCAAAACCCGTGAACTGAGTTATTTTTTGAATGTTTATTATAATGTGGAGTTCATTCTGTGAATAACAATCTTCTTCGAAATGATTGATTTTCCCAGCGGCCAAATTATCTTAAAAACCAGCGATGAACATTCAAGAATTCACACAAACGAGGTTGAAATCTTCTGATTTCCGATTCAAACACATGAATAAGTTCATAATAAATTCAACGAAATCAAGAAATTTTGAATCGAATCAGTTGTTAAGGAAACTAAAATTCATGATGAAGTTGTAGCCAGGTAAAAAGAAAAACATTCCGGTTGCGCTATGTCGTCAGAATACTCAGAGAAAAGAAAGAAGAAGTATCGAAAAAGAAAAAAAATCAATCGTAAAGAACTTTTTATTCATCCAATAGCCGACGATAAAGCGGTTGCGAAGAAATTGGGTGATTTAATGAAAGTGGTGAAGACTACGAAAAGTCCAAGACTATACTCTGATCATAGCCTGAACTTTTTAAGTAGTCAGGACGAGTCAAGCGCCAGTCAGTTTTATACAGAAGGGAGTGATATTTCATCATCGGAGACGAGCGAATCCAGTGAAATTGACGCCAGTGACGAAAGCTCAGATGCAAACAGGTGGAGAAACGATAATGTTTTTAGGAGCTTATACCAATTAAGGAAAAAAATATCCACCACAATGTTCTTATATCATGCTTTTCAATAGCTCTCTCACAGGAGGCTTTCTTAAGGTGTACTAACTTTCAACTGTTGTGAACAGTCCTCTTAGACGAGCCAATTGCATAGAGACAACTGTACTTAAAGGGGCTACGGCACGAATCACGTGATCTTAAGATTTATGGTGCAGCACCAAAAATCAATTTGGTGCTAGAGATGCGATAATAAATATGGCTTACTGTAAACAAACACAACAATCGCATGTTCATGTCGTAGCCCCTTTAATGAAAACTTTATTAAACAAATTAAATGATTTTTAGTGGAAATTTTATTGAGAAGACTAATCTATGATATAAAAAAAAGCATGGTACCAATTGAGGTGAAATATTTTGTTGAAATTGAGGGGGAATATATCCATAATGCTCAATGGGTATTCGCCACACATTCTGCGACAATATAAATCTTCAAAATGCATGTATAAAAACGTTTTCAGTTTGATTGATCAGCTCATGTCATAATGTAATCACGTGAATCTTTTCGTTTAGTTACGAAAAACCAAAACTGTTAGCATCTAATCATATGTATGAAAAGACAGAACAAATCAATGAAGAGGGAAAAGAAGAAAAAACATCAAAAATGTCGAAACCAACAACCATCTCCAGTCGACCCCCGTCTGGCCGCCACTTGACCAAAACCCCAATGACGAATTCTGGCGAGCATAAAAATAAGTCGAAACATTCAAATAACTCGAAGCATTCAAAGGATTCCAAACACTCGGACCATAAGAATTCCAAAATGACACATCAGCAAAATGAAACCAATAAAGATGGTAGACATTCTGAATCCAACCATCATCAACAAAACCGACCGAAGTCAGGAAAAGAACGTCCACAATCAGGGAAAGAACGTCCACAATCAGGAGTAACTCGAAGGAGTATTACCTCACGTAAAGGTATATTTACACGGGAATACTTATGAAATTTAATCCATTCATACACGTTTTCGAGTGTCAACCACACAGCTACATATAAAAATTTTACATTCTTTAGATGAACTTCTTAGCAGGCATGCTGGTTCAAGAGCAGATCATGAGAGTTTGTATGGCAACGTTGATGATGAAATCTTAGAGAAATCCATGACCCCAAATAAACCATCAAAACCGTTCAAGGCGTCTCATGAATGTAAGCGTTATCTTCGATTGCTTTTCACAATAGAAGGAAGAGTTTGTATACGAAATTGAATTTTCTTGTTCAGATCGTTCGAACGAAGACTTTTATCGCAACCAAGAAGTTCATCAAAATTCCAAAAATCCTGAAGAAAAACGTAAGTAAAGATACTTCTAGGCTTCCACACCCTTCACCCGCCTGTATTTCCTAGTATCTCTTCGTGATTTTCTTTAAGATGAATGTTTTCATTATTGCTAATAATTAGCCACATCCGTCCCACCGCCTGCGATCAAGTGAGTCTTGATGTAATATTTTTGTTATAGAAGCACTTCCGCCAGTGCGCCCTCCATCTCGGTCAGATTCTAAAGCAAAGCTGAAACATAGAACTTCTTCTTCGGAGCTCAACAATACCAAGATTTTACCACCAATATCTGCAGATCCGGTTGCTGACACAAACCCGGTTGTTGATACTACTGTTACGAAGGCAATGTTAGCTCAACCGAGTGATGCAACGTACACACCAATAGCGACATTAAAAGAAAAAGATGATGTACTCGACGGTATGTTGTTTCTCTTGATATCACTTTACCAATACTTTGCAGTAACTTATGTTCCTAAAAGTAAACATATGAGATTTCCGCCGTCAGAGAGACACGCTATGCGAGTAGCTATTTAAATTCCATATACCAGGCCCGCTTTTTAATAAATTACGATTTGTAAACTTTACGTATTATGTATATAATGATACTATATAATGATCCATACATTATTATTTTCATCGATCATTGTTCAGGACCAAGAACCCTAGTCCTAGGTCAGTGTACTTAAACGTTAACAAGGGAACAATTGTTTGTTTTGAATGTTGTAAGTCCAACATGCATTGCAAAATCTTCATTTAGAGCATCCCGTTGACGAGTTTTCCGATGGAAGCGATGACGAGTTAAAATTAATCATGAGAACACAAGATCAAACCATCTATGATCCGATCGGATCATTGCCGGAATTAGAAAAGAAAAAACAATATTTCAACAACAAAGATGCACGTGACAACGACGTAGATGAGATGATGGCTGAAAATACAAAATTAGTTGAAAACAATATTGAAAATACAGAAAAATCAGAAAACGATATTGGTGAAAAACCTGATAATAGTCATTCTCCAAATAAAAATCAATCCAATGGAGAGGCGGAGAGCGAAAACAACCATGAAGAAGAACATAACAATGCAGTTGTTTTAGATAATGCAAATGATGAAATAAATGATGATGATAAATCTGTTCACAAAGACGTTGATTTTTTGAGTTTTTTTACTGATCCGACGCAAAACAAAAACTTTACCGAACCCACGGATAACGAAAACTCTACCGATCCCACGGAAAATGAAAACTTTACTGATGCCACAAAAAACGAAAATTTTATCCATCCCACAGAAAACGAAGGAACCACTAACCCCTCAACAAACAATGAAAATGATGTTGCTGGAACAAACGAAACACTCGCAACAAGCGAAAATAAATCAAACGAAAATGTATTAGAAGATCGTAACGATAAATCGAAAAGTGAGAAGAAAGAAGAAAGAACTGAAGAACTGGATCAAGGCGAAGCGAAAAAGGAAGATGCAAGCTCAGATGGCAACACTGCATCTCCGAAGAAAGAGAATGAAATGGAAGATAAAAATGAAAATGTTGAAGAGGAAAAATCTTTTGATAAAACTGAAGATAAAGATGGGAATGGTGAAGAAGAAGATTATCGAATGGATGGTAGTTTATTTGGAGAAAGCTCGTGTGATCAACACTCTGAAAAACCAGAAGAAGAGGAAATCATCACGCAAAGAAAACCAAAATGGCATCCACCATGGCAGCTGAAGCAGGTTTAATTTCTCGTTTTTTTCTTGTTAGGGTTCTAGGGCATTGTAAGAGAGAATCGACAACTCTTTCTTTGAACGCAGTGTGTACAAATTTGGGAGGCACATTTTTCCTCCCACTCAATAATTTTTAAATTAATCCCAGTGACTTACCCCAGTGATACATCGCTTTCTAGTAAATCGAATGCACAAATGCCCATCCACCTCCCCAAAACAACAAAAAACCCTTAATAGGGTTAAATTTGAGAATGTAAGATGGCTTTGAAAAAAGATTTTTTTTAGGAAATTATGGCACATTCTGACGCTATTCCTGTCCTGGTAATCGATCCTACTAACCGATGGTTCGCAACAGGCTCAATTGACAAAACAATCCGGGTAAGTATGACCAGGAACTCGATGGATATATGGGAAAGAAAAACATATTATTTGGTATTTTCTTCACATAGATGTGGGATATTAATGATGGTCGTCAAAAATTGGTGGTGAAAGCACACAAACAGGCTGTTCGCGCCATGACGTTTGGAGTAACAGGACACCGCCATCTTTATTCAGGTGGTGATGATCGACAATTGTTATGTCACGATGTTGAAATCAACAAGGTGCGTAATAGTAGTATATTCACGAAATGAAATATGTTGTTAAGCTGTTATCAAGTGGAGTCTCTATAAAACGGACACCATTTCTATTAGGTGGAATCGTCTGCGCGGACTTGGCTTTGGAGGACTCAGAAATCGTAATTTTATAAAAAAAGAAGGAGAAACCAAGAGAACCATGTCCGCCAAAGTCTACTGCGCACGGAAGATTCCGCGTAATGGAAAACGGCCTCGAAAAAGGTGTCCGTTTTGTAGAGATGTCTAATTTAAAGAGTCTTTTTACCTATGAACATTTGACTGTAAATCCATCCATCTCTATTATGGAGAGTCCGTTATAGGGTGTCCACTTTATAGGGCGTCCACCGTATATTTACCGTGTTTGTGTTTAGGTTGTCTCACACTTCAAAGGTCAAAGTTCGGTGATTTACAGTGCATGTATACACCAACCATCAAATGTACTTGTTTGTGGTGGCAGAGACAAGCTGTTGAAAGTATTTGATCCTCGAACAACTAAGTGTATAAGAACGCTGCGTGGTCATCAAAACACAGTTTCGTGTGTCGTGTCTTGCGACAATACGCAACAAGTAAATCAGTCTTAAAATCTATTGAATGTTACAACTTCACCAACTTCACTACTAAGTTTTCTTTATTTACCATGCGTACAGTCCAAGTGAGCGCATCACCCGCAAATACAGTCCAGTTGAGCGCATCAAACTTATTGTTTAACTCGATTTTTTAGGTTATTTCTGGAAGTCATGATGGAACATTGAGAATCTGGGACATTGGAGAAGGTAAATGTATAAACCTTTTGCAAGGACACAACAAAAGCGTTCGAGCGTTGACCAAACATCCAGATCAGTACGTAAAGTTCAGTTTGTTTTTGTTTTTCAGCGGGAAATAAACCCTTTCAATAAATTTTTATAAAATATTCTTCTTTGATTTAAGTGATGTGATATTATCAGCATCAAGCGAAAGAATTCTGGCTTGGAGCTTACCATCGGGGGAAGCTATTCAAGAAATACATGCAGAAGATATAGCGATAAACTCAGTAACTATAAACAGTCTAGGTGTTTGTGTAGCAGGAGGTAAGACCACCTAAAAAAAAACCCTTTCCTTACCTGAATAAAACGGCTTGGTAAAGTCGAAGCAGTGAGTGTTGTCATCATACCTTATCGGGGATGAAAAAACAAAACAAATATTCCAAAAACAAATTTTCCAAAAACGGAGAAAAATTTCAGAGAGTGATGACTAAAAGCTAGTCCCGCCTAATGAATTTTAAACAAAAAGACACACGCTTTTTTTATAAGCAACACAAAATTTTCGCTGAGGTTCAAAGTTGCTTAAGTTTTTATTTTACTTGGGAAGACCAAATTCACGTGTTTGCTGAAGATCACGTGTTTGTTTGCTCAGTTAGGCTAGTGCGCCAATCGAAATCGAACTTTACTTTTAATCACGTTTTATTGTATTGAAACGTAACTTTTAGATTAAGAATGTCTCGGAAACTACTGTTGTTTTAAGATGCTTGTTTTTGCCTTTTTTTCTTTCTCCACTCCAGGCTGGGTTGTTTCTTAGCAGCTGTTTCTTTTTTTTGAAGGATTCGAGGCTCGTGTTGCTTATAAAAATGTTGTTTGTTCTTCTAACAAATTTAGTCGGGGAAAATGACTATATATAAATATTGATGAGGAAATTTCCCCACACTTACATTCCCCTTCTTAACCTTCTTTTTTAGGCCCAGTAAGGTATCTCCTGATAATTAAAATATTGGGATACATACAAAGGCAGTTTAGATAGAGAGAAAAGAAGCAACATTCATTCAACCATGAAACAGAAAAGCCAGAAAAAAATGAACCCTTTATATTTTATTTTATTTCAGGTTCTAATGGTACAATACATCTTTGGGATTTTGAATCAGCACACTGCTTTCAAAAAATTGCACGGAGCAGAGTTTATGATTCACAGGAGATTCCTATATGTGTATTTGCAACCAAATTCGACCATACAGGGACCAAACTGATATGTTCTGATGCATGCAACGTGGTGAAGATATATAGAGAAGCTTACACGCGGGTAAGAGATACCAGGGTTGGCGTTCGTTATGTGCAACCGGTATTAAAATAAAGGAAAGACAGACAGAGACAGATGTTTCAGGGGGGAAATGAATGCATAGAAACATTGGCTGTAACAAGCCTTCCGGATGAAAATAATAAGATAATACATTCAACTTATTTTCACCATATTTGACACAAACATACACATCTAATCACTTTTATTTGTAGGGTTTGGAAAACGCTGAAGATTTTCGAACGCGAAGAAATTTAATGATTTCCCTTCAAACGAAAAATAGTGATAGTAAACTGTATCTGAATACAGACAATGAAGATCACCTGATGTAGTTCGTTTATTAATATTAACATATATTTTAAGAAAATATTTGTATATATACATTGGAAGCTTGAAGCAGTTCATTTTGATGAAATAGCAGTCGGTTGCCATTTTGCAATAATCACTATAGCAACACACAACGTTTTTCCGACTATTTGTGGAAGATCAGTTTATATGAATTGCAGATAAACTTTCGGGATTTAAACAAACTATTCGTCGTATTTTCGGCCTTTCCTCTACATGCATGAATGTTCTTTCAAAATATGGCCCCTCGCCCCAATCACATTTACTCGGACGGTCAATTAGTTCTTTTGTCACCTTGACATAACCTTCTCTCAATGCATATAAAGTGTGATCACGTCCATAATCCACCTACAAGTCAACACACAAATACAACGGTCTACCAATACTAGATAACATTATGCTATTTTATTTCAAATTTTTCACACTTTACTGTATGTAAATTTACATTCTTAAACAAACCATAACTTACATTCCGACCAGGATGCATTCGAAATCCTCTCTGGCGGAATAATATCGCACCAGGTTGAACAAACTCATCTAAACAAAATATATCCAGAAGATGTCAAACCTGTTGGGACATGATGAATAAGGGGACTATAACATGAAGAGCGAACAAATTCGATCGCATATCGGCAACTTCATGTCTCATCAGCAACCAAAGGATTTCTTTTTCTTTACAAAGACACTTCTTGAATGGTCGTTAAGAATCAAAATTGTTTTATGGTCTCCTGAAAGCTATAAACCATTATTATATCTCCACCTTAGTTATATAATCTACCTTTGGTAGGTCTATCTAGATTTGTTAGTTCATGCGACAAAGTGGTTCCAAGATAATACTAATGGCAAAAACCTTTTCAGGCAACTTCGTTCACAGCATATCGTCCATACACTACATGCCCCCATTACTATGAGAAGTGGGAAAAGGAAAGGGACTTGTTTTATTCCACTATAGTGTGAAGTAGGCCATAAAAAATAAATTTAACTCCTTATTCACCTTGCGCTTAAATAAAATCTAATTGATCAGTTGTTCACGCTCTTTCTTAGAATCTGGTATTTTCGCAGGGACTTATTTACGCGGATAGACAATAATTGAAACTATTAACTTTCGTGAATGAGGTTCAAATAGTTTAGTAGAACTGAATAACAAAGATTGGCTATAACTGGTAATATTAAAAAGTGATAACTAACCTATTAGAACTTTTGGTCCTAACCGTTTTCCTTTTCTTTTTCTGTTATGGTTTTGCCTTTTAACCGATCCACCAGCCTTTTTTGTTGCGGTACGAATTTGGCATGATAATGGTATCACCATGTCTGCAATTGTAAAAACATTTCTTTTGTTTAAAATAACTATAAACACCAAGATCTCAAAAATCACAAAATTACAAAGCTTCTGGGTAACCATAGATAATAATTAGATGGTCACGAAGCAATTTTTTTCATGGATTTTGTTGTGGACTTTCTAACAGCATATACTTGTTAAGCTTCGAGGACCATGGAACAACCTTTTCAGGGGATAACAACAAACTTATGTTAATTATTATTGCCTAAAGATGTTTCCTCATGCCGCCATCATCATCGTCATCATCATCATACATTCTCTAAGTATTTTAATTACGTTCTGTTCTTCAATTCAAAAGGAGACTTTGTCACTTAAAGCTAACCCTACGCATCCAACTAATCATTCTAACATCATTTCTGCCTTACCTTTTAATGTCTCATTGCCATTGAGGTTGAGGTTGAGGTTGAGGTTGAGGTTGAGGTTGAAGAGTTTACTTTTATAACGATTTATTTTTGTTTTTTTGTGTCGCAAATAAAGGAAGAAAAGATATTTAGTTAAGCCAAGTGGACATCATGATATGTGTGCACGATTTATTAGCCACACAACGATAATAAATAATGACTGAAGTGACAACTCATAATAGTTCTTGATGCCATTTATACTTTTGCAAAAAGTGTGAAGAAATATACGCAATTATCAAGAAAGGCTGCAAGAATTTGTAAAAACAATATGTCACTTGGAAAGTCGCAGAGCTGTCAACTTTTAAAATGTGTAAGCGGGTGAGTTTCCAGTTTTACAGTCCTATGATGCCACAACCACCTTGATTGTTTTTTACGACCAAGCCATTAAAATAATTAGGCAGATGTGCAAGAAGGCACTATAAGCCTTTTGGGGTCCATGGAGTATTATATTATCACGAAAAAACATAGTTTTAACAAGTAGTCTGTGTTCTTGCCCTTAAGTTACGTGCGAGCTAGTGCACTTTCCAACTTTGTCGAGTTTGAGATTCATAAGCATCAAACACAGCCAAAAAGAGTGGTGGTGGTAGCTGTTTTGTGGAATATCATGGGGGTTATTTAATCTTATTCTTTTTTACACAGGAGGATATATCAAAAAGCAGGTGTCACACTCAATGTAGGTGACTTGACATGTATGATAGTTGTCTGTGAAACAAAACAAGAAATGCTGTGGATATACACAAATTGCTCTATGCGTTAGCGGTTTAAATAAAATTTATGTTGCAACTTAAACCTGGTTCAGAAATATGACACGAAGCATGTGCAGATTTTTCATATTTATGTTTTAATTATATTACTTTACCACCAAAAAAAAATCTAGTTCGCATGCTCACAAACATACACAACTCTTGTGTTTGCATTCTGGCTTAAATCAGTGGTACATACTCAACAACCTGCATCCCAGGGATTGTCTGTTATTGTATCAAAACAAAGAAATAAGTAAAATTAGAACTAAAATAAGAAGTACAATCAATTACCGGTTGCTGAAACCTGGAAGGGACTAGGGGAGATAGTTCAGCTGATGAGGATCCTTTTAAGTCAAATTTGGGCAAAAATAAGACATTCGCTTGAGTTAAAGCAATTTCTTGTTCAGATTATAGTAAACACTTCATATCATGCTTCATATAGTATCATATAGTGTTATTATAATGATGACTATAATTTTTATATGACTATATCTTTCCTGAATATTCACTGGAAGAAGTTTGGTATAAATTCATATGGAGCTGGAATGGTTTAGCTAGGTTGGCTCACTTAGCCGAGATCTCACTGACAGTAAGAAATCTTCATAAAATATATAATATAAAAATAGTGTTATGAAATGAAAAGAGGGCCAGACCACTTAAGGGAGATCACACTTGCTTCTACATGTACAATCCAGTGGATGGATTCTTAAATTTTCAATTTTAAACAATGACACAATTAGTTGTTTTATTATTGCCATTGTTTAATTAAAAGGCCACTTGTGTAAAACATCCCAGCATAGTTAAGCCCAGCCTGGTTAAGTCAGCTTCCTTCATAACAGTGTGAGATAAAATATGTTTCAGCAAACCAATGCAGCTCACCTAACTAGGCCAGCTCACCTCCATATGAACAGTCCAACATGTCTATTGATAATTCTTATTATTTGAGAAAATGTACTTTCAATTATCACTGAATAACACAGAAGAAATTTAAATTTTGTAATAAATCAATTTTTGATTCCTTTTCCCAAGCAAAATGCTTGAATTATCGGAATAAATTAGCTGAAGGGAACACTTAAAATGGTTGGACGATTGCTGAAGTTACTGTAGGTTTGATTTAACAAGTAATTTCTAAAAAGAAGTATTATGGAAGGTTCAAGGGACACAAGAAAATAGTTTGAGATATTATACAATACAGCCAGAAAGACAATATATATTTGTGTATATAGAGTTTTTATGTTACCTTAAGATCATTAAATTTTGTGAACATTTACTTTTGGAAATTGATTAATGAAAATTTTTTTGCAAACATTTATTTTCAGGAATTTATGAATGACTGAAATTCTGTGGACTCGTGAATAATTTTACACGAATCAAGCTATCTCAAAAATTTCGCAAATCAGTCTTAAACATTTATAAAAATAAATTATCGCAAAAATTAAAAGTCATGTGAAAGTTAATAATCTTACAACAACATATATAAAAAGTTTTTTTCGTGCTGTACTGAATATGCGTGTGGTTGAAAAGGTTTTGCAATAAATTCTATTAAGTATATAGCTAAGGTAAAATAGTTTTCATTCTGATTACCAATGTGTCTATATCTTTGTAAACAACCTGCTCATTTGATTCTCACATTGATTAAATCTGCTAAAAAAACATGTTCTTCAATTATCTTATGGTTCTTTTACAACCTTGGGAAGTTCCAGATCGTAATCCTAATTGGCACTGATGTTGTTACTAACTTGGAAACTCTCTGACATATATATTTAAACATTGATCTATCATCTTCTAGTTCTGTTTTCTCCTTAACTTCCCAACAAAGGGTTGTCCAACTAAATCTATACATACAATTAAATTTTCAGCAAATGATTTTGCTGGTAAAAAAAATGAATGTGGTCCTCTCAAAATAATGAAAATTTCATCATCTTGTGTTGTGCTGTGGTGTGTAGTGTAAATGTGGATAGCTAGCTGAGATATGCTAAACATTAAGAAATGAAAATCACAAAAATTTTCTTTCTGTCCTTCATTGATACATAGCCACCACAAATGATAGCTAAAGATGAGCTTTTAAAACAGAAAAGAACATTAAATTCGCTTTGCAATCTTTTTTCTTTAGTGAATGCTTAGCCTTGAATTCTAAACTCCATATTGATCACCTTACATAGTATCAGAATGCATACATACAGCCAAGGCTAAATAATTTTGACTGTGATTTACAGGCTATTTTTTTGAGATATAACAAAACATTTCAAACACTTTGCGTATATGCAATTTGAATTATCATAGCAATTATTAAACAAATGAACATTTGTAAACAATATCTGACATGGAAAGTTATCTATTTGTGTATACTTGACTGATTCGCTTTAGGCCACCATAAAAATGTGTTGTGTTAGCTTCCTCCCACCGACTTGTCGTGAGTCAGCAAAGTTTACAAAAAATAAATTAATTAATATAATAATTAACAGAACGTAGTTTACTGCAACATAATCATGTGTTGTCTGTCAAAAATTAGAAAGAAGCCATGCAAATGAGATTGCCAGAGTTTGCACACAATTATAGCTAGCCTTCATTTCACATAGAGTTCCATGATGAACGAAAGGTATGTTTCCTAATAATGTGGGAAGTACAAAATTATACACTTTGCCTCAAGCACGCCTCAAGCACGAACTGGACAGAAGGAAACTGATGGTTTATTTTGTTACGTCCGAACGAACGATCGACTCATTTTTAATGGCCCACAAAAGGATGCAGTAATATTTTGGCCTTATTGCTCCCCATTGTTTTTATTTTGAATACAAAATAGGTGATAAATATAAGGAATTTCATAAGAGAAAACAGATTTTTGAAATATCTAAACTTTCATCATATAGAATTTTTTTAAAATCCATCACCAATCCATCTTTCCTAAATCGACTCATCGAAAACAAAATGTGGCAATAGACAGGTAATTATTGTTTACATTTCTACTGAAAACAGCTGGAAGTGACCGTCTTTTGGTAGTCAAAAGAATAGAATTTGTTACTTTCGACTGCCGAATCGGGTTGCTTTACAGTAAAAAACATAAACATTATCGCTAACTTTAATTTTAATGCTGCAAAATTCTTCATTGCGAACAAGAAAACATAACTAATTGGATTAAGCAGAACAATTTGTCTTTCTAGATTTCAAATCAACAGGAATACACAAACAGAGTAAGATTGGTTGGGGTGGTGTTCCTCATTCCGCTAACTAATTTTGCTTTCATCAAAAGTGATGCTAATAACGAAATTTTATAGAATATATTCATACTAAAAGTTTAATCCCTTTTTTCTCAATGTAACTGCTTGTCCCCTTTGATTCTGCAGATAAGCAACAACCACAAGCTTATAAAAAATACATGCCTTTATTGTTTACAAATTGAAGGCAGCCATATTTTTATCAGCATAGTTTTTTTAGAAAACAATAGTGCAATAGTCTCAACAAGTCAACTTTTAATCGAAAAAAACAGGCACGTGATGGGAATTGCACTAATTGTGAGCCTGCACAGGGGACTAATGAAAAATGTATCATCACTACACAGTCATTAGAATTTTTTTAAATAATGACTATGCATGATAGCAATTATTATAATGATAATGTGCCTTTATTTTTTGGATCAGTGCTTTGCACTCTAATCAATCACCTGTGATAAAATTCCGAATAGTAAAGTATGGCGTATTTGTTAATGATTACAGCCCTTTGTGTGGCAAGTTTTATAAAACAAGTGATTATCACCACAAGATTTGGAGCTAATTGAACGCATGTGAGAAAGATTTAACTGTATGAATAATCAAGCTGAAATCAATGCTAACAAGAACAATTTTTGTTGCTATAGCGGAGAAAGGACATGTGGTTACAGAATTACCTTGATTTACTCGCGTACACAATAAATACAGGAAAACTGTTTGTGTGGATAAAATCTCATATGTTGGCAGTATTTAAAGCAGCAAAGTAATATCAAGGAATCGATCTGTTTCGTTATTAATGACACAGTATTTTGAAGCATTTATTTTTCGAAAATTTTTGACGATGATTGCGAGTCGATGTTAGAGTTTACTCTATAAATCAGTAAGTATTGTTGATTCACTCTGAAACTTTCCATAATGATTGCTGAATGTCTATACTTTCAGATAACACAACATTTTGTTTGATTTGTTATCTTTAAATGAATGGAAGGAGTGATCAAAGTTGCAGTTAGCGGCAAGTGGCACATAGTGGTAAGGAAGGGGGAGAGCAGGCACTCTATTATTTACCTGTCATCTATATAGCTATAGTGTTTAATTCACTAAAAAAATTTTCCTAGTATAAAGTTTCACCCACATAAATTAGGACTCTACAAGTTTCTATTGAATTTCGTCATAGCGAATCGGAGAAAATAACCGAATTGAACAACTAAAAACACTAACAACAACACACAAAACTTTTTTTTTTTCTTTTTTAAGATATATTTCCCAAACTGAAGCTTATTGTTTACATAAACTTCGAGCTGCCAGAATTTATAATATTTACAACTTATAATATTTTGTGCAAGATCCGAAAATTAACTCTACCTCTCAGAGAACAATATATGCCAGGATAACGCAGCTTTTGACAGACGCTTCCCACATGTTCCAACAACAACGACGCCATCTTGATTGATCTCAATTAATGAGGCACCCATTACTCTCTACTGCGCCCAAAGCGCCTACCCGCCCCCAGCAAGAGAGATGGTCTAAAAGGTCTTCGTCGTGTGTGGTGTTTTTTTCCTTCCTCTTTTTCGATGGAGTGGAAACCTACCTCCTTAAACGAACAATTTGTTGAATTAGATCCTTTGAACCTTCTCTAAAACTTCCTTATAAAAATCACTCGTTAACTCGAACCCCGGATAACTCGAACATTCCTTATCTCGAACCATTTTTAAGTCTCTCTTCGGCTATTTTTTTCGTAAAACTCGAACTTTTTTCTTGGGAAAAGGAATTCAAAAGACTTGTTAAATTACAAAATTTAAATTTCTTTCATTTTTATTAATTCTTTGCGTAAATACAGACATATTTTGCCTGTCCGTCCGTCCAGACAAAGTCAGTTAGTAAGATATACGAAACTTCTCCAGTAAATGTTAATATTGTGACATTATATTATGATCTTTACTGAAGAAAGAATCGTCTTAACTCGAACTAATATCTCATTTTTGCCCGAATTCGACTTAACGAGAGATTCGCTTAACTCTAACATTCGTTAAGTCGAACTATTTCCCCCCGACTACCTAGAGGAGGTTCGAGTTACCGGGAGTTACTGTTACGGTATTACGGGGGCGTTTGTTCGAGTACAGTGATTCTATTCTTCTTCGGTAACCGGTAATTGAGTATGTTTATATCGCCTTTTTCGAAGCATGGCGGACGGAGGTGGCTGCAGAATCAGTTTTTCCCTCTTCCAGCTTAGCACTCAGCTCTTGAGAGCGGGATTGATGACTTTTCACATGCACTGCTTCTCACGATTTTAGAAAATGCATGTGCCCCATAGTTTATTGAGAAACAGAGACAGTGAGAAATTTTTTCTTTACAAAAATCTATTGAAATAACTCTTTGTATTTGCGTTTAATGAAGCATGAACTTGCACACATATTAAAAGCGAAAGTTGTGCCAATGTTAAAAATAACAAACACACTGAAATTTTTTTCTGCATAGATTTATAAGAAATATTATAAGAAAAACAAATGTTTATACACTTAGTTAATCCAGTTAATTCTTTTTAGTAAGGACGAATACAAAACTATTGAAGCTTTGTATTAATACAAAGCTTCTGAAAAAAGAAAAAAAATCATCAGATCAGAAAACATTTTTCTGAACTAACATAATTTTATTTTTCATTTTCATTTTCATAATTTTTTCACATGAAAATATGCATATAAATAAATATTAATAAAATAAATAAATGAGGTAACAAAGGGAACAAGATTTTCATGAATTTCTTCCCAGTATGATGCAAGAAGCAAATGCAACGAAACTTGGTTGAAACTCACACACCACAATTTCACTTAAAATTATAGAGCTTTATTAGTCATTTGTCCTGACTTTTGGTTTTGGGATGTTTGATTGCACTGTTTATGTCCCCCAACAATACACTATCTCATTGATTGGCTAAAAGTCATGCATGACTTTCCAACCTAAAGAATTTGGGATAACCTGATATCAGTCGGGGAAAACGGCACATTAGTAAAATAAGGATGTTGAAAAAATGCATACATCTCTCTGTTCCGCATATGGTTAAATTTGTATCATGTATCATGATCAGGAATAATGAATAATGTCATAAGGGGAGCCTGGGAGATGCCTGGCAATTTTTAAAAAAGAACCCAAAAAAGCCCTAATAATGATTCACTGGAAGATTGATTCTTTTCTTCTGTTTTGTTTTGTTTGTCAAAAAAAAATTAAAAATCACATCGTTTACTAAACTTGTGCATAATGACCACATAAAGTGTTACATCAGAGAAAGGACAAGTATTGAATTATTTTTTTTGTAGTTTATACTCCACACACCTCCATGATATTTTGATACTTTGAACATCTTAGAACATTAAAGTATGTAAATGCATGCCTCATATGCCAAAGCCTGTGTGAAGTTTTTCAATATTTTTAAATATCAGTTTTTTGAAGGGTTGTATATCAGTGTTATTGACACTCCTCCGCAGAGATGTTTTGGAGATTTAGCTCTCTGGGATCAGTGTTACTGACCTCTATGTTTATGTTCCCTCTCCTTTCTTCGGGATTTCTTGGTGATTTAGGTACAATCTGTAAAACAACTTCACATGATTTTTTCTCATATCATGGTCCTTAGTTGTTTTGAAAATATATGTTCTTCTCCTATTTATAATCTTGTAGATATTTTAGAATTTTGTTATTTAGATCAGAAAAAACCTATGTTTCCACGTACACCAAGAGTACATTTAAAATGTTTTGGTGTATCTCATTTCACTCTATCAAGATACAACAGCAAAAGTGAATTCATTGAACCATCAAAAAAATTGGTTGTGTCAGCGGTAATTTGGAATCACAAATGTTCATGTTTATCTGAACATGATATTTATGGTATCAGAAAGAAACCTGATATTAACTTGATTAGAAAGTGGAAAAAACAAGAACCATTGGTCATATATCCGCAAATCACTAAAGACTTCTTAAAACACCAAACAATTCACCCCAACCTCAAACATATTTTGTTGCAAAACATTAAGAAAGATCAGTTCACCTTCAATAGTGTAGTATCAAATACTTTTTATGAAATAAATTGTACAACATCAGATGAGAAGTTGGAGGGTGAACCGAAGAAGAAAATCAAATCTAATTTGCCAACAGATATTCAACTTGATGAAATGATGACCTACTTCCAAGATCAGGCACCACTTTTATTTGCAACAACTGGATGGTCTTATAGAAAGTGTAGTTACAACATCTTATTTGAAAATATGTTGTTGGGAACAAAAACTGAATCATTGAATGTGTATATAATGCAAGTTAATTTCATGAAGAACGTTACAAAAATGTTTCTAAACAACCCTGAAATGTACATTGTTCGTATGACAAAGGATGTCAATGATGGAACTATACAAGTCCGATGGCAAGTTCAAGGAATTCCTCGCCACTTATTACCATTAACTTTGTTTTTTGATGAGAAACGTTATATATGCTATATTGACGGTTTTTCTATTTTTTATGTGAATAGTGATGGCTTGTACCATCGGCATATATTAATGAAAATGACTCCAACCAAAAACGAAAAGAGATCTGGTTGGTCACTCTTTCTTGACCGATTTCGATTGGAATCACCTGGTTTGGAGAGTTTACCTAAGCAACCAGTTTTGCCAACTTTTCATGACAATAGAAAGTAAAGACAGTGTGCTGGTGATTTTTCTTTGCAAGGATGGATCTGGAAATGCATTTACTTTTAAACCAATCATGAAGCTTATAAAATGATAATTGATTTCAACTCTCTAGCAAAAAAATAGACAATAGAGTAGATAGATATTTTCATTTTTTGAGCATTTTATCTCATACTATATTTCCTTGAATAAGCATATAGTTCTTTCTTTTCTCTAACATTTTTTGCTTTGACTATTCTGTAAATTTAAATACTGATATTATTATCACACAATTTCAAAATTATGTTAGGATGATGGTATTGATTTGAGATTTGACCAACCAATTTGAATTCAGATTTCATTTTAAGTATTTTCTAAATCCTTTGATTTACAAATTTATAATTTAGAAATCATTTTTCTTATTTTTATACATAGATATTATAACATGACAAAGTTTTCAAGCCTAGACGCCTGGGGAGTTGCATCTAATCGACAATGTACTGGATTTCCTTGTGAAAATGGAATATATTGTGCTCCTCTTGGATGTTGTGTTGTGAAGTGGAACATAAAAACAAAAGCGAAAACTATTTTTCAAGCGCATGGTGATTTAATCACTGTTATGGTCAAAAGTATAAACAAACATGTATTAACTGTTTCATTTAGTGGTGAGGTTAAAATCTGGAATGAAGACTTCAAATTATTGGTCTCTTTTGATTTACCAAGCTTTTGTGTTATCTATGGTTCCTGGTCACAAGATGGTAGTTTGTTTAGCATTTGTACAAAAGGTCCGAAACAAATGATCACAGTTTACAATTTGCAATCAGTGTTAGATGATTGCAAACAAAAAGCAGATGTTCATTATGAATGGAAAAGTTGTGCACCGCAAGAAGACAAAGAAAGTGATGTGTTTGATTGTTATAATGCAGGATTGTTTACAAACAGTAATCAAGTGATAACAGTGTATCAGTCTAAAAAGAATTGTCAACTGTATTCCTTTTCATCTGATGGAATGCTTCTGAAAACTGCCAATGTGTCACCACTGGGTGATGACAAGAATGTAATGCTTTGTGTAAGTTCTATTCATGATGGCATCATTGCTGTTGGCTTGGAAAAAGGTATTTTTGGTTTGTATAACGTCAATGAAATGCAGTTAACTGCGGTCTTGCAGGTCACTGGTTCTCCACAAGTTTGTATCTGGGATGATAGTAAGCTAGTTACCATAGGTTATCTGTCTGATACTTTAAGTTGGTGGAATAAAGATGGCACTCTCATTAAAGAATTCACAGGTGAGTTATAGAATATTTCGTTTTTTTAATTTTTAATTACCCTTTTTGTAGTTGTTGTCCACAGCAAGACTCACACAGAATGCTGGTCACACAAGCCAATCATTTTGTTTGTTCTTGTTTAACTTGTGTGACCAGTAATTTTAAGGGTTTTTTTCAATGGGAAACCCTTTTAGAATACAGTGCCTTTTACTTCAACAGGATAAATAGCAAATATTTGCAAACAGAATCATTTTATGCCACAACTGTAACTTTCTATTCATTAAATTGTGGCTTTTGATATGCATTTCATAATGGAAAACTACATCACATACATTTTTACTATTTTTTTCATATGAAACATATGTCAGCATTATAATGGAAGATATTTCAAATTTAGGTGGACCGTCAAGTTCCAACGTTCAAATGAATTTGTCGGTTCAAGAAAGAAATGCTTACTGGATTGGTGGTATTATGTCATTACATTATATCATTTTATCGGAAGAAAATCCAAAAGTTATTGAACGTTTCGATTTATCATTTCTTGAATTAACGGGATGTGGAGTAGCTGTTTATGATGGTATTGTTGCATCAGGTGATTTTACCGGACAACTTCTGCTGTGGAAGTATTCTCAACCTACTCCAATGGTGCAGTATCATTTTAATGTGCAGATACGATGTTTGTTGTCTATCCGTGATAATATTCTTGTTGGATGTCTGGATGGTAATGTTTATAGACAGTCATCTGACATTCAGGAATCTCTCTATGAATTTGATGGCGGAGTCACTACCATGCATCTGAATAATTTACAAACGAAACTTGCTGTTGGAACAACTAAAGGCTTTTTGTATGTTTTTTCTGTCACCATAGCGTCTCACAAATTAAACATATCATTACTTTATCGAAGTCTTCAACATAAACCTAAACAAACCACGAATTCTAAAGAAAGACCTATGGAAATATGGAGCTTAATATGGAGTACAGATGATGCAATGATTGCAACTTGTTCAGAGGATTATACTACTGCGATTGCTGATTCAATGAATGGTAGCTTATGTTTTCTTGTTGTTTCTCCTTCTCGTTATTCTAAAAATGTTTTGAGTTTTACACAGATTCTACTAGCCTGTTGTTTTAGTGAATCACACAAATACAGTTATTATATAGATGGTAGATCGATCATATCCTAACATTTTTTTGATTTCTACAAAGTGTTATTATATGATAGGAAACCCAAGAACCCATTTTTTTAAAATATCCTTGCAAGCTGTCTATGAAATTATACTTTACCATACTGAAATCCTTTCTGCAATTAAAATGTTGATCTCGTGTTTTCATTATTAACATTTCACATTTCCCTTTAGGGAAAATCTTGCATATCTTAACTGGACATACCACTGCAGTTACATCAGCTGATTGGAAAATTGTCAGCAATAAAAATATTCTTGCTACATGTGCTGATGATCGAACCATACGAATTTACGATGGTGTTACATTTAATTTGATTACTATTCTGAACACTTACGATATTTATGGATGGCATACGCTTACATATTTAGTGATTAATAACAAAAAGAATTTCCTCGCTTGCTCCACACAGAATGGTTATGTTGTCATTTGGGATCTGTTAACCTATGAATGTCTGACCAAAAAGAAGTTACACGGTGGTTCGATAGAAGGACTTATTTTGGATGAGAAACAAGAATTTTTAATAACTACTAGCTCCGATTGTGTTGTTCAACGATTTGCTGTGGAGGAGAAATCTAATGCCGTCAAATCTCAAATATAAGCCCTGGTCTTATATTATTTCAAAGCCTCTTTTTATGGGTTTATAACCCGGGGGAGATGGGAGGGGGTGTTGGGTTATTTCATGTGGGCTTCAATGTTAAATGTTGTTCCTAATTAAAATATTGTCACTGCTTTCATTATCATACAAAATCTCACCTTTGTGATAAAAAAAAGAAGAATCACACACACTAAAAAATATATGGGCTTATAACCAGGTGGGCTTATAACCGTGGGGACTATAACTGGGATAACTACTTGGGATAAATACGAATTTTCATTAGTATTACTTCTTTGGATGATCTGAATCTAATTTGTGAAAACGGAAATGAAAGTATTTGTATGTATTGTATTCCATTTGTTGTTGCTAGTGCATTCACAAAAACTTTCAAAAAAATGTATTCAATGAATTACCTTCAACAAATCACCCATTGTTTTTGTTAAGGGTAAGTTTTTTTGTTTGCATTTTCTGAAACTATTAGAAATATAATACATTTCAGAAATAAAAATATGGTAAGACTACATGTAAAAAGAGGTGATCAAAGTCAATTCCTATTTGAAACAACAGTTAAAGAATCGGTCAGTGAGTTGACAAACAATTTGGTGGAAATATTTAATGGCAGGTTGAAAATAGATCGACTTTTCTATGGTAGGTTTCCCTTTTAAAAAGATATTTTTATATACATAAGGAAGGCTCTAACTCATTTGTATTTTATTTTCTAAGAGTTGGAATCTCTTTCAAAACATGGTATCACACTACCGCCCAACATGCAAGGTCTTACTGGTGATCAAATAAGCGAGTTGAAACTTGTAGATGAATGGTCAGAAAAATGTTATCCTCAAGGTGGGAGTGTTGTTCATATAGATCCTGTAGGTAGGAGAACAGGTAATGCTCCTAAAGAGAAAATGGCAGATATAATTGAGCGAACTCGCCATGACGCAAGAGCTCAAGTTTCTAAGGTATTCTATTCCTTATTCCGTAGACTCGTTTTAAATTCCTTTTTCGTGGTTTTTGAATATAGTTTTAGTTTTGATTGTTCTAGGATTTAGTAGCAGCTAACAAGTGCATAACATATGAACAAGTGAAAGATTCTCTTGACAAAATGAGAGGTGCAATGATGATAGTTTATCCAATGGGTCTTCCTCCACATGATCCAGTAAAATTAGAATTGGAAGGTGAAGAAGATCTCACAGGAACACAGGTAACTTTAACTCTTGATTCCTCAAATGCTTCCCAACAGACCTTACACTAAGGCCAACAAGTCTCTGCTAATGCACAGACGTCGAAGAATAAAAGAAATTGACAACTTAAGAAATCGTTACAACGTTGTCGTAGTTATTTTATGGTTCTCTTGTATCATCTTGTAACAATAGGCATCAAAGGAAGTCCTTGACAAATCATCCACTTCTATTTGGTGGGCAAATAAAGAACTCGCCCCTGATAAATGTTTAGAAGATTATATTGGCAAAAATGAAAAAACTAAAATCATTGTGAAGCTTCAAAAGGTGATTTCTTCATATTGTTGTTGATGATAGGTTTCATGTACACATTTCATATCTCGTCCTTTACTGTTTAGAAAGGTCAAGGGGCACCTCAAAGGGAGCCTGCCGTGAACGAGGATGAAAAGAAAGTTATGATGGCGCACTATTATAAACGTCAAGAAGCATTGAAGGTATACGATTCCATATGTTGATCAGTAAACTCCCGATAATTCGAACCTCCATGTGACCGATGAGCATTGTTCGAGATACCGAATGTTCGAGTTATCGAGAGTTTTTTTTGAAAGAATATTACATCAAAGGGATTACTAAAGAAGTTCGAGTTACTGAAATTTCGAGGGTTCGAGTTACCGGGATTCTACTGTATATATATTCATTAAGACCATGTTCACATTATGTCACGCTGTTATGGTATAGTGTACGGAATCGTTTCATGGCAACGTTTTCAGAGTTGTTCACGTTACAATTTTAACCTTGCGGTATAATTCCTGTTTGTAAATTTAGCGTCAACGTACCGCAAGCGTCACGAGTAGTACATATAGCCTGAAGTGATACTAAAGTTGCATCGCTTTTTCTTGGAATTATCATCTCATGAGACATTCACTATAAAAATAGGAAATTATGGAAATTTCTCATTAAATCGTTTGCAGGTGGGCCAAAAAAACGCCAATAAATTTAACTCCTTTTATTTTGACAACTATACTATAAAAACATTTACATTTTTACATTCTGAATTTCGAGATGTTTTCTATGTTTCAACAAAATTTTATTGACGTCAAAAATCTTCAAGAAGGAAAGCTTAGCGCCCGTAAAAGCCCTCACGAAATACATAGAAACATTGGCATCGTAGAACTTCTGAGCAAAATTGATAAAAAAAAGAAGCATTTGCATCAGTTTAAATCCTCCTAAGTTTAATAGAATGAAAATATTTGCACATAAGTATCGAAACTAAAGACAGAATTATTATTGAAAAATGCAGCCATATTTAATATGTGGTAAATATGAAAACAAACCGACAGAAGAACAACAAGAGCAAGGTGTTAAGCGGAACATTTTGAACGAAATCCGAGATTCATTAAGAAATTGGTGGTTTGACAGGAAGGAAAGAATTTTACACTCGAGATGTTAACAAATGTTCAAAATAATAAAGCGTACTTTAAAGGGAACCACATCAAAAACTTACATGAAAAACTTTTCCTTCAAATAAAAGAGAACAAAAAAAAGTGTCAACGCAATGACATAGAAACAGCATCTGCAAAAACAACTTTTTCCTGCCATTCAACGCCTTTTACACACGACAATTAGATTTTTATACAGGACATATAGTTCAAAGTTTATTCAAGGACGCTAAATTCAAAAAACGTTAAATTCACGTTTCATCAAATCTAACGCCCACGCATGGTAACGTCCACCCTCATCTCCCGATTGGGACTCCTTGATTAACCAGATAAGAGACAATTTAGATAAACGAGAAAATTAATGAATTAAGGTTAAACAATCCATTCAAAAATGAAGAAGAACTAAAAGCATACAATTAGAACTCCTTGGAAAGAAGTTGCTTTCGATCTTTCTTCGTTCACAAATCAATCAAGCAATTCACCAGAAGGCCACTCTCAGTGAATGATCATGAAGGCCAATGTATCAACGATTATGGTTAAATCACTTTTGTTTTATATTTATGTTTCTCATTTTAATTCGTCCAATTTAATAAAAAGACATGAAGAAAATTTGAACAAATTGAAATCATGCTTTCCCTTACTTCCTTTATTTTCGACTGAAACATAAAATGAATTCTTGCCAAAATGGACAAATAAAAATTTCTAAATACATTTGTGAGATAAAAATAAAGAAAGTTTATGAAAATCAGAATTCTTTTCACAAATTCAAGAGTTTAAATTTTATGGCCGTTTTTTAATTAAGTTTGTTTGAAGGGTTACCATGGTTACCATGTAGTGTGTTTATAAACCTGTACAGATTCTTTTTGGTTGAAAGTTTCTTATTTGCGTTTGAAAGAACGAGGCATTAAAGTAACTATGTATTACCCAGACAAGAATTAGCAGAGTTTTGACCGCAAACAATTGATGATCGCATCTTGTTAGACAAACGTACTGCATATGCTATGTAGCAGCTTCAATGTAACGTGAGATAATAAAAAAAATGTTTACTTTTTAGAATTTGGAATTAGACGATGAAAATACTCATTTGAGTTCAAAATGGGCTGATCCTAACCAATTGAAACGACAATTCCAAGGCTTGAGCAATATCTCATGGAAATAAAACTTTCCATTTGATATCGAAGAATCGATAGACAGTTCGTTCAAAATCTCGTGATCGTGCCAAGATGTTCATTTCGAGTGTGCGAAGCTCTTGCTTATACGTATATTTTTTAGTAGAGGTTATTTATGAAATCTGTAATATATATATATAAGTTTGTTCAGCAGTTATTTTTTAATATAATATCAAATGGTTAAATGCTTTCTCTGAACTAAAATGAGAACTATATTCATACACACAATCGTTTCTATCCCGTTTCTTTCTCTCTTAAGCTGCATTTACGATATGGCTGAAATTTACGACAAGATTTGTTACTACCGGGGACGAAGAAATCGGGGAAAAGTGACTTAACTTTTCCTCCATTTCTTATTCCCCGACTAATACTTTATTTTTATAAACTTTACTGCTGCCTTATGAAACTTTGGTCGGGGAAAAGTGACAAAATTTTTCCCCGACTTTTTTCGCAAATTTCTCACAATATAGTAGTTCTCTTATTCTCATGCATTAAGTAAGTAAAATCGACCCAGAACATTTTGTCAATATTTGCCGACGTGCTTAAAATGTGTCTTAAAACTACTGTGCATGAATGATAAGTGAGTATGTTTTTTCATGGTATCAAAGCACTTTCCAATGAGTTTTCGTTGAATGAGTTAGGTAAGTTTACAATTGATCTACCTCCTACCTATGGTGCATGATTAAGTAGAAATATCGTTTTGAATTCCTGGACAATGTTTGGTTGTTAGGAGATGTTCATGCTTATATTTTACATACCCAAAATCTCAGTTGTTGGGCAGAACCAGCAAATGTTTTGGCAAAAGTTAGTACAGGTATACGTTTTATTATAGAGATCGAACTCATTTCAATTATTTTTTTTACGTTCGTTATGCCTATGCGAAGGAATTAATACATTCTCTAAACAAAGTTTAAATTTAGTCTAACTTCCGCGTTTAAAATTCTGTACAGAGGCTAGACAGTATTCCAATTTAAGTAAGCCCTAAATAAAACGTTCAAAAGAGTCTTAATAAGTGTGTGGTGGCATTGACGAAATTCCAATTCTAATAGAATAGAAGGTTTGTTAAAGTTCTATAAAAATGTTTTATGTTTTGGTTGCTTTGATTTTATATGTTAACACTACCTATCATCCGAAGGTCCTCCAACATCCGGTTTCTAGTTCGATCTACGAAGTCTCTTTATGATGTGCTCTGTTTATCCTGCTAATACATCTGAATTTCTGTTTAAACGCCTGTTTTGACCTAGTTACTACACCCAACCTCGTTTTAATTAAATTTATTGTTTCAATAATGTTTTAACTTTATTACTTAGTAATTATCTCTATTACTAAAACTCCCAGTAGAATGATTTTGAGGCAATTTTGATATCTAAAACGAGGTGTTTAAACAGAAACTCGTGAAAGGTGTATTAGGCGCTTTTGCTTTTTGTGTCCATACAGATTCGGCCAACGGTTTTTTCGTTGCCTTTTAAATCTCCGGAAGCACAAGAGATTTTAACGTTAACATTAGCCTTTGTGTTGATCGGAATGCATTTTAAATGTGTGTCCTGGTTTGTTATTAAACGACAGATCAATGAAAGAAGATGTTCTATATGTTCCGGAAATTCTTAATGTGTAAATAGAAATAAATGTTCTTCTATCCTTCTATTTACCAATAATAAATATTCTTCTACCTCCTATTTACCAATAATAAACCGATCTACCGATTGATGAAAGCATGTTTTCTCGGGATTATCTCCTCCGTTTGTAAGCTGGGTTTCCAAATTGTTTTCACCAGTTTTGCAAATTGTTTGGTACCTGTACTTATTGTTCTCTTCAATTATTAATAATTTTGGCATTATGGAAACTACTACAAGAGAGTCATTCTTCAATATCCAATATCAACTGCCTTTTTTTTAAGCGATACTTTTCGCTTTTTGGTGGACACAAAATCTCCATAAAGATATTGTCATCTGAATTTGTGTTTCTGCAAATCATATGAAATTTTGAAAGAGGGAAAATTTAAAATGTATAAAAAGTATAAAATATGATTTTTCGCATGTTATCAGAAGGAGATTATCTCTGTCTTAAGATTTTTTTGAAAATTAAAAATCCCGGCGAAAGAAAATTGCTATCCAAAATAATTTGAAAATTAAGCAGACAACTTTTTTTTTTCAGATAACTGGAGAAAAATAAAAAGTTTAAAGCAATATAATATAATACTTGATTTATTTGAAAAAGTAATTTCGAGTAGTAACTCGAAGTCAAAATTTGGCTTTTTTAATTTCGAGTTAGTAACTCAAGTTCAGAAGCAAGAAATATATTTTCAAGTTAATAACTCGAATTATGACGTCATAATCCATAACTCCAGTTTATAACTCGATTTTGTAACTCGGGTTTTCCGGGTCTCGCTTTCTTGATGTGTTAAATTAAGGTTAATGTATCGAGGGTAAAGAATGAGAAATCGTAAAGTAAAGTGTTACTGTTTTTTGATGTTTTGTTGTTGTTGTTGTTGTTGATACGTATTCTCAACCAACGCAAATTTCAACAAGATCAACAAACACACACACACACACACACACACACACACACACACACACACACACACACACACACACACACACACACACACACACACACACACACACACACACACACACACACACACACACACACACACACATATATAATCTTTTAAGAAAGATGTTGGCAAGATGTTTTTTTTCCACACAGACACCGTGTTTACATGCAGTGCTTTCATGGTCTTTTTAGTTTTCCCTTATTATAAAGCTGAGTATAAAAACTACCTAACATAACAACTCGAATTTTCATCACATCGTATAAAATCTTTAATTTTGGATAAGACCAGATCAGACAAACGTTAATTTAACTCGAACACATTTCTGTTTCCTCCCGAGGTTCACGTTAAGTTAAGCGACGACAACTGTATTGTTACTATATAATAAACATTCATAATGATGCGCATTGATTCAAAGTCAACAACAAATTTCCTTTCATTTTTGTGTTGCGCTTGCTTTGGCGATCTGTAAATATGACACGTATATAATTAATTGTTCTCCGAAGAAAAATATTTTCTCATAAAGAGAAAAGCTAATTTTCAAAAAAATAATTATTTGCACAAGTGACAAAGTTGAAAATTATCTTTGTTTTCCCTCGTGAACCATGTGTGAGTGAATAAATAACATTGGCAGGGGGTCACAAATGCTTTTATTTTCCTAAAATCCGTAGAGATTTTTTAGTTGAATGAAAAAATAAAGGTTCAGCTTCCATATTTGCTCGAACTTGTTGCTCATGAACTGTCAGCAAAACAAAATTTTGATTGTTTGAGAATAAGTTACACTGGTGTGTTTCCGATGTTTATGATTTGTTCTCCGTGTGAGCTTGTGTTTTGAAAACTCCGGGAAACGCTATTTTACTAGCCTCGAACCGAGGAATGAAAACAAAATGACTGGGCGTTCAAACTGTTTCTGTCGGAAACAAATATTTCATTTAAAATACAATTCAGCTACAATTCAAGCTTAAAAATTATTCTCAGTTCATTTAACATTTGATAGTTTTAACGTGTTAACGAAGTTTTGAGTAACATTTGAAGATTGGCTTTTAATTATAATCGTACACATTGTATACGAAGTTTTATTTTATACCCCCGTTTCATGAAATATAACTTTTGATCTACAAGCAAGCTGGCTCGAAATTGCACTCATTTACACACATCCTTGCTTCTCGACAGGACTCAAGAAAGCTTGGAAACACTAACCAAAAAAGCAAGATTGTATAATTCCACTAATACAGCAACGATAACATTGACAAGAAAAATGGTTCACGATGAATTAAGCGCTACCGAATATCTAAATCAACTGTTACAAGACAAGACGACGGTTTCTAAAATGCCGAAGATATTTCTTCATTCGGAAAGATTATTAGACGAAGGTATGTGACGAATGATTTTAATTAAGTTTCCTGATTACTCTTGGTTTAATTAATTTTTCTCATTGAATGATTAAGCAACTTTGCTTTCCCGTTAAGTATTATCTGACATCGACATTGATGATATAAGGATAAAAGAAATGTTTTGTGCAGTTTTATGTAGATTAGGAAGCTTTTGTCCAAAAATTTACATTTGATTGATAGTTGAGTTGGCGTTTTAATATACTCAATATGATTAATGATGGATACTCAATAAGATTTCTCTAGGATATTTATTAGCTTTTCCAGTTCCAGCTTTTCCATCTAAGAAGAACAAAAATTTGTAAAAGGTTGCTTTTATGTGGTGATGGAAATACATTTTTATAAAAAACAACTCAAAATTTAGGGTTTCTTTCAGATTTCCAATTTCTTAGTTGGCTGCTCAGCAATTTAAATTTGTCTGGCCATGGTGGGCTTGTTTTAAAATTGACTAATCATTTATTTCTGAAACAGGTTTCCTTCCTGGTCTAAAAATATATATAAAGTCTATTTTGGGTTAAGTTAAAAGGAAAATCATCTTTATGGTTGCTTAAACATGTTTACTGTGGACATTTGGCATTTTAAATATTATCTGACAAAGGGTTTGTTACTATTATGAGTTGTTCTCACTTTCTGATGTAAGTTCTTCAATGTGAAAGCAGAAAGTTTTAATGATACACAAAGCTATATTTTACTTCATTATTTATTGATAATCAAGGTTCAGTTTCTCACCTAAGATTTGCTTTTTTATATTTAGAGTTAAAAAAAAACAATATGTGATTCTCCTTTTTTTTCTTAATTTTTTTGTTATTGCACTTTTTTTTACCATATGTTGCCAATGCTGAAATTCTCAACATTTCTTAGTCATTTTTTCACCATATGTTTCCTTCCATAATTTTTCATTCATTTTTCCATGGAAAATGTTAGTGTGTCATAATTAAATATTTTCTATATACAACATTTGCAAAAAAAAAGCAGCATTTCACAGTTAAATATTCATGAAAGTGTCTTGGTGATGACAGTAGCTATTATCTTGTTTTTCAGAAATTAACAAAGTGCGGAATGACATATTTTGTCCATCAAGTTTCCTCATGTCCCTTCCCAAGCCACAAGGCCCATTAGTAAAGTTAACTGAAAAAGTATACGCTAAAGTAAAAGAATATCCAAAGGTTTGTCTTCTAAGTTCTTTTGGTGTCTCTCTGTTTCATAAACGATTATTTGATTTAGGTTGATTTTTCATTTCCAATAATTCATTGATTTCAGTTCAACTTTGTTGGAAGGATTATTGGTCCTCGTGGTTTGACATTAAGACAAGTAGAGCAAGAAACAGGTGGTAAACTGTTAGTTCGTGGACGAGGATCTATGAAAGACAAAAAAGTAGAAGAAGAGAAAAGAGGTCAACCCAACTATGAACACCTTGACGAAGATTTGCATGTTTTGATTATGGTTGAAGATACTGAAGAAAGAGCAAGGTTAAAACTTCAGAAAGCTGTGGAAGAAGTCAATTTCTTATTGACACCACCAGTAAGCAGGTTTTCACCAAGTTTGTGTCTGGTGGAAAATGTTGTGTGTACTGCTATTCATTATTTTTCTAATTGTATTCCAGAAAGACGGAGAAGATGACATCAAGAAAAAGCAACTGCAAGATTTAGCCATTTTGAATGGCACTTACAGACCGCCTGGTGCGGGTGATATTCATACTTCCATAACAACACCACAACAACAAAATGGTGGTAAGAAGACCTGTTTTTTTTTCTTGCAACATTTTAATGTACCCTATGTTCACCCTACACTGTATAATTTGAGGACTGTTTTTCTCTTTTATAGTTTCTCCAACTGGACTGTTAAATTTTCCAACAAGTCCCTCTCCAATCTTGACTCCCAATTCCTCATCTTTCCCTGCAATTCGTAATTCAACAGGTGAGCAATTCCTCGACAACATGTTCTTCAGATTCTGTGATTTCAATTTGAATGCAGTTCAGCCACAACCTCTCACATCATCATCATCATTGCATAACCACCAATCAGCTTTTTGTTTTGTGAAGGATTGATCGTTCTGAATGGCACCTGACAATCAAATGCTCATCAAATTTGTCTAAATGTAACGCATCTTCTCAATTTAAAATTAAAACTTTTAATTGTGGAATATATTTAGTTTTTTATCTGTTGTAAATAAATTGAAGCTAATCTGTATGTTTTTCCAGCAACAACAAAAAAAAAACAACGAAATTGTAAGACTTGAGGGTAACTTTTTGATTTTTTTTTTTAATAAATTCCGGCTTTTTATTTTTTTTAACGTAACAAGTAACTTTTCTTTTGCTAATTTAGTTTCTGCAGCACTGCAGAGTGTTTATCCCATTGATAATTATGCAGCTCAACGAAACACAACAGCTGCATTTCTCGACTTTGCTAATTTGGAATCAAATGCATTACTTGCTGTCAAAAGATGAAAAATATAAAAAACTTAAAATTAGTGGCAAACAGACGAATGAATGTATTCTAGCCAATTTTTTTGTACTTAATTTAAATATTTTATTTAAACCACTTAACAAATTTGTACTAATAAATTAAACTAGTTTTTACTAATTATTTAAATTCATACTTTTATACTAATTGTTATTTTTTTACTATTCTGACTTTGGACGTAATGTTTTAATTCGACTTGTGGGAATAATTATTTAACTAAACTATTTATAACAAATTAAATGGAACTAAAGAAACAAGTGGTTTTGATGAACAGGTAATTTTTCTAGGAATTTTAAAAGATTAAAAAATCCTGTTGCTTTCATTTAAAATCACTTGCTTATTGTGTAGTTTAGTGTTAACAATATGGATTTTACCATCATTATAATTCTTCTGAGGTTCAAGTTCCAGTTCTGCTTTTAGTGAAACTGTTGATTTTTTGTTATTGAATACGATTGAAGATGGCTGTGAAACCTACTTGCAAGTGGCTTCTTCCTTAACCCAGAGTTTCATGAAGTAACTTTTACTTGTTACCATGACCGTTTCTGGAATTTGTTCCTCACATCAGAGCATATTTATAAGAAAACTGTTGTCACAGTTAAAAATTGTTGCATTTTGAATTGTATTTTTGATAAGTTACGGTGGTACCTTAGTTTCACTAACTAGATAAGCAATAGAAATATTCAGTTAAAGTTGTATGTTGGGGATTGTTCGTCTTTCATTGAAGTTCACTTAAAACTACTTTCACATTATTGCTTTGTATATGTGTATATATATATATCTATACTATTTGTTTGCGTCAACGTTATCGAAAACAAACACTATCAGCTGTCCAAATTCAGCCACCAAGTCTTAGCATAATAAGGAAAAACGTTGTGGATTTAAACGGTTTTATTATTTTATACGAACTTGTATTTATTTCTTTATTGGTCATGTAAAGAGAAATATTGATAATAAATATTTGTTCTGTCCTTTGTGTGAGCTGGAGATCCCATTCCAATTAATGCTTGTAGGTGTGGTTAAAATAAAACCATAGCATTACATTTACTTTTTTTTTAGAAATATCAATTCCCCTGGGAATTAGCACTTGTTAAAATCAGCTGGGAGATCATAAAAATTAAAAGTTCATTTAACAATATAAATGAGAGTAATTGATATGAGTTTCAAAGTTGTTAAACATTCTAAACCTCTCCTTCATTTAACATCACAATCATTATATCATTACACTGAAAGCAAATTTTATTATTGCTGCTCGGCAACAATGAACTGACCAATCATAACTTTTCATTCCTGTGGACTGCTACTTAACTGTTTTCAATTTGCAGTTTGATAAACCTGAGATTAGATTATTTTAAGTATAAGAGATGAAGTGAGTTATTCACCTTTTATATCATCATTTCACACCTCCCAAACTTCAATTTTCACAAAACAAAAGAATGTGAAAAAAAAAAACACAAAAGGTTTAATTTTTGTAGTGAAATTTGTGATGGCAAGTCAATATATTCTTGCTCTTTTAACATATGAATTGTTTTTTGTTTTGTTTGTTTTACCAAATTCCATTTCTATTGAATTTTGATAGTAAAATTAGCCTGTGTTTATTTTGTAATTCATGTATATTTATTCTTGTTAGGTGCACTGAAAGCACAAATAGACAGAGTGAGAAAAATGTTCCACCCATACAAACAGTAGTAGGTGTGTCCTTATTAATTCTCAACTAATTTTTCGTTGACCATCATTTTCTTTTCTTGTTTTTCTTTTACACATTTTTATGTTCCAATCCACATGTTTTGTTCTTCATCAGTTCAACATCAAAATATTTTTAGAAACAATATTTTGACTGACAGTTGGCAAATGATTCTCTTTTTTTGTTTATTCAGTCAGGGAACATTCACGTATAATATCAGCTAGTGGTGTTGCGAGAATGTAATATTTCACCTTATAAAGGATACAGGGTGGTTATAGAGACATGTTAAGAAATGTTCAGAACGGTAATGAAATAATCGAAAATGGGAGAAAAATAAAATTTATAGAGAGATTTATGAGAAATCACAGAAGAAGCAGTTGAGTTGTTTCCATAAAGGATTGTTTGATTCACCTTAACTTCTCATTTAGCAATTCCCTGTCATCGTGCTTTCCGCCGTTGTTTTAATAAGTTAAGTTACCAACCAACGGAGCCACAGTACTAGGGTTCAAAAGTAAGATTGACCAGGTAGATCAGCTAGATATACTTTAAGGGAATAATGATGATTATATTTTTCGATGAATTTTTCCCCCAAAAAAATGTTTCCTGGGTAAGAATCTCTTTTTTTTTTTATTGTATGTGAATGGTCCCTAACATTTAACATGTTCTGACTTTCGTCAGATCTGATAAAATCCAAATCATTTTACATGAATAGAATAAAACCAGATTTACCAGTTCCCTAAAACTTTTGATTTCCCAAATTGTTTGCTTACTTATTAATTTATCCAATTTATTTATTTATTTATTTATTTAACTTGTTTCATCTTCATGGACTAACATGTCTGTTTTTTCTAACAGATGTTAATTGCAGTTCTAAAGTCGCTACTAACAATCTAATGTTGTATATACAAAACAGACAGTAGTAACCAATGACAACCCTGATGCTTCGTCATGGATACCTAACGCACTAAACACTTGAAACGAAATCAAAGGACAGTTACATTAACACACAAAATGTTTAATATTTTATTGGTACAAACAGAAATCGTTCAGTTGAAATTTTTAATTCAGAAAAATTCTAGATTTATTCTTTTAGTGTATGTTTCTGTTGATAACGTACTTGTTTTCTCACATATTTTTGAACCACTCATTTGAAACATTTGACAACTACATCATCATTTCTGTGTGATTTTACACAAGTACATTATTGCATGAAAATTTTAAATATTCTTTATATATTGTACATAAGAATTTTTACGAGATTGACAAATTATTAGATTATGTGATTCACTTCCATACAACCGGTTTTTGCCGAATTCCAAGAAAAAACCTCCCTGACGTCATCCTTCAAATATTGATCTTCTGTAACCCCCTCGATGTTTTTCACAACTCCAATCCATGTTTCATTTCCTTACCTCCTATATATAGTTCAACTGACAATTCCTCACCTAAGTTAATGGTGCAAACCTTAGAAATTTTGTCTCGGTAAGCGAGGCTAGAATCAAGTTATGCCTCGTTCTTTCAAACATTTTGATAAAACTTCTCACCGTAAACTAAGAGTGATGAGAAATTGTCAGTAAAACACTCCTATCGAATTGATTTTTTATGCCTATTTTTATTTTCCGTTTTACAATTAGTTTTTTTCGTATTTTTACAAAATCATTTATAGAAATCAATTATAATTTTAATATATAAAACTATCTAGTACTTGTTTTAATATGAACTTTGCGAGAAAAAAATCTTTACCGACTATTTCTTCTTCTTTTTTACAAATATTACCTATTAACAAAATATCGAAATAAAAGGTTGGTTATATGAGAAACGGGCTGGCCCGCTTAGTGAGATCTCGGTTTTATCGTCATTTTGACTTAAAGCCAAGCGAGATTTCACTAATTTTTGGCAAACTGGCTGGCGATTTTCTCATATAAACAGTCCCTTCGTTTTAAAATCTCAGAAATGATTCACCTATCAGTTTTAAACCAGCTTACGATAGTCATAATCTGACAATGTAGGTCCAATTGTTACCAAATCTGCTCCAGTGTGCATCGCCTTGTTAAAAGCAAACTTTTTTGATTGGAATCAAGTATTATGTGGGATGGTTACTGCCAAATTAGGATCTCATCTCAGAAAATGCGGACTATTTGATGATACATGTATGCCGTTTACTTTGAATTGCAGGCAACTGCTAATAAATATGTTTGACCTTCTCTTATTCCTATTAAAGGCATACCGAACTACCCAGGGTCTATTTTTAATTTCATGGGTCCCACGAAAATAAAATTTAAGCGAGAGAATATACAAATAGAAAGTACTAAGCTGTTTTCACCAAAAATTTAGCATTTAAGTGTAAATTTTCTTCTTAAACAGCACAATAACGCTTATATTTTACAATAATGACCGTTATGGCTAACAATTTAACAGAAAAATATGATTGTTTCAAGAGAAGTTCTGTATAATTGCACAGAACATAACAAGAAATTTAAAGAATAAATTTATATTATCATCGTTGCACTAAACTGTTCTGTGCATCGAATATTGCCACCAAAAATTGATCGTGATTCTTTTAATTTCTCTCCATGTTGTTTTGATTTGAAAACGATCAAGAATTGTTGAAATAATACAGACCAGCTAACTTTCCACGGTAAACAAATAAATGAAAGGCGCGATTAATAAAAGGGGGACTTGACGGTCAGCGCATTTAGATGTGTCAAATTTAAACGATAATTTTCGCATAACTGTTGCACCTGCCATGTACCGATGAGTTTTTGGCAACCTAGAGACCACTGTCTGGTACATACCGGATATCGGCAAGACAAGAAACCCTGGATTCGAGGCTGGTTTCTTAGAGCAGTTTTTGTAGCGTCAGATGAACTTGCATGTTATTACGGGTACTTTTATTTACTTTCATATAATAAGAAATTGCTTCAAATGAAAATGCTTGTCAAATTATTATTAATTTATGGTGAAAGTCGGAACTTAATAATCAGTAGAAGAGTGCGTTTACATGAGAGCTGTATTAGACTCAAGCCTGTTTGAGACTTCAGTACGGTCTCATGTAAACGCACTCTTAAACAGGGTGACCACCAGAATTTAAAAAAAATTCAAGTACAATTGAAGAACATGTGGATTGCCCTATCAGACGTTGGACATGAGATAAAAATTAATAACAAACATACACCTGAAGGAAGTTTTTAATAATTTTACATCTTCGGTCAGCCACTAACTGTAACTAAGAACTCAAATATCTAGGGTAAATAATTGCACAAACTGAAATGTCATTTTCTTACGAATCTCAAATAGGGGGCAACCAGAAATGCGGTAAAACAAAACAATTCAAGGAATTGCAGAACCGGTGGCCGCCCTGTGTTAAAGACACCCAAATTATGTAATGTATAATATAACGGATTCATAAAATAGTACTATTAATTATTGATGTACGTAATTTTTGGAATTAAAAATTACTTTTTCCATGTGTTGTTATCAGTTTAGCTGTACAAAATAAAACTATAAACCGCTGAGCTCGAAAATTTACTCATGCAGGAGTTGAAGTATTTTGAGGATGAAATGCCCTCGGCTGTACATTAAGGTACCTAAAACAGATGGTTGAAGTGAATGAGGGGACGGAATACAATAATTATTTAAATCAACATATTTCGTGGCGGAAATACCGCTATTTGAAAGCATTTTAGTTTTTGAATTATTTCGTCTAAATCCCATTGCGACCAAAAACGGAAATTCTTTATAACGAAATAGCAAATGGACCATTATGCATTGCATGTGCTCTGTTTCCCAGCAGATTCATCAAAACGGACATCATCTTGACAAAATGATCCGCAACTATTTTGTCAGGAAAAAGAGACCGGGATTCAATTCAATATCGTAGGTTATAATCAAAATCATGCTGACACAATGAACAGGGCATTGTCTACAGTCTTTTCGAATTTTGGAGACAACAGCAGAAACCTATGCCGTAGCATCCCTTGCCAGAAAACTATGTTCAAAGAGATATTGTGGATCAGATGGATCAATTAAAGCATTAATGGCCTGTAAGTTAATTCCACCGGACAAAAATCCTGGTATAAGACCTATCTGAGTTGACAAATCATCAGTAGATCTCTGTCATGATAAGCACGTGTTTTTGGGGTTTTTTTCAGAAATAAAAACTAGACGTGTCTAGACAGTGGTTATGTAAGTCTTAAATCTTAACTCGAAAGTGAATTCATGTTTTTCCCATCTCGAATTAGTAACTGGAAAATGAAATTAAATCTTTCCAATCTCGAGTACTAATTCAAAAACAAATTTAGTTTTTTCCTAATTCAAGTTAGCAAAATGGAAAAATCACAATTGTAACATCATAACTCACAGTTGTAACATCATAACTGAGAAAGTTTCTAACTTGAAGTCATAACTCGAAGATTATCCGCACTTATAGTATAGGCACTCCATACGCGTATAATGTGGAATGTTTCTGAGCGTTTATAGTAAGTTTATAGATTATTGGTACCGTTGTTAACACATCATTTTTTGCGTGAACGAAAAGTCGTTTTATCGTTTCTGCAAGCTTCAAAGTGCGGTAATGATGAATAGTTTCCCTAGACTTAACACATTTCATGCCTGTCCTTATATATAACTTAAAAAACTTCGGAAAAAATCGGCAATAATATTTTTACATATTAATAATTTTACAATCTGGATGATATTTTTTATTATAAAACCACCTGGTGAAACATTTTAGTGATATTTTCTTTCATTATGAAATAAAAACACCAAAAATCAAAACGATAACTGTTATGTTTTACCTGCTTAGCCAAATAATAATTTATATAAGGTAGGTTCACATATCCTCGTCATGCTTCTATTCTCAATACACGTTAATATTGAAGCAATTTATCAATGAAAAAAATTTAAAAACATTTAAAAAGGAAGCTTACAATAAGTACTGTTGACCCTATAGTTTAAATTTGAAATATCACTTATTAATTGGGGGTAAATTCAAGATGAGTCTGAAACCTCTTAAACAAATCCAAACATCAAAAACACGACCGAAATGAAGTTGTTGATATTCACGAGTGCTGTTATCCCGACATCTTGTTTACTACTGGAACGGAAATCAAATCACGACTTTAAAATCCCTTTTTGAAAGCAGATTTTCATATAAGGGGGGTTTCCCTCTTCCCGGTGCGAATGTTCTCACCATAATAACCACGCCTAATAACCAGCTGATTACCAGAGTTTGTTTACATCGTGATGTAATAGTTATGAAAATGTTACGAGTAGCTTTAGGGGTAAATAGTGGTAAAGAAAAAAAATATTTTCTCTAGCGTTTCCTTTGGAACTATTTCAGCACGTGGTTTTTATGGTATCTACTGTTCCGAGTTATCTCTAAATTGTTTAGAAAATTTCGCATGATGAGCATGGTTGAACACGGGTGTGTCCTCCCGTTCCTTTTCTCCTCCGTTTATCTAATCTTCAAAGAAAAAAAATGTTTTTATATTTTTATTTCCTTTTTCATTTATTGGATACTAAAGTTGTTGAGACGAGGATAGGTGAACCTACCTTACATGTTTTCAAAACCAGCAATATGAACAACTAATATACTTGTCGCCTGGCCAATTCTTTCTTGAATGCAAACCGTTCGTCAGCCCTTTTTCAGAATACGTGGTGGTGTGGTTTAGGGTGCCAAAATTCGTGATTTAAACCAAAAATTAAACTATAATAGAGCCTGGAGATAAACCAAATATTTGAAGAAGTATATTGAAACTTGTCAGCTTTTATACTTGAATTTAATAACGATAATGGTGGATAGATTATAAATTTTACCAAACGACAACAGTTTCACGCACGTGAAAAAACTAGAAAGTAGTTTCCAAAATGCATAGCCTTTGTTCAAGACCACCGTTCGTTTGCACTAGTTAGGCGAATGAACGGTGGTCTTGAACAAAGGCTAAAAATGCACTGCTGGAGGGGTGCATTGGAAAGAATAAATATAGTTCTAAATACTAATACTAATCTGATATTAAAAAATTAGGATTTAAATCTTCAATAGGCAGAAGAGAATTTGACTTTTATTCATTGGGAAACATGCTTAAAAGTTTGTTATTTGAATTGGAAACATAAAAGTGTTGAGGGCGTTACCACACGGGCGGAGAGAACTGCAGCATTACAGAATGACCGACAGACAGACATGGGTAAATGAAAGATCAGCTGCCTCGCAGAGCTGACCAATTATTGTAAGTTCAAAATAAAAAAGGATTATTTTCTGGTCCGCATAATTCATGAGGACAAAGCACGCTGAGACGTTTTCGAACTCAAAATGAGTGATACCCTTGGTAGTTCGGTATGCCTTTAATAAGATTATTAACTGCTAAGCAAGGTTATGTTAATGGAAAGTTAGGATCATAAAAGTGCTGCAACAACCTCGTTCCCAGGGTTTCTTATGCACACGGGATTATAATTGGGCCTACACAATGACCCTTACCTCGATGACCCAAACAAATTTAACAGGTTTACACCACCAACTGCTTTGAAAAATATCATTTTCCCCTCAAATGAAGAGGTCAACAAAGGCAGACTAGGTAAAATTGAAATTAAAAAAGAAACAGTGCTATTTGTCCCTTTTCATCATTATTAGAAATATCTGTACTTGTCAAAACCAAGTTTGGTGGAGTATGGAAATACGAGAGCAATGACAGTAAAAACTACAATATTGTTCTACAAGTCATTTGACCAATTAAGTACTTAGATAAAATATATATTTAGAAATGGAATCGACATTATATAAAATAAGCTATAATTTATTGGCTTTATAGATTATAGATTTTATAAGATTTCATGAAGGCGTTACAACTGCTACATTTCAATATTTTCTGTGTATGGCTGAGTATGGAACTTAGTTTTGTCTTCTAAGCAAACGCTGTATTAAACTTCTTTCACTTCGTCTTGAGGGGAGTGTACGAGAGAGAATGTCAACGAAACAGTAAAACTTGATAATTTTTACCAAGTATTGATGATTAGAGATTTGTATATTGCACAGACGAATTTCTGCCATTCAACAAGGGCATTTGGTTATTGTTAAACATATGTTTAAAAAGTTTCCAAAATTTACTATCTTCATTTATACATCGAACTGAAATGGGCTCCTTTTTTGTGTTTCGTAATATCGGCACTGCATGCGGTGTTGGTTTTAAATTATACAAGACTAAGCCAGTGAAGATGGCAGCGAACGCGATGAAATAAACATAAGAAAACTAAAATAAAGAAAAAAGAAGCACAGCTTACGTCATTGGCTTGCCGGTGCTTTACGCAATAGATCACGTGATATTTGATAGGATGAACAAACCGCTTGTGATGCGATTTATTAATATGTTTTTCAAAATGCTTGTGGGGTGGAGGACGAATTGAGAAATACAGAGGAACGGAAATGTTTCAAAATACATGAGAAAATATAGCACAAGTTTCCATATGGTTCTCTTGAAATTAAACAATGATATGGAAAACTATTTATTTACATGGAGTTTCCAATCCCCCCCATTTTCCAATTGTCCCATGACTGTTCCGTTGTCAAGACAACAGTATAAGTAACGTTTACACGACATACCTTGTAATTAAACAAGAAAAGTCCGACTATTAACGTATAAAAGTCTGACGTCAGTAACGACAGATTGACGACTGTTGCGCTACTCATCTTCATAACATACGGCATAAGCGTATAATAACAGAATTGACATACGGCAAATGCGACGAAGATCAAGGCTAGAACAGATTTGTTTTGAATAATCAAGACATGATCAAACTACAGTGTAATACAGGGTCAACTTTATAGAGATTTTATTTTATTTGTATTACTCATTTATACCTATTTTCCAATTCCAAGATATTTCTTCCAAATAATCCTTTTCGACTACTATCCTAAAAAAACCCGATTAAACAAGTGGAAATAATGATATTTCTGACACACTGGATATCAATTGGTTAACATACTAAATTGCGTAGTTTGCAGTCAAAACTTTATTTCTGTTTGAGTTAACGAGAACATTCTTGTGTATTGCATCGTTCTTTCAAACGATGACTTACAACCAAAACGTTTTGTGATGGAAAAATAGTTCGCCTCACGTTTGAACTCCTGAAATAACAAAACCAAATAAACCAATCATGCCGAGATATTCTTTCCAGGAATATTTCTTCACTAGGTATTCTTGACCAACTTGGGAGACGCCATACAAAAAAGCTGCAGACAAAGCCATTATATCTCCTACTGTTTCATTAGATGCTGTTGAAAGAAAACAATTCTTAGGTAAAGACAAAGACATCACTGCTCTCCTCAACCTATAGGAAGTTTCTTTTAGCATTTCAATAAACATGTTTTATTGTATACTTTCTTACACCTGAAATATTCCAAATAACTTATCGGGGAAATAATAGCGGAAAAGTGACAAATATTTTTGTAAGTGACTAGTATTCCACGAATTAATTTTTCCCCGACTCCCCGATTTTTACCCCGATAAGGTATATTAACAAAGTAAGTCTTACCGTTCCCAGCATCCCCTGTATCTGATAGGACTAAACACACGGCACCCGATATGCAAAACAGAACAGCAATATAATGCAGAATTTTGTAGCGTACTCGTAAAAATATGTACGATACCATCATGACGGTCGGAATGGCGAAACTGTCACATAACTAAAACAAAAAAACCCAACAAATATCAATCAATCAAATCAAGAGGTCCACAAATATCAACCAATCAAACTTATAGAATAACAAAATAATAAAAATGACTCCATTGGCCTACTTGTACACTGGTAAGCGTAGTATACGAATATGCTTTGGTCAGCAGGAAATTCGCTTCAACATCCAAAATGGCTACCAACAGATACTTCCAGCTATTTTTCTTTACTAACGATAAGAAATGCTCACTTTTGACCGTGTGAAGACCAAACGTTAATGCTAGAATGGTATACGTCGTCAACCCGTTAAAACATGGTACTTGCACGTTGAAAAATGTATTCAAAGCAGTGGCTGCAGTACCAGTACTACATAACATTATAGAAAGGACTTGTCCAACACAAATGGTTTTGATTAATGATCTAAAATACAAGGGAAAATTGGAATCATTGATTTCCTCAACACATATCTTATTTGCGACTTCCATCCAGGAGATATTAAAAGTTAAAAAATAGCTAGCAGATAACGGTGATAAATAAAACGAAGGAAAAAAATAGCAGTTCTTAGGGAGATCGATATAAGGTAACATCGTGATGTTGTGATAAAGATGTGAAAGAGAACTTCTTTCTCCTTCGCCAGTCACATTTTTATTTCCGTTGAAACGAATGAATCTAACATGATCTCCTCGTGAGAAACAACATAAATACATACCTTTTATCAGAACAACATGAAAAGTTCTGTTGATGGTGTGTTTGCAAATCTTGTTTGTCACTTTCATCAATCTCAACGTACACCTTATTTTCGTGTTTGATCGAGTGATCTTCTTTGCAAGCTTCAATATTACTTTCGGAACCCATTCTTACTAAAACAATGAATAGATCTGATAACCTTCATACAGCATACGTATTCTGATCAAACACAGTTAGACTTGACCTTTTATTTCGATAGGTCATCTGTTATCGCTATTTCGTCAACGGGCGCAGTTATTCACCTCGGGCATTAAGTGGCTTCGTTATTTACATAGAAGTAAAATTGATATGTACTTTTGTTCTTTTAGGCGCGTGTAAAATAGAAATACTAGCATTACTTAAAAAAGTGTTTACTAAAAATACACAACTGTGGAGTGGGGCTTAATGAAACATGTGGGTATAATTTTCTAATGTCAACATAATTCATTTCAGTGTTAAATAGCTGTATTTCCTACGTACCTGTTCTTGTAAAGGTGGTGAAAAAATGTTTAACAAAGGAACTTTTAGCTTCAAAAAACTCTTTTTTGCACACCAAAGTAATTTTCTTATTTTTTGGGAAAAAAACTTAAGTTATAATTTGTTGTTGTTTAGACAGGCGTTAAATTTTTCCATCTTTTCCATTTTTCCATAATTTTTGATGTAGAACAGAATGAAACACGCTCTTTCATGTTTAGTTTTCTCGCTTATTAAACACGTCCTAATAAAACTGAAAATGCACAATGAAATAATCACCAATGGACTATCTTTTGACATAATACTCTTTTTTTCGTTGCCCATGCTCATTGTGCTGCAGGGCCACAAATAAAAAGTGTTTCATTAAGCCTCGCTCTCCCCTACAGTAGCCAACACAATCGTTATGAAAAAACGAAGCATGAAGTGTTTTTTGAGAATCTTTTTAGTTATGGGAAAGGTGCATGGACAGTATATATGCTGATACAAAGATTTATTTGATACGTTTAGGTTCCTGTCCTTCAAACACTCCTCTCTTTCCACATGCTCCCTTTCTACATGCAGTATCTGTTACAATGGTACAGTGTCAAATCATCAACAAATTATGCCAGACATGGTCTTCCTCAAGGGTTAGTATTAGGAACACTTCTATTGTTTTCAAAGACTATCAATTAAATTGTATTACAGTTTTTAGAAAAAATGAGACTTTTATCTTTCAAAAATATTTTCTGTCACTCTTCTCATATAGAAGCACAAAGTGCTCGGATTTACTGACATCATTCACTAAAAAAACATTTTGTTTTTCAAAAAGCTGATGCATCAACTACCAGATGGAGTTCAAAATACCTATGCAGATGGGCTCATCCAAATTTGTCAAATACCCCGTACTCAAGATGTTGGTTTACTAAACCTCATCAAAACCAGAGCAACCAAATGTTTAATTCTTCATTGTCCTGACATGCAATCCTTTCTGTCTTACAAACTGAACAAATTCCAAGAAAATTCCTTCAATCAACACTTTCTAAAATCCTGAAAAATTTAATGCAATGTATTTCACTTTCTGTATAATAGGTAAAACCTGCAATGCACACACTTTGCTTGTTTTTTTGCCAAGTTTCCACATTGCAATTTACCAACACTCAGGAAGTAACCCGAGAGTATTTGCGAGTACATTTATAATACCTTGCACTTTGTATTTCTCTGTTTGCATCCCACTCAAAAGGTTAAAAAATAATACATTTTCTTAGGAATATTTTGTCAAAATATGTACCGCGAAAGATAATGAGTTCTACAGATTTAGTAAGACTATGTGAAAAATAAAATAAAAATATAAAATTAGACTCATAGTTTTTGTATTTGTTTATGTGAAAGGATTTTATATAAACAACTATATGGGACGAAATAAGTCTATTCATTACGCAGTAATGACAACAACGTAGGTCATTTGCATGTTTCCTGGGTCAAATGTCCAGTGAAAACTTCATAATTAGTCCTTTCACTTAGGAAACGCCACTTCTCTCGACTTAAATTGGACCCCCTCAAATTTAAATTGTCGACTCGTTTAAACCAAAGTTCAAGACGACAATGTGTTTTCAAGTTGTAAGTGGGTAAGAGAAGGACTTCCAACTTTCATTGATCCATTCAAATAAAGAGTGTCTCGGTTTATTGAAATTTAATCAAAATTCCCTCAAACACAGTTAAAAATACATGCTTTTATTGGTTTCTGAGATTTTAACAACCAACCAGAAATGTTTTTCAAGATATTCTGTTCATTTTGTAGCCATATTTAAAACTCTGATTCCTTAGGAACTCCTACAGTCTCAACCTTGAAACTTTCAGAATCGAGGGACAAGACAAGGATAGAACGCAGGCTTTCTGCATGTTTTTTTTTAAAAGTTAAAATCATCCTATTTTCTTTTCTACTACAAAATAAAGATATACATTGCTCAAAAGATTAAAAAAGGACCTTTCCCTACATATAAACATATTTTAGATTTTTTTCCAGGAAAGAGAAAAACCTTGATTTATAAAAATCGACACGTTTTACGTTTTAAGTTCCTTTGTCAAAAGTTGTAAAAGTTATTTTGCCAAAGTGAGTTCTCAACGTGCTTCACATTTTAAAGTCATTTCCATGGTAACAACAACAGTAGTTCCGACAAAGGAGCTAAAATAGTATGAAAAAACATTGAAAATATCATCTTGAGATAAGCGATTTAAAGCTTTTTAAACGATCAATTAAAAAGACAGGACATATTTTTGGTGTCTGTTTGTTTATTGTTTTCTTCTATACATATTCATTTATGGCGTTTGCAAAAACCAAATGTGTCATATATAATAATATCAGAAACAAGTTAGCGTAAAGTGATTATATAATACAAATATAGTTACATTACCGTGGCTGATTTGGACACTTTTTACAAAACACACGGCCAAGTCTTTTTATACACTAATTGGAATAGTGTCCCTATTTTTAATAGCAACGTCAAAATTATGTCATTTTAATATGTGACGTTAAATAATGTTTTTACAGGTGTATTGCGTATAAAACCATTTAGATATATAAATAATATAAAAACTATGAAGATGATTTTTAATACGTCCTTTTCCACGAGCCCGTCCTCTACTCCGTCCTCAAAATATATGTTTAAATTATATGCTATATAAAATATAAATTATATTATATGCTATTTCTATAATAGAGTAATCCGATTTCATTCATTCTCAAATCATGCCACATGTTTTTAATTTAAAGTGCTTTATATCAAAGGAATGCCGACATAAAAGATTTTAACAAAAGAATTCAAGAAGCTTTAGAAGTTGTTGTAAGTCCTTCTCTTGTTATACGTCCATGGCAAAACATAATATTTTTGAAATCTCGTGAGATTGTAAATATCGACAGAAGATTTAATTAGCCTGATTGCAAGATTTACACAGCCTCACCATTTATTCGACCATGACCTGTCGGTGATATCATAGTTATTAGAAAATTTCTTTGGTCCGGAAGTTTGTTATAACAACTTATTGTTAATTATTCCTTTGATCTTTTCAATAGACAAACTTTGTTTTGTTAACTATTTGGTTACATGACAAAGTTCCAACCAATCCGCAGTAGTTATTTAACATCATGTGATCAAAAACTGCGCAAAACAAACTACAGTTAGATAGTTTAAGTTAAAAATATCGTGAATAGAACTTCATAATAGACTTCCAGATTTTCTCCGCCCCAAATAAAGGCTGCCCTTTGGCTTCTCGGCGTCTAAAATAACACTGGATCGAGCATCCTATTGATTCAGCGATCGATTTTTGAAGATAGATCGCTGCCATTTCCAAAGACCCACTACGTATCAGTGAACCGAATGCCTGACTTGAAAATATTTTACGAAGTTTATGCAATAATGTTGCGTAACTTAAGAAGGTGTATGATTGGTATTAATGGCTCTGCATAAAATTATTTCCCCTTGATGATAATGTCATCAATATTTTCACGGGTTCTTTTTTCAAACATTTTGATGTTGTGAAATGGAAGACAGAACTTTTACAGATCAGCTTGGTTTAAGGAGCTGGTTAAATGGAAGAAATTGTCCCGCTTAGCTTGGACAAAAATTCTTTTTTTTGAGGTTAAATGAAAATAAAACCCATCACGGCAAAGCGGGACAGGATTTATTTTCTGCTGTTTTATCCGCCATCTTTAAAGCTTGTTTTGAAAATTATTTATCATACGCATGCGCCTGACGTCAGAAAAAATCTAAAATCTTCCCGTCTCGGTGTAACATGAACCAATAGCGTTCCGTCTTGGTGTTATATGAACAAAAAATGGCTAGGTGAAATCCCGCTTCTATGCAAGTGAGATCCCGTCCCGTTCCGGCTAAGCGAGACAATTTCTTCCATATAACCAGCCCCTAAATGGGTTAAAATTTAAAGGAAAAAAACCCAATTATTTTGCTTATAATTTCCCGGTTGTCTATAAATACATCTATTCTAGGGAAAAGGAAAGGGGAAGGGTTATTTTTATAAGAAAATCCTCCACCAGGTCAATTTGACCCTTTAAGTTGCTATGCAAGTTACTCTCTGATCCAATGCGAGGCCTTCATCTTAAGCAAAGAGTCATGGAAATTATCTTTCTGATTTGCAGCCAAATTGTTTTGTGGATTTTAGCCTCATTGAAAGAGTTGATGTGCAAAAAGGTAGTCTTGAAACGTTTTGAAAACAACTCTGTGTAAGGCCTAACTTTGTCATCCTCTGTATATGAAATATTTGTCCAGAGTTAGCAAAGAACAACACGACAATGAAAATCATGGCCTTGAAAGATTAAAGAGATTCATTTTTAATATATTAATTAATATCAATTTCTGAATAATGTTGATGCAATTCTTCATTGTAATTCCAAATTGTCATTGAACTAATTGTAAAACAGTTTTGCAAGAATCTGGGGGACAACATGTTTCTATACTGAGAGAAGACTTCTTGGATTGTACTGGAGAAATTGTCCATCTTGTCACTTTGATATATAGAATATTTCCTTATTTGTCACTGACTTTACAGACTAGGCTGCTTCATTGTTTGGAAACCTTAAAAAGCAGCACATCAGGTTAGACGATAGGTTGGCTGAGCTAGATACTATGGTGTACTTTAGTTTACAGAAATTTAGCTAACCCCCACTACAAGCAAAAGAAGAACAGAGTGTATGGTACCATAGACCTATAAAAAGAGAGGACTAACAACTAACTTCTTTAGCTTTTCAAATCTATTGTTAAAAATCTTTTATGTCGGTATGCCTTTGCAGTAATCCTCGCCTGGCGTTTCTCTGGGTTTTTGCTTAGATGGGCTGGTGTATACGACTGTTTATGTTTCAATACAGGCAACTTTTTCTCAACCTTTTTTACTTGCTAAAAATATTGAGAATTTCTGACACAAAAACGTTGCGAATAAACCTCGTAGTTTCTTTGTTATCCTATTTCTTGGTTACCAAATGCAATGGATTCCAAAGAGTAAACAAAAAATAATCAAAAAATTCCTGGAACATTGAAATGTTTTCTTAAACCAAAATAGAGCGTCCATCTGAAATTAATTTCAAACTCATATGTGCTAGCTGAACTCTGCCAAAACTTTGTAATTTACGGTTGATGAAGAGTTGCTAGTGAAATGATTCTCGATTTTATGTCCTGTTGAAGTCTTAGTTTTCCTGCTTACGGGGGTAATTTTTTATCCATATGAACTGCCCCTTACTTACAAAGATTGGTCCAGAAAATGTTTTGTTAATATTTTGATGCCACTGCATTGCGAAACATGGAGAAGAATGTAGCGGTAGTTTCAGTGGAAATTGAATTTTCTTTGAGCGAAATAAAGTTGTGGAATGAAGAATATAGACATGAAGAATGATCATAACATTGTATAATAAACTTTCACTTTCGTTTTCTCCAGTAAAAATTTCTTTCTACCTTTTGCATGAATAAATTTACGGACTGTAGGACATAATTTCTGTGGAACTGTAAAAAAGGTATTAAAGTTGCAATGGTGCAATGACTTTTAATTCAAGAAAAATGCAAAACAGCAGGAAAAAGGACACAAAAATTATTGTTATTGAAGATCAGGCCTTCGAACCAGACCAGACACTATTCGTGAATCAGTTTGTGCCTGCGTTCTTAGAACAAGATTCCAAAAAGATTTACAAATTTAAAAAACAGATGCTGATTATTGGAATTTCTCCCTTTGTTTATTTATATCTATATTTCTCGATGTTGATTGAAGATTTTCTCCATTCCCTCTCAATTGAATGCGTACCACGTGTCAGCTTTTATGATATTGAAAACCCAAGAAATTATAACGAAATCTTGAATCTGTTGAAATCTTGAAATGTTGTCAGATGATTACAAATTAACAACAGCTAAATAATGTTTGAAGATACCCCAGCGCGCGTGGCATATTTTCGTGTTATTCCACTAAAAACTATGACTTCTTCATGCACTATTTTGTTTGTTTTGTTTGTCAGTAAAATAATTTCATGCATATTTACATTATATTTTATGTTGCAAAATGGATGCAACCAAAAAGGGAAAAGATGGTAATATGATTAATTTTACATATCTCTCTAAAGATTTTGATCACAATCACCAAGTGCAAAATCTTTAAAAAGTCTATGCGGAGGAGTGTTTTCTATAATAAAATCTTTTCATACATTAGTTTTTGTTTTTTCTATACATTGAACTGATCTATGCCATATTGAATATTTTTAATGATAATATTGAAATTTTAATTTACCGGATCAATATTTTCACAACGATGGGTCACCATAAAATTAAAATAAAATTAAAGAAAAAAAATCACAATCATCATAAAAATCACTATTTAACAGGTTCAAATGAGTTTATCCGGTAGTTTGCCCTGTATTTAAACTATAAATTAAACAAGATTCATGAAAATACACACAGTGTTATTGTGTAATATAAATGACGCATTGTCTGTGAGAGTTTAACCGTGGACTTTTAAATAAAGACCGGCGTTAAAAGGGTTAGCGTTAAATTAGCGACGGCGTATAAAGGGCCGATAAGGTATTGTTAACTCAGTTAGCCCCTGTGGTATCTAATGACGAAATGACATTTTCAGTCGCAATCCAATACTTCTGCAAATAATTGATATTCGCTACGTTAAGAACATATTTTGGCTTCAGAAGAATTTTTGGAAGCCTTCATCAAAGTCAAGAGTATTCTTATAGAGTAAAACAACGTAACAGTTAAAAGAATACTGCTGATTTATAGCGCGGAAAACAAAGTTATCGAACACAAACATTTTCGAGAAATCTACTTTGAAGCTGGATTGTTGGTAAAGCTGGTATCATCCGCGTACAGCATGAAGTGAATTGAGTAGAATCCAATAATTCCTTGAAAATTTTCTTCTTAAACTATAGATAGATTCAATCCACACAATCAAGCGATCGTCATCAGTGTTGTAAATCACATGCAACCAAAAAACAAAACAAAAAAAAGGCATCCAGACTAACTCACCATGCGTTTCTGTTTTTGACCATGTCAAGATTTCTAGACCACTGTGTGGTTATTATATTTTGCAAATTTTTTTTAATAGGAAAAAAATATAGATATTGATCTCTTTATTTCAAAACAAAGAATTCAAACAACTCAAGTGATCTCAATAGCTTAGATAATTGTAGGTCTATTTTATCTAATTAATTATGTCTCTGTTAAAGTATATCCTGACCCTCTCCCTCCTTCCTCCACCCTCTTTCAACTGATTAATCGGTTTGTTCTCTCATCCCTCTTCCGCCGAATATACACACTACCAAACCGATGTGCGTAAAGCCAATATTCTCCACTGAGCTCCGATGGGCACATGAGGCGCAGAAGGAACATATTGGCAAAATATTTACATCCCGGTGGGCGCAACATGCATATACTTTTATATTTTTATGTATTCAGTGCCTCTGTAAAAGTGTGCTTTGATAAAGCTTTCAATATCTCCACTCATCCAATCATTAATGAATTTTCGCTGAATTCCACAACCACGGCAAAATCTATCCATAAAAAAAACTCTCTTCCGCATCTATGGCAAAACTTAGCCTTCATTGTTAGCGAAGTCATAAAGCTTCAGAGTAGCTTCAAGCAATGTTTTATCAGGATTTTAGGTTTGATTTTAAATCCAGATTTTAAATCCAGATTTATAAAATATTTTAGGATTTTGAAATGTGGATTTATAAAATAATTTGGGATTTGAAATATTTTTACAGATTTTTAAGTTTTTTAAGGATTTCATTTTTTTTTCGAGATTGTCCCTTCTCGGCTTCCGTACATAAGAGCCAAAAGTCATCTTCCAATTATGCATCAGTTTCGGTATGATGGAAAGTCACAAATGTACAGAAGATTCCCACTTATTCGAAGTTTTCAGTTATTCTTACCAATTTCATTCTCCTTGGAATTCCCTAAGAAGCGCTCATTTAATCCAAACTCTTAATTCAAACACCGCTCATTCGCAATGTTCGGTTATTTGAAGTGATTTTTATTTCCCTAAAGATGTAAATCTTCCAAAACCACTTATGAAGCACGTAGCAATACAAACCATATCATATCTCTCATCACACTTATTATCATTTAAAATTACTCACAACTAAACATGGGAACAATGGGAAACACTTTTATCTGGACTTTCCTGACGAAGGAAACCCAACATCCCAACCATAAAAAAAATCAGAATTGGGTAGTCTAAAAACAGTTGCTTTCATTACTGGATCAGAAACCTTGTTGTGACGCAGGAGCCAATGAATACATCCAAGGAAAACCGTGGAGCTAAAGCAACATATAGGTCAAATAGCAAAAAGTGATTCGTCTGTTGAAACCATATCCTACAAAAGGGATTAAAATGGAACATCGATGATACACCAACAGTTAGGTCCAGATGTAGGATGTGTTATTCAACATAAAAAGAAGAAGAAAATACTGTACACTGGTAGCTGACTAGATGAACTTAAAATATAACATATGACCAAAAATTGAAAAGTTGACTTGCTCAGAACCATGTCTGGAAATCCCAAGTCGCTAATAGTGGCTGAAAGTCAGGTTTTCAAGGCCATTCTTCATTAGGCGGAATCATCAGCCCGGAATTAACTTTGGCGACATGAAGTTTTTGGCACGGGTAACATTGCATTGCATCCTCAATGGAACGCGACGTTTAGGGGCAAATATCTCGAGAACCGATGGGGATAACTGACGTTTTTAGGGGTCTGCGATATTGGCGATGGGGTGACGAAAAACAAATTAGGTCTAAAACTTTTTGGGGACGGGTGTGACGTCATCAAAATCTTTGATCGACGATATCTCGGTAACGGCAAGTCGTACACAGACGATCCCATACATTTTTTTGATCAACGTTTCGAGGTCTATAGCGTGGTACTACTTATCCTTTTGGATTGTGTGATTTTATTTTTGGTCACCCCTATATTGATAGAAAAATCACGGGATGGTGGTAACTCATGGGGAAAGTGAACCGGTAAATTGTTTTTACCCGGGATACTAGTTCCCCCTATACTAATACGGAAAAACAAACATCCATTGACGAACTTCCCGAGAAAATTTTCCTAAAGTTCTTTCTTTCAAAGTTAGGTAAGAAAAAAGCAAGATTTAGTATTAGTATAAGAAGACTAGTATCCCGTGTAAAAACATTTTACGGTTCCACTCTCAAGAATCATAATAAGAAATATAAAAATGCAACCTAAAAATGTTTCTGTTACATTTTCCAACTATTGAGTGAAAACGTAAAATTGTCTTTGCACGGGATACCTGAATCAAATGTGAATCATAAAAAATTATACCTGCTCAGGATTCAACCGAAGGGTCTTTCCACCATGAATTCATTAAATGATTTATCCCAATCGCTTGTACCATGATGTAAAACCATGATTGGCACATTCATTCTCCTTGGTCATATATTTTGTTTAACTAAATTTTCTAAATCTAAAAAGAAAGAAATCGTATAGAACAGAAGCAAATACATGATCATCAGAAACAGAAAAAAATCTCTTAAAATAGCACTAAGTCACTAAATATCACGCGCCCTGTCATTTCCACTATAGAACCAAGATAAGCACCATAGCTTAAATTCAGCCTGGGGATTCCTAAACGACATACGTAAAGCCAGCAAACACAAACACAAACAGCGATAAATTGAAAGAAATATGATAAGATATAGATACAGCAATGATCAATGTAGCTAAAGAGTAAAATGGAATGATCTTAATGGTCTCCCTCCCACGCTAACAAAAGAAAAAACAAACAACAAATCAGCAGCATATACTTTAAAGAATAATAGCAATAAAATCATTGCTGAAAGAACAAAAGAAAATCTGAAAAAGCTTGGGATGTGTTGTGGTCAGTTATAATTCTCTTGGTATAGTAAGTGGTGTTGGTAGAGGACAGGGATAATCAATCATCATTAAAACCACACCATCTCGCTCAAAAGTTCTACATAAATATGGCAATAATATATTGTCAGCCACGATAATTCTTCTAACAACAAACTCTAATATTACACTGTTGTTAGAAATAAACTTCCACATTATTGTGACTATTATGCATACCCTATTATAAAAAAAGGAAAACGAACCAAAAAAATAGATATAAGCTATGAGTAGTGTTACAGCTCAGAGCCAAACACAAATCTATTACATATTTCATTTCTGATAGAGAAATTCATAAGCAGTAAAACAGAATCAAAATAAGATGCTGGTAGTAGGTAGAATAATTTAAATAAAGCAGACACGATAGGGGAGAGCTTTAACTTTCTTGAAAACAGCCACAAATATTCGCTTGAAAAATTTTCCCCACAACATCTGCTTCATTGTGCTATGTTGTCAGGGAGGGAAATCCTATTAAGGAATAGATAAGAAATTTTGGAAATCTAAATTATCTCATGGAGGTATAAAACAGAAGGAGACAGAACTCTTAATTTTTTCTATTATCCAGATAATGACTTTTCTATTCATTGCGGTATCTCTTTGATGTTATCCGTAATGCGCTTTTTACCACTTTTCGGTGAGACGAAACCTTTTTTTTAAAAATAACGACAATTTAAATGCCAAATGACAGCCATTTTATCATAGATATTTTTCTCATGTAAGGTCACCCGGATTACAAAAATTAAGATCTTTACAGGAAGACAAAATAGAACCTACATTCTTAAATAGTTTTGAAGATATCATATGATTTATCTAAAACTTTCAGCCCCTATATCTTTCAAATGAGATTCGTCTCCTTAGTGCCGTGCAATCAGACAAGAGCTACAATGATTCTCTATTCAAGAACCACAGGTTACTTCCAATATCTTTAGGGTACCTTGACATATAAGAACCTGAAATTATTGTTGTCGTTGCATAATCGTGACGTTTTTGCATAATTATGACATTTACTTCAGATTATGCGTTTTTACTACTTTATTGTAACGATTCTTGATCACGTTAGAGGATTCATAAGAATGTGATGGTCACCCGAGGTAGTAAAAAACATTAAAATCAATACAGCACAGCACGGATGGTACAAAAGTAAGTTCGGTCTCCTCTGTTTTATAGCTCCATGATCATCTGGATTTACTTTTTTTAGGTTTTAACTATTTATAATTTAGATGATGATACCAAGCGGTGGATCTAGATGTAAAAAATTGTGGAGGAGCACGAAGACCTAATCTCTGTTTTCAGTTTCTATCATCAATAGGATTATTTGCACGTTTTTCTTTTATAGTTTAATAGCTAACTTTCTCCTCCACAAATTTCGCCATACCCTCTAGATCTGCCTCTGATACCATCCAATATATCACGAGAGAAGACCCTGCGCTTGTACGAAAATTGTTGTGTTTCGCAAAGTGTGCATTACACTTTGTTTGTAAACATCCTTGTAATCCTTTGAATGCTCGTTGCAAGTGGCCAAAAGGTTGTAGCTGCCGTTTTGGAAGTGAAATCTTATACAACTTTTTTGTTTCAATCTGAATTGAATTTGTATTGTTTTTTTGTTACAATAAAAACTTTTTTAGAAATCTTTCCTTTTGTTCTATTTGGTTGCACGATAAAGAAAAACACTGTTTTTCTCGTGAACAATTGTCATTTAAATATTATATGAATAGTCGTCACGCTAACATCAATTTTTAGAATGACAATACGATGTCTTTTCTGACCGATAAGAATGTTAAGTTTAGGTACCAGTCTACTGGCGCGAAAGATCATTTACTATTTTGTAATCAATAGCCTAGTTTTGACGATTTCAGTGTGTTTGTTTCCCAACACTGCTAGTAATTTTCGCCTTGAGTTGATGGAGAGCAGGGACCAACCGATCTTAAATCACAATTTAACATCTATGCCTTCATATTTCTTCTCTTGATGAAACAAAATATGAGAATATAAGAATGAAAGGAAGATTAAACAAAATATATTCTAAAGAATGGGTTACAAGATTAACATAATGCTAAGTAACGATTGTTTGTCTGCCTGTCGCTGTTATGTTCCAAGTCATGGGATCGCCTGTGTACGACTTACCGTTACGGAGATATCGTCGATCATAGATTCTAATGACGTCACACCCGTCCCCAAAAAGGTTTAGACCCAAATCTTTCGACACCCCATCGCCAATATCGCACGCCCAAAGTGACGTCAGTTTTTCCCATTGGTTCTCGAGATATTTGCCCTTAAATATCGCGTTCTATTTAGAGTCCAATGCAATGTGCCCACTGACGTCGCGCTACTCCTATAATACTAATCGCCATTAAAGTCACAACTCAGACGTTTTATCGTGGTTAGGTAGGAGTATCCATTGGTTAGGTAGTATACGTTGTATTGTCTCTTTTCTAAGTCTTTTAGTTCAACTGTACAACTTTAGAAATCTCTAAATAGCCCAAATAATAGCACTGAAAAATAGGGATAATAGCATTCTTTGAATGATCGATCCAAAATATTTGTGTTAAATATGATATAATTCCAACATGGAGAAACACAACAATTTTTGTATATACACAGACTTATCATGGCAGTATTGCGTGTAAAAATCAATTTATGGAAAACTGTAAAATGTTTTTACACGCTACACTAGTTTGTATATAATAGAATTGCTCGTTTCAGTACTCAATTATCTCTTCAATACAACATACAACTACCACAATGCAATGGAAAAATGTCTCTATTACATAATGAAAAGGTTTCACAACCAAAAAGTAATTATTCTCACGGACCATTTAGGGACATGCTTAAACAAACCCCAAAGCAAGTATTTATAGCAAAACATTGTGGTAGTTATGTTGTACAGTGGAAACCAACCAATTAAATTCAACTAAATTTTGGCTGAATAAAACTAAATTTTCAACAATATAATTAGATAGATAAAGAAATTTTTGCCAAACTTAAAGTAAACAAGAACCAAGTGGTGCAAAACGGTAGCAGCATTTCAAAGTCGCATTACGAACAAAATTACAAACTGATCTATCCGAGTTTTAAACTTTGTTAGCCAAAGTGATACTGACACCGTTTTATGTTTAAAAAAGATTCGCAAGTGTAATCTACACACCAGCTCGTTCTACCACGTGACCAAAATTTTGCGAATGTCTGTTTTTCACAGAAAGCCATCTTACCAAAACAATGTTGGCGAAGAGAAGGCATACTTTATAGATTAACACCGCGTGATGAAAACAGAAAAATGATAAACAAAATTGGCGGAAACTAGCGAGAAACGGGAAAAACTACAAATTTCACAATCACAAATTAATTTATCCAACTAATAAAACTTTAACTAGCTTTCCATGGAAGAGTATGATAAAATATACGAGGAATGTCATCTGTATGGAACCCTAGAAATGGCAGGAGCAATGGAAACCTAGGGTTGCCCCTGAGAGTCTTCCTATTTGGGGTTTTATGTATCATATCATTATTTGTCGCTAAATTTAAATGGTAACATATGATTATAGCCAGATTGTTATAAGAAAACTTCATTATGAAATAACACAAGGTTTTTTTTAGTAAATTTTCCTGTATACAATATTCTACCGTGGCTCATTAGTGACATTATTTTGTATTTTTTTTAGCCGACAGTTATAACAGTCGGCCACAGTTACAACACTCGGCGACAGTATAACAGTCGGCAACAGTTATAACAGTCGGCAACAGTTATAACTATCGAATCCTCCTGCGGGTAGTTTTTCGAGCAGTTAAATCAAGTTGGGAACATGGTAGCAAAGCGCGTTGAGAGTAAATGTATAACTACCATTATTCATTTCAGTATATCTCCATCAGTATATCTAATTTTTTAAAAAGTTATGGCTAAAAGGAATTTTTTACATACATTCATCTGTTTGTAATAAAGAATGCCAAGCAAAGATTCTAAATAATGGCAGCAAGCTGAGCTCACGTGATAAATCACTCGATAGTTATAACTGTTGCCGAGTGTTATACTGTCGCCGAGTGTTGTAACTGTCGCTGAGTGTTATAACTGTCGCCGACTGGTATAACTATTGCCGAGTGTTATAACTGTTGCCGACTGGTATAGCAGCTTTTTGAATTTGTGCAAACAATTGTACGTGTTTACAGGATAACATGTTATTTTTGTTAACACGGTTTTTCGACGCCGTTTAATCGAACACAAAGACGGTCGTTTTCAAACGGCATACTTTAAAAACCGGACCCTGGACCTTTGGAAAAACTGAACCCTGGACCTTCAGGAAAACCGGACCCTATCTATTCTTAGAACTTTGACCAAAAAAAGGCATGAAATTTGATATGTAGGCTAAGAAAGGCATCTTGTTATCAGATTTAACGTTCGTTTTAATTATTTCGAACCGAAAATACCCTTTTTGGGCACAATTAGTCCAAAAATGTAAAATATTCCATTTGCATTGAAAATGGGCGAGTGAAGTAATTCAATTCTGATATCAAATTTAACGTCGGTTTGAAGAATCCTAAAAATATCCCTTTTGGGTAAGATTGGTCCAAAAATAGAAAGAAAAATTGTCGAGGGACTTCATCGCACTGACATATGATTTATGAACTAAATACGATGTCTCCAAAATGGTATAGATTATTGTAAGTGCAGCAATGGAATATAGAACAATAAAATTGCGTTAGCCTTAGTATTTAATTAGTATTTTTAGTATTTCGTATAGCGTTAGTATTTAATACAGGCACCTTTTCCTATTCAGGAAGTGTCCCTTGGTTCCTCCACCGGGCGATAAATGTCAACTTTATCTTCAAATTTGCGATAAATTACAATTTGTCGCCGAAATGGCGATAGCGAGATTTTGGTGTGAATGTTGAGGCGATAGAAGATCGTTTCCTATTTCAGGCGATAGTAAAAAATCGCATATTTTGGAGGGGATAGAGGATCATCGTATTTTCATTTTGAAATAGAAGAAGAAGAAATTAAAGCGCTCCAGGTCATAAATAAATTAGCTTCAGCTGAAGAGAACAAAGGTTAACGTGAGATCCCTTTGGTGAGGCGACAACCAATCGCACAACCTTAATATCAGCCCTTTCAGTTAAAGGTAAAGAACCTTCATGGCTGTTGACCAAATTATTTAAGTCGTGCCCCATTTTTATGAAAGATATTTTTTTACAAGTTAGCGATTAACATCTTTTTGGTGGGGATGGGCTGGTGACAATGTTTTTCAAGGCGATTCAAAAATTCATCGGGTGAAATAAAAATATCGCCTGAAAAAATTGTAGCGATAGATTCAATTTTAATCGCCAAAAAATCTTTGATTCCGAATGTCAGTCTTACTTGCCTTCCGTTCTGTAAAATATACATCATAGACCTCCTGTATGCAGGAGGCTCTCTTTTTACTCATGACCGACAAAAAACACAGTTCTGTTGGTAGATCGGTTTTCCTATCATTGTGTGGCTTTGTTTTCCACTGGACATTTTTTACTTAACTTAAAGTTTTGTAAAAGAAACGGATGAAAAAAACAAGCGTGCCGTCACCGCATGATGGCTGATTCAAAAAGCTAGTTTTTTGTGTGTGAATGCGTCCCATTTTTTTTCATTATTTACAAATAAAAATATGTACATAAATTAAATAAATACGTAATTATTGTTTATTGTAGGGAAATTTCCCCATCAATATGTAAACAAATGTTTTCAATATCAGTAATGACTTTTGAAACTTTGATTTTCTTTTTGAGGAAGAACAGGCATGGTTTTTTATTGGACAAAACGTCGATCATTTCCTCGTGTTTAAATTTGATATTTTGTTTGAATTGCTGGTGCTGTTTTTCGAGAAATGTTAGCTTCATGTGATGATCATGTTTCAAGTCGTTTATTGCTTTCTTCATATCAGTTTGATGAGCCAGCAATTCGATTTTATGTTCCGCTTCTAAGTGCGATATCTTTAATTTGTAATTTTTCATCATCGATTGTATTTCGACAACATGACCATTGCTAATTTCTATTTTTTCGTATTGCAATTGAGATATTTGATGTTGTAGGTTGGCGATTGTTGCAGAAAATTTGAGGTTGTTTTCCTTCAATGTATCAATCTCTTTTTCAGATTTTGATAGTTCATAAGCAGCTTGTTGAAGTGACTTCTCCAAGTCAATTTCAGTTTCAAGCAACTCCTGTTCTAACAAGGACGTTTTGTTTTGTTCTTGAAAGAGCTTTTCTTTCACTTCCTCATTTTCTTCTTCACTTTTCTTGATGATACTTTCATAAGATAATGAATCTAAGGCACATTGTATGGTGTTTGACGATAGTAGCGATGCCATTTCATCAATACTCTTTTTACGCTGTTCTTCTTTATTTTGTTTTGTCAGTTCCAATGCAGCTGATAATCTTTCAATGATATTGGTTTTCTCCAGAATCTCATCTTGCTGTTGAGCGATGATAGCATCTTTATCCGAGCATTCTGTCGTCAGCAAAGTTACTTTGGATGTTAAATCTTCCAGTGTTTTTGATAAAAGCGTATTTTCCTGCTTACATTGCTTGATTGAGGCAGTTAGATCATTTATAACAGATGTGTTTTGTTCGTGAAACATTTCAATTTTATTTTCCAAAGAAATCATTTTTTCTCCGGTATTCTTTAATTTTAGATTTTGCTCATCCACAATTTTTGTCAATTCTATGTTTTGTTCATGCAAAACGATCTCCATATCTTGTTCGACAACCTGAAAGAAGGAGATACAGTGAAGATACACAGACATAAAGAAAGGTTGGGATAATGTTTACAGGACTATTAAAAGTTGGAGTGATTTGAATTTATCGAAACTTACTTCTCCATTTTCGGATTTGTCTTTAACTTTAGTTGACTGATTAACTGGAACCTCTGTACTTCCCTTATTAAAGTCCTTCTTTACACTTTGGCGTGTTGCAGCTCGTCGTTTAGAGTTTCTTCGACCGCCCATAACTAGTATTCACTTTTAGTTATACGACGTGTTTCTCTAAACAGTGTGAAACAAAAGACAAAATCTTACGTCAGTTGTGTTCTTTTATATGTCCTCTGATATGACGTCAAATGAAGGGTATTTGACGTACCTTACACAAGCCAACCTCGTCCCCAGGGGTTCTTGCCTTTTCATCGAAAACAAATGAAAAAGATGACAAATGTGGTTACCTCACATTTTTCCACACATTACCACGAATTTTCGACCAAATCAAAACGCAACTAAATGACTAAATGCTGAATTTGAATTCTGGAAGGTTGATAAAGTAAAGAAAGCATGTTTTGAATATGATAAATAAAAGTTTGACCGTAGGAAGATATTAATGCAAAAATCTTGAAGAAGAATATTGATTTCAACGATGAATTTTTATCTGTTACTACAACAATAGTTGTATCACCAGCGTGTGCCCTAAAGCTTGGTTTCCACTATGAGTTATTTTTTTGTTTATATAAGCTTAATTAATTTAGTTTTCACTACGGACACGTGATCTATAAAGTTTACACTCCAATCTGTTTCATACAACGCAATATGTTTAAAGACAACAGCAGCTCTGATGAGGAATTAGATGAACTATTGCAGCTAATTATTTTACGAAGAAGGAGACTGCGGAAAGGAACTGCAGTAACTAAAACGCGAAAAACACCAAGATTTTGGGTGCGAAATATATTTCAAGAGAGAGAAAATTTAGGTGAATATCATCGTTTGGTTGACGAGTTGCGCAGATTTGATCGTGAATAGTCTAAAAATTATTATTTAATTTAAACTCTGTCCAATCCGGACGTTTTTATTATTTTTTATTATAGAGACTTGCGATAACATTGGGATTCTTGGCTACAGGTGACTCGCAGCAACCTCTAAGCTTTTCCTTCATGGTTGGAAAAGCTACGGTTAGCAAAATCGTCGCTGAAACGTCTGATGTTATTTATGACGTCCTCAAGAAAGCTATCTCTCGTCACCTAAAACCAAAGAAGAATGGCTCAAGATCGCCCAAGATTTTGAAGAAAAATGGAATATGCCAAATACGATTGGTTGCATCGATGGGAAACACGTGCGGATGGAATTTCCTAAGCTCTCAGGAACACATTACTATAACTACAAGGGTTTCTACGATTTTTGTTTTACGTTGATAGACATAGGGCAGTACGGAAGCGATAATGATAATGGTGTGTTGGTGGCTTCGAAGATGGATGAATTATTTGACGGTGAAATGAATCTCCCGCCAAAGTCAAGAATATCAGAATCAAATGATTGTGACCTTCCATACTTTTTATCAGGGGACGAGATTTTCCCACTTAAACCTTGGCTAATGCGGCCGTACCCTAGAAAGAACGCAAATGGAGAGGAGCGTGTTTACAACTATAGTCATTCACGAGCGCGCCGCTGCATTGAAAATGCATTTGGTATCCTGTCAGCACACTGGAGGATATTCCAAAGACCAATCAGGGCGGCTGTGGAACACGTTGAAAGATATACATTAGCATGTTTAATATAATTATCTACGTCTAACTAACAATGCTAGTTATTCTGCTGGAGGATTTACAGACTCTAAAGATAGCAGTGGAGATCTTGTGCCAGGTGAATGGAGATCATCGCATGGCAGAAACAACGCTTTTGAAGATTTACCTCCAGCTCGTGGATGGAGTGTTGCAAAAGACGCATTGGGAATTCGATCCGAATTTTAAAGATATTTAAATAGTGAAGAAGGGAGTCTTCCCTGGCAATGGGATTATATCAGACGCACCTCTCATTATGCAGTGTAAATAGTTATATATTTTGAAAAATCCTAAGTTATAAAGCTAGGTACACGTACAAAAAGTCAAAGAATAAACCTTTAAAAAGTTCTTATTGGTTCGTATGATTCATCCATGGGTTAGGCGTTTGGGGCGGGGGAAGATAAAGTTGATGGCATGCCTTGCTGGCAGCTTTCATTCTGTTGACTGAAAAAGGAACACATTTGCCTCTCCGTTACGGCCATCTGTTGTTTCATCACGACGTTCCTAAGTTCGCCCTTAGCTATACATCGTATGTAAGGGGGCAGTTGTTTAAGTCGAGAGCTAGAGCTTGTGCAAATAGCTCCTCGCCATCAGGCTGGATTTTTCTTTCAGGGCATCTTTTTTGCTCACTCTTTTCATAGCGCTCTCACATTTTTTTCATCAATAAAAATTCTGTTTCCTCAATCAAATTTTCCTTGGCAGCTCCTTATAGCTTTTTCTTTTTTGGTGGTGGATCAAACTGTTTTTTTGTTAGGTTCTGAGTCTGAGTCTGAGTCATTTCATCATCTGCATCACCACCTACGGTTTCGGTTATGTCATCGTCACTTTCTATCAAACTATGGTTTTCCTCGTTTTCTCTTTCTTCTTCCTCCGAAATTTCCTTGTTGCCTTCATTTCTCCATGACTGGTGCTGGTGAAAGGTTATTTCAGCCATCCCGTAGCTGGATGAATTTGTCGAGCCAGTTTAAAAAACAGTATTGGTTGTATGATTTCTCTGCTCTTTCGTACACCTTGGTTGAAGTGCCGGACTTGTTTGCATCTTTTAACTCCCGCTTCTTCCTCAAGTATTTTTTCTTCAATATTGCAAAATAGGCTTGACCTCTCTTTCCTAAAATACAAATGAAGCACGAAATACGGTTATCTAATTCAATTTAGTATGAATGAAAATTCTTTAAAATTTATATGGAAAGATACACACCGTCTTCAACCAAGTCGAGAGCTTCTGCAACTTCTTTCCATGAGTTTTGCTGCACGTCTTTCTCTTTATATGCCTTGGTCGTTTTGTCGTACAAACAAGGATACAACTTCACCTTTTCACTTAACCTTTCTTCATCAATCAACGCTAAAACAGTCGCCATATTTATGCTCCACTCCACTCACTACACACGTGAAGGTAACTAATTCACAACTAATTTATTGAAAACATTTTCTTCGAAATTTCAGGACATGCTTTAAGTAGTCCGAATCGTTAACTTGATCTTGGAAACGAAACTTCGTGAGTTAAAATTTTTGAGCTGGTTTTGAGCATGTTTCCACTTGAGTTAATTTTCTAAAGCACGAATTCTAGCTCAAGTTAACCCTAGTGGAAACCAAGCTAAGTGTGTAATGTCGCAGTTAATTCTGCCCTTTCACAACACCCTACTGATTATCGGAATCCGTTATTGCCCGTTTCTTCAACGCCTACTCATCAATTCGATCTCTGATTGGTTTTCTAAGAAAACGGGTTATAAGAATGGCGTAAAGTTCCGGGTTTGTTGATAACGATTCTACTTCAAAAAAGGTAAGTATTCTAAGTGTATTAATACAGTTTTTAATACATTACAGAACTGAGTTTTGTGTGTATACTTTATAATGATAATGTGGATAGATATTTGAGAGTGAAAGAGTAGCACAGCTTCTTCACCACCAGCTCCAATTTTTAAAACTTTATTTTTATTCTGGCTGCAGTTTCTGTTTGTTTTTAGGCTTCTGCATGGCTGGCAGATTTTTGTAGCTGACAGCACAGCCACAAGACATTCCAGTGTACACAATGTATATATAGATATGCAATCATTTTTATTATTCTTTACAATAAAAATAAAAATGAACAAATTAACTGCCAGTCATTTAAGGCTAAGAAAACAAAATATACTGCCAGTCATGCAGACAGGCGTCTCATATATACTTCCTTCAGCGGCAGATATAGAGGGTAGTCACAATTTGTGAAGGAGCACATTAACATAATTTCTATTTTCAGCCACCAATGTCACCAATGAACTGCACACTTTTCTTTTATACTTTAATAGCTAACATTCTTCTCCACAAATTTTGACTACCCTCTAGATTCGCCACTGACCCTTATGTTATGGATTAAATTCAGGTATGCATGCGTATAATAGCATTACTACTATTATACTATATATAATTGATTCATGCATCAAAACTCTTAATCTTAGGAATTTGCATACTTTATACTTAAAGTATATGTGAATTAATTTTTGTGTGGATTTAACTTTGTGGGATATTGTGCAGGGCTGAAGATTATTTTTTCCATGTCGGACAAGATGTCCACCGGTAGAACTGTAAACCTGGTCCAGACATTAACATCATCACAGTGTTTACTCTGTATATATACGAAGCGAAACGAACAGTTAAGTGGGCGACGATTTAACCTGTGAACCCCAAACATAAGGATACTGATTGCCATTGGTATTTTATTTACGTAACACCACACTTGATATTTCTCACCAGACAAATATGTCTGGTGATTAGGTTCTTTTGTCGGACAAATATATACTGTTTTTATGCCGGACAATTTCAGATGTCTGGAACTAAGAGGTCGTTTACATGAGACCCGAATTGAACTCAAACCACTTTGAAATATGGAGCTGTTCCATGAAACATTTCACTTCGGGTAACCCTTTTTTGCTGAATCAGTGGATTATTTCTAATAAAGTTTGAACATATGTCGGAAAATCCTTTCAGAGTTGGACATCTCACAAACTAGCCAAAATCACAATGACATAAACAAGAGTTGCACATGTGCACGAAAACAACTGGGCATGTGCCATATAGAAAAACCAGACCGCTGTATCGATAAACAGACTCTCACTTTAGGGAACAGTGTTTAAATTTCAAACCGGTTTGAGATTTCACTTTGGTCAATTTGACCGAAGTGAAACTACACCCGAAGTGAGTTTCACTTCGCCCGAAGTCATGTAAACAGTAATAAGAATTGGATCATGCATCGAAGTGAAGATTTTCATTCCATACCAGTTTGAGTTCACTTCGGATCTCATGTAAAAGGCCTCTAATATTCAAGTTGATTTGAAATTAGGAAAACCCATGCCAAGCAGTTTTTTGTGTGTTTTATCATTCTTTAAAAAAAATTTTTTTAAAAAAATCGGCTGACATGCATATAAAAAAATGAAAACAATAGACACAGCTGTGGATGTTGACATGGTCAAGAAACAATAGAAAGGGATGCTTAAGCGAGTATGGTGATGATGATAAAACATTATGTAGATAATTTTAGATTTACTTCAAAAAGTAAATAGCAATACTAATATTACTGAAAACATCCATCGTTCCCTGTATTGTTCTCTGTAAAGTGCATTATAAAAAAAATTGTGCCCAAAAATCTACTTGTTTAGAACTGTTGTGCCACGAGTCTATGAAAGCATTGCAACTTTATGTTACCACAAAAAATGTCCTCAGTGTGAAGGTTTATCCAATTTCAAATCGTGTATGGACAAAGTCAAAGTAAGCGCTGACCTTCAAGCCGTAAGGCTCTTGTTTCTAATTTATAACCCAACGACCTAATTTCAAATCTTCAAGTGATATTTCCAGTTGAAGTAACTGTAAATACTCCTTTTTATATATTTAATATGAATGTTTTGATTTTCATTAACAATATATATAATTTCGGGAGGGAGATTCGCAGATTCTAAAGCAGAAGCTAAAAACTGACATTTCGGCCGGAGTAGTAGTAGTAGTCCAAGGGTGTTTTAATACGGTATTCGCTTTCGCTGCTACCGTAATAAACGAATATAAGTATCACAAAAAACGATGACTCGAAGAAAATGTAGCCGATGTTACGATGGCCCTGAAGGCTCACTGTTCTCTTCCATGATTGTTTGTGGACTATCTGTCAAAAACCACACGAGCACGTTAGAAGATCAGCCAAATCTCAATTTACAAAATACAATTCGTTAATGAATGAAAAGACTTTCTCTCAACTATTTTACATGGATAAAAGTTTAATTACGGAAGCCGAGAAGGGACATCTCGAAAAAAGGATATGTTTATTACTTTCAGAAAGAAATTTTTTATCGTGGTTAACTGCGGTGCCATCCATAGCAATAGCACGGTTGCTTGTAGCGAAAGAAAAGTAATTCTTGAATTTGATTACCCTGGGTTACCTCGAAATTCATTCTAACTTCAAAACACGCAGAAAATCAAAAATAGCTGAATATCTTAGTAGGTGAATTCGTTGCAGAGCAAAATATTCGGTTTGAAACTGTCCGCAACTATTAATAATAAATCAATAGGATATTGAAGGAAATTTATTTTCTACACATTGATACTAAGATACTGTTGGAAATATTGGATATTCTATTTATGGGACAGTTGATAACAAAGTGTAATAAGATGGAAATAAGCTGTTGTTAATCTATGATAAATCTGGATTTACCAAAATTCATTCCTGATTGGGTGGCACCTTTATTGGAACCCATTTGTAAACCAATTGTTGCTCGTCCTTCACGCATGGTTTCTTCAGAAAACTGACGAACGTTTTGCTGACTTTCCCTGGGACCGAGAATTGGCCCAAAGAAACCTTTCCCTTGTGCTTTTCTTCCCAATGCATGCAGGGTAACGTTGACATTATGCATATTTTGCTTTTCATACAAATCGACCGTTTGAAATAAATCAGAGCCGCCCAATCCATAACCTTTACAAGCATCCAAAAAAGCAGCGATATTCTCCATCATTAGGAACGGAGTTTTCTTTTGGTTAATTTTCCGGATTGCACCGGGCTGCAAAATGTTCATCACTTGACACAAGATGACACCATCTTTCAACTTTTCATGGACGGCTGCCTCTCCAGATATTCCTTCAAAATATTGAGGATCACCCATCATCTAAACAGAAGAAAATCCTTCGCTCAGTCTCGTCGTGAAAATGACTATAAACAACTACAGTGTTGATTTACTAATGTAAACAAAAACAAAATAAATAAACAAACCTCGGACAACCATCGTAACGAATCCTTTTCCATATCCTGATCATATTTCCGCGCTATTTTCGCATTCACTTCTGCAGTTAACCCATATGCTTTTGGTCTAAACGCCATTTTATGTCTTGTATGTTTATTGTCGATTTTAATGTCTTAATTATTTTTTGTCCAGTAGAGAAGGAACAACTAATCGTAGCCCTTTTCAAAATAATTTTGAGTATTTCAAAAAGAAATCCCTGTCTTAAAAAAACTTTATCGCATTAATTATCAATAAATATTTTTTTGAATGAAAAATTGATGAAAACTCTTTTTCAATTTGAAAAAGACAATTTACTAGAATTTATAAAAAATTTATTATAGGAACGACATGTGCTAGATTACAAAAATGTCCAATGAGCTTTCATCTTCTTGTTTTTCTAAGCAGGTACAAAGGTTAACATTGCTTTTCTGTATGGATGATCAAGATCAAAACTTCCGATGGATTCAGATTGATATGGCTACTTGGTTGATCAGGTTTTCAAAGCTTTTGTCATTTCAGCAAGAAGTGTTTTGGCTTCTTCTTTAGTCTAAAAAAATATATATTTCAAAATCAAGTTTCAAGGTTACTTGAACTACAATCACACGCAACTTTGTTGTTTTTCGTCAAGAGGAAAACTTCGAACCTCACTAAATTCTGCTGCCTTCCGTGCAAACATGCACGCTTCTTCATGTCTGTCATGTTTTTGATGATGCCTAGCCAGAAACAGAGACGCCCTCCCTTGATCATCAGTGCTTACGTACTGAAAAATATATGAAAACATTTGCTCAAGTTGCGTTTTCGAACTTCTTCAGTGAAATCAACCTAATATAGCAACTTCTTACTACGCCCTGCTGTATGCGATCAATATAGATGGCGTAAAGTTTTGCCGCCTCCTCCATCTCACCGGCAATTTCTTGCAACCTGAAGCAAAATGAGATAATTTCATATACTACATGTTGTGTCAGAACCGCACGGTAAAATTGAGAAAGAATTATTTGCTTACTTAGCAAGTTTGAGCGACGCTTGACCTTCCGAATCTCCGAGTCGAACAGCTCTTGTGTAACACTAAAATTGTGATAGAATACGTTGTTCTTCATACAAAGCAGAAAAGTAAATGATTGAAAGTTTGAAAGAAAGGAAGAACCTTTTTCGCCTCATTAGATTTGCCGATGTTTTGATAAGTATCGCCTAGTGCAATTAACAGCCTTGCATCATTTGGTCTAACGAACAACATAAAATGGAATTTCAACGTAGTTTAACGGAATTAGAATTTGAATGAAGACTTGTAATGTTGAGCAAGTATCAGCCTGAAAACATTGTGAGAGGTAACAAATGAGCAGGGAGTATGTAAATAGAAAAACAATAAGATTGAACTTGCTCAGAATGTATGCCTAAGAACGCTCAGGCTCAAGTAAAGAGAAACTCTAGCTAAATAAGAATCCTTCTCACAAAATTGCATTTTCCTTTATTTTTTAACCGGAAATTGAAGTAGGAGAAAAATTAAAACACCTTTCCCCGACTAAAATGTCCTAAGCCCGCAATAAAGCTGATCAAAAATAAAGTTAAAAGAAACCGGGGAAATAGTCACTTATCCCCGATTTTCCCCCGATAAGGTACTTTCTATTTAGTTTCCATTATGTAATAAATTTATGTTCAAGTATAACGTTAAACAAAACTTTTGGAATTTATGTTTCCTTTCACTGTGGGTAACCATCTTCAAGAATATTAAGGCTCATTCGAGAAAACCAAAAAAATTATACAAAAAAACTTTATTTTTGAGGGTCACTAAAATTCTGGTATTCTTATTAAAAACACGAGTGCATTTGTTATTGCTACCATGTTTCTGTCTTGTACATCTTTGATTATCTTATTTATTTAATTTTCCTTTATAAAAGCATAGTGATAAGAAAAGTGATTTGATGATCACTTCATTTCGAGGCTAGCATAACATAAAGATTGTTAAACAAATATGTGTTTAGATTTAACAAATACGTGCTTAATAAGCAATTTGAAAAGGAGACCACGTGATATTAATATTGAAATTTGGAAACGAATAAATGATATAAATGTGGAAATGTAAACAACACATGAAATCACAGAAAACGCCAGAAGTCTTTGGATTTTGATGATTTTCACAGACAGAAAAATCATGCTTTTGAATGCTACTTGAAAGTATGCTCAAATAGTCGATATTTATATATAAACTTGACCTGAAGTGAAAACATTTTCACAGTTTACAACTTCAGCTGTTCAAACATCGTTTATAACTGATATTAGCAACTATTTTGTAATCAAATAAATTATCGTACTAACGTGGGGATATAGCTCAGTGGTAGAGCATTCGACTGCAGATCGAGAGGTCCCTGGTTCAAACCCGGGTGTCCCCTAAATGTTTTCAAAATATTATTAAAAAACCCGCATCAAGAGATACGATTAAGCGACCAAGGAGTTACCATAACAATTAGGGTATCTTTTTGTTCGAATAAGCGCCCAATAGGTTTCTAGAGGGCGTTTATTCGAGCAGGATGGGCGTTCGTTCGGAAGGGGAACTTATTTACAAAATCATATTTTTGTTCAAGTTTGTATATATAGGTTCTTTTTGATGCTTTGAGGAAATATTGTACCAGAGAATTATATCAAAAAATATTTCAAAATTAAACTAATAGCATTTTTGCAATTATTAATTTTTATGGGCGTTTTCGTGGGAATTGGGCGTTTTCGTGGGAAAAGGGTGGTCATTTACAAAGGGCGTGAATCGGAGCATACTTTCGATTTTTTAAAATGACTTTCCGTGACTACATGATTGGTGATCGATTTAAACAGAATCAACCAAACTTTACCAACTATACCTGAGTTTTTGCGCTTCGCGATAATAATACAAAGAATTTTTCAGCAACTTCAAAATCTCGTATGTTTGACCGAGTCCGTACCAAGCTCGATAATCACGACTGTTTAGCTCTAAAACAGACAAAGAGAAATGTGCAGGTGTGTATGAACACGCTTACCAGTGTGAAGTGCAAGTGTTGTGTACCTGTGGCACGTCTATACGATTCAATGGCAGCAGATGTATTACGAAGTTCAACATATTCATGTCCGAGTAGTGTCCATGCAGCGATATAATTGGGATTCAAACGCAAAGCTTGCTTGAAGTACAGTACAGCTTTTTCATGTTCACCTCGCAAACTGTAATAGTTTCCTAAAAGAAACATGTTCGAACACCAAACTCAAGCTAGCTGCTGATTAAAATTTAGCTTCACATGTAAAGAAGGAAACACTTTCAACAAAACACGAGTTCCTTTCTCGCTTGCAAACGATTAAATATGTTAAAAGAATACAGTTGCTAAAAATATCTACAGAAAAAGATTTTTTTTTTAAAAAAAAACTCTTACGTCGTATATTTTCATGCAAGTTTAAAATTTCTCAACTTTTTTTATGTACAAACAACGGAAATGTCACATGGCCAACTTTATTAAATTCAGTTCATATACCATCTACAAGAACTAGTATTCTACTAAATAGCAATAAAGTACAGTTATAAAGTATCAATTATTATTGATTAAGCGCTCCATACCGAACGAGGCTCTCTTTTTTCGAAGAGGAAAATGTAATTAGCGTTCCCATTCGGAAAAGAAGTACTTAAACGAGGCGCTTTTTCGGATATGATATCAAATAAAGCTATAACTTGATTATGTGCTATTCTTTTCCACGAACATAAAATGAGTGCTCCCTCCGAAAAAGTGAATAACATCAAATCGTTAATGAAACTTTCTCATTTATTATATTGTTCGATTCCCGAGCCCCCTTACCAAAGTACGAATAAATATCGAAAGATCGAATAATTATAGAATTGATATTTACCTTTTACACAGTTCTAAAATATATTTATCTGTGTATTTTAATCATAAAATATAAGTGATCATGGATTGATGTCATTAAATTCAGATACAAAATACTTGTGGTTTGGTTATCAATGAAAAAAAAAACCGTTTAAGTCTCCTTCAATCAATTATATCCTTAAAGCATTCAAAACCAAAAGTATAAACTAAACGAGTCCATTAAATAATGCATAACTTCGCTTCCTCACTTGAAAATGCTGCTTTTGAGAACCAACTATAGAAGTTTGCATATTTTTGTTAGTGCTGGAAACATGACAACCGGAAAAGATGACCGCTGCTATATCAGATGTGAAGTCATGAAATTTTGCCTCACATGGTCAATTCGGACCCCAAATTATGTAACTTATTGTCATTTGTTATCGAGCTCCCATGGGTCGAAAAATTGTTTTTTCCCTCATTCGAACAGCCGTAATATGTATTCGCGGAACAAGATCGAGAAAACATAATGTACCAACAGTGAATGATGAGCTAGATATCGACGTAATTAACCAACTGACCACGATCAAGTAAACAAAAAAACAAACAAATGATTTAATGATTGTGATTGAGAAGAAAGTTTTGTAATATTTGGCAGTGAACAAAACTTTTATTTCCGATATTTCCGTCCCTCGCTTTCGTTGACAGTTCTATTGTTCACTCTAGTGGGAAACAAGTTAGAAAAGAGGAAACAAAATACTTCTATTCGGTACAACTATTACAAGATATTTCGACGGGAATTAGACACCGTCTACATGTATAGACCTTCAGTTATTTTTATTTTTTTTAAGATTTCCCGAACCCCCTACCAAAGTACGATTAAATGTCGAAAAAACGAAGATTATAGAATTGATAATTACCTTATACACAGTTCTAAGATGAATTTATCTGTGTATTTTAATCATAAACTATCCACGATCATGGATTGATGTCATTAAGTTCAGATACGAAATACTTATGGTTTGATTAACGCGATTTATAATTAAAAATGTTAAAACTGTGTGAACTCTTTCATTCAATACTATTTGTAAAGCTTTAATAGTATGAAGTATACAATAAACGAGCCTACTAAATAATTCATAAACGGAATCTCGAGTTGTAAATAAATCAGCAAAAAAATCAGCAAAATAAAAAATATATAGAGTATTCACATGAAAACACAAAATTCCATTGCAGCATCGTTAAAGATAAAAATATTTCATTGAAAGGGAATAAATTTCCATCATAAAAGTGTAGTTGAGTAAGCAATTGTTTTTTTGGTAATTGGCTGCAGTTTCTATTTGGTAAGCGGCGCAAGGCTTCAAACTTTAATTAAATTGTTATTATAAACTCTTTTCACACAAGAATTTTAATTTTTGAGGGTTTTTTAACTCAACTGCGAAAAGATTATTATAAACTACAAAAATTGCGTGCCTTGAAAATTCCTTGCCTCAACTATTATAAGTTCATTTAACTTTACACGCTTTCTTTTATTACATGAGAGGGCTGCGTATCTTATAATTTTCAGATGGATTCTGATGGATTACGTGGACAGTGAATTGATGCATAGATTTTTTTTGAACTATTCAATTTAGTGAAATCTGCAAAACATATACAATCTGCACAATAACTTAAAGTATTTATGGGGAGCTAAATTGACCAAAATGACCTGAAATGATCTAACGGTAGTGAAACACATTAACCCTGTGAACTTATAAATTTCTGGCCCAAAATCAGCAATGTTTGTATTTCACAATACTGCTGTTGTTATACATTTTCACTTTCCCAAATCGAAATATTGGTTTTTATGAAACTCCAGCTCATATGCACAGAAATAAGATATGAAGGTGAAATGAATTATCATTGATGTGTTTTTGGTTCAGGCAAAAGTATAGAATTGATAAATGGAAATTTTAAAGATAATTACATAACCTGTTGTTATTAACAATAAATGATGACGTGATAATTAATGTTATATACCTATTACACCACAAGATTCTGCCCTGTACTTATCCACTCCACAAACATGATGTGCCAAATAACTCAACTCTGCTCGATCATCCTGGAAAAAAAAGAGCCAGAAAAACATTAAGTGTTCTTATTGACTGTCAAACCACTTTTAAAGGAAACCTCAGGGAACAAAAAAGTGTCTGCTATAAGGTCTCCACTAAGTAGATTGGCTAAATATCAGAGAAAGGTGTGTGGAACTTATTAGTGCGAATCATTCCAAATTGACAAGGAATTTCAAGCCCACTGTCTGCTAAAAGTCCATTTGGGTTCCGAAAAAAGTGTCTGCTATGATAAGGTGTCTATTATATTTGACCACGATTCCATCTGTACCTACACAAGGTGTAATGAGGTTATCTGCCATAGACAGGTTTGACTTTACAATTGGTGTCACTTGACTTTTTTTTAAAACACCCAAAGAAAGCAACTGCTTTAAAAATCTCTTCAAACCTGAAAAAAACTTATAAAAACTTGTTTAAACCTGTATGAATAGTATGTTGGAATATGTATCCACATGCTCTAACATAAATGGATCGATGGTAAGTAACTGCTTGAAATGTTCCACTGACGCATCAAAGTCTATGGCAACATAAGAATATAAACCTGAATCATCCCTGAATGATGACAACAAAGAAATTCCTTTAACTAATGCCATTATAAATTTTACAAATAAATCTTTCAATATAAAAACAGAAAACCTCTTAGGTTATAGAGAGCGGTTGCTAATTGTGATTTGACATAAGTACTTTCTGCAAAACCAATGTTAGCAAGTTCTTGGTAATGAGCAAGAGCTTCTTCATTCATGTGTAGATCTATTTCTACATGAGAATGGAAAAATTCACTCATCCAATGTTTCGGAATCTTCAATTCCTTAACCTAAAAAGAAAAAAAAAACCCTTAAACTATTTATTCATAATCTATGAACAATATTGAAAGAGAACTCAATATTCAAGAAATAAAATAGGGTATTAATTTAATATAAAATTTTCAACATTAAAACGAGTACATGACTTTGAGTTTCATGCTTATGCATTCCTCAGATTGGATGCAACTGTTAAAAATCTCATCGTATATAAATGATCTCAAATAAATACGAAGCAGTTAAAAAACAATTAAGAGGGGTTCGGTGGAACTATTAAAACTATGCAACTGAAACTATTCATTCATGTTTTAGAAAATTAAGTTTAATTTTTCGGCAATTTGATGTATTCATTTGATACAAAAACAGCTTCACTTACGGCTTGTCTATCTTTACATAGAGAACTTAATTCATGCCAAGCTCCCCAAAACAATGGTTGCATTTGAACAGAACATTCTAGATTCTCAATGGCTTCGTTAAAAAGATCAAGGGATTTCAGCACAATACCATACCTGATGTAAGCAAAAATCACAGTTGGTTTCATCATTTTAATAGATTGGAATATTTTTCTTGAGAAATAGTAATAAACAAGAGTAAAAATTTTCGCAATTGATCAATTATACTTATCTATGATTAAAAAAACATATAAAATATAAAAGAAATATCTACCCATAATGTCATAATAAAAGATCTTCAAATATTAAAATGATATATTTATGATCACTAACTTATCAAAGCTTTGGCCCAGATACTTACAAATAATATCCATAAGAATCCAGATCATCCTCCTTTTGCTTCAAGTCGTTCCGTAAATCAATCAGTTCTTGCCAGTCCTGTTTTTCAGTAGATTTACCATCTATTAAATAGAGAATTTTTACAAAGCATTACCAAAATTAATTGTAAATTTGTTTGCTAACATCTCAAATCCGTACTCATGAGAACCAAATAGGCAAAGTCCTATTAGGGGGTTTTGGGGGTAGAAAATTGTCACTAACAAGTCTAACAAACAAGTAGTGTCTTAATCAAGGAAATGAGAAAATTGGACATTTGACTAATTCAATCTAAAGCTTCATCTCATACACAACAACATATAATAACTAGTAAAGTAGATCATTGTTAAAAATTCGAAACATTGGAAGGAAATTAAATGCAGGTACAAATAATTCAAGACGTATCATTCAAAGTGTATCATTTCTTGCAAAATAATGTATAAAATGACTAGACTGTATCTGTATCAAATAACGAGAGTAAAATAACTAAGCATATACAGTATAACAAAAATGTTAATAGGTCCAAATCCAAAGTGTTTAGTGAGAATTAGGTGTGAACAGATCAGAATGTCAGCAGTAGAAAGTCATGTTTACAATGGGTATAAAACAATAGGTTATAAAGCTATTGAGATTGCTTACCGATGCGCTGGTATGTAATGAATGAAAAAAGAAAGGGGGATATCTAATTTTTGCAAGATCAGTCTTAGTCATAAAGGTAGTCATAAAGATAATAAAGGTAGTCATAAAGATAAGTCATAAAGGACACGTATGTAGGAAGGGAAGCCTGGAAATCAAATAGACATCCTGGTGTTAGCTGGTACGTCTGATGGATAGCAGCTACCACACATAATGATAAGGAGTGGATGCCAACCTGAGGGACAGTGACACAATGGCAGGTGCTTGGGTCGAGCACCCAAAGACAGGGTCCAGCTATCAGCAAGAGGGTTGGTGAGCCTCACTATGTCGAAGGCCAACAAAAGTAATATACAAATGCACTGAATGATGGAAGAAAAAACAAACTTAGTAGGCAGCATATTACAATAGGCACAAAAGGTGCAATACATCACAAAATTAATGATGTACCCTTTGATGGGATAACTATGTTTAGTGGTTTCAGTAAAGGTGGCTTGGTATAAGTATCTGCTACAAAGTAATCAGGAGAGTCATTGAGCCAAAGTCTAAAGAAAACACGAATCTTGCAGAAAATTCCCTTAGTAAGAAATAATAAGGCTATGGGATGAATCAATGTCACAGGAAAGAAACAATTCAAGAAAGAGCATGAAGTGACAAACATAGAGTCAAGATATGTGATATGTGATGGTAACATTAATTTTGCCAGGGATATTGAATGCCTTGATGCAGAAATTATGACAGCCAAAACAATTAACACAGATAATTCATAAATGGAATAACCAGTTGTACCTTTGTTAATAATTGCTTGCTAAAAGCAGCTGTTGTCACAGTACATATGAATAGTGTTCTTCCTGCATAAAGGGATGCAAGGCAAAGCAGAAACACTATACACAGGGCTTCCTGTGTGTCAGCTACTCCATATAGGCCATTTGACAGATTCTTTCCAATCAGTGCAAGGAAAGGATTTGTCCAATTGACTTCGTTAAAGAAAGTTTGGTTATATATGGAAAGGATACTTTGTTTACTTTCTGTGATACCACTTCCAAAGTGCTCCAAAGCATTAAAAATTAATCTAAGGAAATCTAATTTTTATGTTTGAAATTTTACCTAAATGAGCCCCAAAGCTCTCATATTTCCGTATTTGTAATTCAATTCTAGTTCCCTGTCCTTAGTAAATGTCCAGTGAGGGTTGACCTACAAATAAGTTGATGTAAAACTCCCATTTTTTAAAGGCTCCTATAGCCCCAGTGCAAGCATCTGTTTACAAGTCAGGAATGGGCTGTGAGTCATGGAAGTCACACTTCCTATTAAAGACTGTGAGAAACTCATGGCACCATGCCATGCCCCTGTGTCAGATTTACAATTTTATTTGCCTGGCCATGAGTGAGTACAAAGTAACAGAAACGTTTGAGTAACACATATACTTCATAATTTCAAAACATGGCAACATCAGTGCATTCTCTAAATACATCATAATTCAACAAATCTCATCAATAAACATATACATAATAAAATTGGGGAGAGAAACTTGAAGCACACGCAATGTGGTAGTGACTAATAGCATTGTCACAACAACAGCACTAACAACGGTTCGAACATACTGAAACAATATTAGTCATAACAATAATAATATCACAATCCTACCACATAAACAATAACTTAAGGGCACAAATCAGCACAACAAGACACCCTCAAGTCTGAATATAAAAGAAGTAACACAGAAATAAGCAAAATTGAAGGGAGGGTAGGAGGGCAAAGAAGTACAAGAAAGAAGAACCATATGTGCAAAAGCGACAGTAGGAGAAGCAAATGAGATATATAGAAACAAGAGTAAATAAAGTGTTCATGGGGGCAAATAAATAAGTTAACGGGTTAACTATATCTATTGTTATCAAAGCATTCCTTTGCTTTTATTTCTCCTGATTACTCCATTCTGCTAAATTCCTTACTTTCCTTACTCAGTCATTGCTTGTACAACTATTTTTTATCTAAATACATCATTCAATTCCATTCCACAATACTAACCTAATATCTGGACCATGTGATATCTTTTCTTTTTCTGTATGTCCTAAAAGTAATTTTTGACTTACCCTTAACTATTTGAAAAACATTCATTGGATAACATTGGAGAAACCAATTTGTGTTGATGAAACTTCAGAACTTTTAAGAATATAACAAGAATATGAAAGAAGGACACAAACTTTTAAATAAGTAAGTCTTACTAAATATCTTGAATAGAAGTAAAGAAAATTGCATAGTTGACTTTCACAATCCTTTAACCAGTGAGATGCACGCAAGTATTCCTTTGAATCAAAGAAAGCTTTACCAACACAGTATTTCTCATATTCCTTCAGCAATACTTCATCTTTTGTAAATAAAGTTCCTAGGGAAGAGTGCATATCCACTACAGCAGTTAAACTGCTGGCTAATTCCGAAGACCTGTAAAAAAACCCCCAGAAAATGAACAATTTAAAAATATTATGAAATTTTCGACTGGCCAAACATCCTTCCTTAAGTCAACACTGGTATCGGTCAAGGTTAAGAAACCAAACCTATTGCTTGCCGCAAAACAAAGAAAAAACATTTAAGATGTCAGTGCTAAGTAAATAAATGATTTTAAATAAAAGCATCCAAACATACCATTTCATGCTGTGTGTTAGGCCACGGACTGCACATTGACTTGAGACATCAAGAAGATCACGTTTAACATCATGCATATCAATACAAAAAAACAATGCCATTTTGAAATATTCAATGTAAATAAATGTAATGAATCATTTAACAATACCAAGAACAGTTTCTTTTGTTTTCTTAGCCTTTATGACCGGCAGCTTGCTTATACACTTTTTTCTTTCTTTCTAAAGAACAACAAAATGTTGGAATAGTACATTGCCGGCTACAAACAAAAATTGCTGAGCATGGAGACACTGATTTCTTTTAATAGTCATTAGTGCTTTCTGAGTATTTTGATGCATTTTCCAATGCACCATGATGAAATTCATTGTGCAGTACTTAATCCTGGAACCACAAAAAAATAGGACACTTTTGCTGTGATGGAGTTTCTATTGAATTTCATCATAGAGAATCAAAGAATTAAGGTGTTCGATTTCAGTGGTAAATTATGTAACATACACGTGTTAGATATTAAAAATCGTGATAAAATGACGTCAAAAGAAGGAAGAAAAATATCTAACCTACTTCTGAATAAAACCAATCAATTTCCAATATCTAATGCATTAAATGAAAAGTGAGGACTGTCGGCATCATTCAGAAAGTAACACATGGTTGTGGTACTTTTGTTTATATTCATTTTGAGTAAACAGTTGTTGGAACAGTTGTAAAATAGGGAAATACTGTTGAAAAGTGAGAAGGGATCATTTTGTAACAATTCTCTTGCCTGGCAAAGAACAAGTCAGACCATAATGAATCGTTCTTAGAAACCATTACAGGTTTATGGAAGGTCAATCAAGTTACAGGGACCTTTTTACTTTTTGTATCTTGTGTTTTTGTCAGTTAACAGAGGTGTCCCCGTGAATACTTTAAATTTAGAATATCTAACAGAGAACCGTGTAGCTCGACCTATTTTTAGAGAAATAATAATAAAAGTTAATTTTATTTTTAGCTAGCAAGTGTGTGGGGAAAACTTTCTGTTGTGTTTTCTCGCATTTTGTTTCAATATTATATATATATATATATATACAAGGCTCTTGTATATAAATAAATTTATAAACGTTGGAAAGTCGCCTGACTATTATACATTCAGTGACAATTTGTTTAGCACGCTTTCTTCGTTCTAAAACAAACCTGAAATTTCTTTGTCTAGAAAAAAAAACCCATCAAAACATCGACGTTCCCGCCATGTGTTTATTGTTCCGTGTAAAAACTCACGAATATTTTAAAAAGCAAGCGCCACTATCGATTCACAAATTAAAGGCCGACTTGAGCATGGTTCCCAAAAAATGTTGCACAACAGATACGACGGTAATAATGGAAACAAATGTCATGCAACACAGCGATTGTTATACAACATTTTGTTTGTTGTACAACACATGTTTTAGAGATAATTTCTGTCTTTACAACAATTACACAACAATTTTCCAGGACAAAAAAAAAATTCTTCGATTCGCTGACGATTTCTGCTTCTACTATTTTCAAGAGGACTGACCATAAATAGCAAATGTTCCAATCGACTAGGGGACATTCTGAGGTAGTTCTTCCACGTAATTTGAGTTCATTAACTAAAAGATGATAGTTAGTCTCCCAGTATGTTGGAATATGTTACAAACCCAAAATCAGTGCTTTCGTTTCGTTGCTCGTCTTTTTCTCATGACAGGTAGTTTGCCGCGGCGCGGACCATGACCCTGTGGCACGGACCCTGAAGCAATCATAAAAAAGTAGTGTGCACGTGCTATAAATTTTGTTGGATTTTTCATACTGGCTTGTGTTACATCCAGTTTAGCGTTCATATTCTTACTGACTTTTTTAAATAGTTCCTAATCTCTTTCGTTAGCGCGGTCATATGATAAAATCGCCCAAAGCGTATAAACCTTACCGCCCATTTAGCTGCTGGTGTTAGGCTGGGGGCTTTTATTCAAAAATGTAAAATAACAACGATTATGTTTCTTATTTTATAACAAAAATGATATTCAAGGTCATCGTTTTCAAATCGCAGTTCCATATGCTATATTTCTTTTTTGGTTTTAATGTTTCATTCCAATGAACTGTTGCTAATTCTTAACACAGAAGACATTTTATCCGCCTCAGAGCACTTCACTGTTAAAAAAATCACGTTATCCTGTTTAATATCTAAAGTATACAAACTTGTCATATTAAACCAGCTTTGTGACTATAGATAAACAACTATTGGTTGATGAAACTCAATCTGGTTATCGAAAAGGTCACTCGACAACAATAATATTATTGAAATTGATATTCGCCATCGAGCGATGAAAAAAATTAAACGTAAAAGGAAAGTTTATTAATAATCCATGACTATCTTTCTGACAGAAAACAGTTCGTTCAAGTTAGATGACAAAGCATCGAGCACGTTACCTATTCATTTTGGCGTACCTCAAGGTAGCATTTTAGGCCCAGTCCTATTTTATTTGTAAGTCATGGATCTATCACGAAATATTTCTTCAAATTCAACACAATATGCTGACGACACCATATTGTATCAACACTGCAAAATTTTAAAAACATGCTCCAAAACAATTGAAGACGACCTTCACCGCGATTATCAGAATGGTCAACTGAGCAGAATTTTCTCAGAAAGTTCTCTGAATAAATTTAAAACTTACTTGTTTTAACGAGACATAATACTGTTTTTAAGATCTAGAATGTCCTTTATCTCCCGTTCCAATTGCCAAATTGATCGGATTTGTCTAGTGTCCCGACGTTATTTCCAACACTGAATTTAAAACTAGAAATTGGGTTTCAAATTCGTTTCACTTATAACGAAGTTTTCCGTTCACTTTGTACCGACGTTTAACGTATTGCGTTTAACGCAATAAAAAGGTAAAGGTTTTCAAGAACCTTTCTTCTTAGGGGTTTTACTTTCACCTGAGGGTAGAAGTGCCTTTTTGCATAAAATTGTATGCATTAAGGCACTTCTCTTGAGGTGAAAATCACTATATTTGACAAACGAATTTTGGGGACGACCCCTTATTTGATGCGGCGGATTCTTTGTTCTTAATGCTGTAAACGTGTTACTTATATTTAAAAACCTGTATGTTTTTTTGCATCTTTATGCTTATTTTACCACTATCAACACAGTTCTTTCGTTGGCCTAAACTTTCCATCGACAAAAATTTTCGTCACCTGCCCTCTGATATTTCATATATTTCATATATATAATCATAGACGCACTTACTTTTTTGTCGCCTTTTACCGACATTTTTATGACCGATAAGGAATTCGCGAAAACTAATTCGCCTAGGTCTTATTACGAAAAGTCTTGTTAGGAGTTTTATTTTGTTGCAGATTTAGATACGTTAGTTTACAAAAAAGAAAGTGACGAAACTACGTCTATTTATGAATACTGATACTGTTGTTCTTCACGGCGCAAACTCTGTCTATATACAGCTAGCATACTGCCGTATATGGACATGTTGGTATTATACGGTAGGATGCGAACTGTAAATGAACATAGGTTGCGCCGTGCTTTACCCTTAGAAAGTAATGTTTGATTCGGATCTACATTGGCTCTCCCATTTAATTTTCGAAAGCGGTCTATAAAGAATACGCGCAACGTTATTGTGAGGCTCGCAATGGACCGGACTGTATTCAAACGTCAGAGCTAGTACAGTACTTTATAGGTGGGATGACTCCATACTGTATCCGAAGGATCACTCTACCCAGGGAAGGTAGGTTGATTATTCGAACAAGTGCTTTCCTTACAGCTTCTCTTTAGGCAAATCTACTGCCCCTATCGCTATTTCAAAGGAAGAAACTTCCGCGAGAGGCGAATTCTCGAAATATTAGGATTTTAAGTCGAAACTTAGTGAGATTAAAGTTATGAAATTCCTGCGACTACGCAAACTAAACATTTTAACAGTCTGGGACAATTATTCCATCACTTTTAACGTGTTTTTAATGATTAATTTGCAATACATTGATACTTGAAATGCAAGTTAATACTTTTAGTACACGAAATTTGAAACAGACAGCCATTCCCCTCAATTAATGTCTGCAAAACATGATTTTTTCGACTGCCGGCTATAAGTTCCCGCAGATTTTTGTTAAGCCCATTTTCCAATTACCAAATACATCGACGCATGCGCATTAAAAGCCATTACATAAACACAGCAAATTTGATGTTGAAAAATCTGTTTGCACAAATAAATTCGTGTGTGGAGAAATGGCGATAAGAGAGGGGATTCCCATGTTCACCGAAAATCGGCCGACGTGGTTTAGGAAATATGGTGCGTAGATTTTTACAGATGGTCTCAGCTCGTCTCAGCTCGTCTCTTGGTGGTTTCAGCTCGTCTCTTGGTGGTCTCAACTCGTCTCAGCTCGTTTCAGGTGGTTCCGTTGTTTAGTCAGTACGCAATTGTATTTATTTTCATCTTGTTATCTACTTAATTACATTTAATTTTATGGAGAAGAACCATTGTATTAATAATGGAAGCTATTACATTATTATTATTATTATTACGACATTTTCCCGAAACGAACCAGCACTTTCCATGCCAAATTTATTTCACGGTACTTTCTGTGAAGACGAGCAAACAATCCTGTGGATGTTACTCCTGTGATGAACAACACGTAATACTGATTCACGTAAGTTATTCCTGTGTGTGACGAAGAACACGTTCCCTGTTGACGAGAGTCGAACTGCAACTTAAGTGTGGATCAACTGCTTACGGTAAGAAAACCACTGCTCCGAAAGACACTCTGCTTATTCCTACTTTTGACGGCATCTCTTTCCAAAATAAAAATCCCCTTCCTGAAGACATGGGGAAAATGCATTTTTTACGTTAATTCATAATGGCGGTTTTGGCAGTGATAAATTCAGAACAACATTAATATTTGTACTTTTATCGAAATACGCGATTTATTCTTTACTTCGATTTGTTTTTTGACAACTACGCATACTCTTAGATTTGTGTTAAGGCCGTTTTACACGATGTCGTTTATAAGTTAGCCAATGCGCTCTCAAAATAACAATGATGATAAGCGCCATCTCAGCAACCACCCTAAGTTCAAAATCACAACCAAGAAAAACATTTTACCTGCTTTTTACACTTTTTCTGAGTTTTTTCTTGAGTTAAGGTATAGGTAGTAGGTGGTTTTAGAAGTTTTGAGGATATATACTCTGATGTCTTGATATATCAAATCAACACCACTTAAGCACTGAAGTAGGCTGAAAATAGCTAAAAAAACCTAAGAAAATAAGCGTGGTGGTCGTGATAAAACAAGAAAATCACTTTTAGAGACTGGGAAATGGATAGTTGTGAAATTTTGACCAAAAGAAATAATTTCGAGATGGTCGGATCTGAAATTGTTTCTAATAGCCAGATTTATTTACTCGATCATCCATCCCATACGTACGGTTGATCACATCGTGTTGAACACAGGGAGAAAGAAAAAACCTTCGAAGGTCTTGATTAGAATAACTTTTTCTTGTTTTTCTTTTCTATACTTACAAACGTTTATCTAGGTTACATCTAACAATCTATTATATTGTTAATAAATTAATCTCGTTAAACACATCTATAATTCTTAGTTATATACAGGTCATAAACAATAAATTATTTGAATATTTTACAGACCAGACATCATTAAACGTTCTTTTTGATCCAATCTATGTACGAACTTACTCTAGTAAATACAGTATATCTATCCCATCCATTACACAATGGTGAGCCCCAACTCACCACACCAAAGACTGACCACACGCCTGGAGATCGTTCACATGATAGTGGTCCACCGCTATCGCCGTGACAAGCCGAACTGTAATCCACCCCGTCATCAAAACCTGTACAGATCATGTTGTCAGTCACTTTATGGAAGTTGAAATCATTTCTCCGTTCGCATTTGGATCTTTCAGCAACAGGAACTTTTAACTCTTGAAGAATATCAGCTGTTTTTCCACCGATACTGGTATGTCCCCAGCCTATATATGAAAGCAAAAGAGATTCATTATTTCTTGAAATGTTGATGGTGAAAAAAGGCAAGAAGCCCTGGGGACGAGATTGGTTAAATGAAAGTGCTAACAAAACGTGAAGGAATTAACTTGCCTGTGATATAGCACTTGGTGCCCGATGCTAACGCTTCTCCGGAACTAGGTAAACATGCTGGGTGAATGAAATTGGTTAGTTCTACGTTACGAATGAGTTGTATTAAAGTGATATCATGATCATCACCACTGCTCGAATAATCTTCATGAATCTTGATGTCGTTAACGTAATATGTTTCTTCGGTATCTACAAGCAAAATGTTTAAAAAAATCATGAAACAGCCACTTATAAAGTAACAATCGGTTTGAGCGTATATTTCAAATGTTTTCACTTGCCTTCATTTGCTAGCCTGTTATGTTCACCAAGAACAACTTTATATTTTCGCACGTCAGTGCTTCTGCTGTTAAAACAATGAGCTGCAGTCAAAATATTCTTTTTATCGATAAGAGTGCCCCCACAGATGAATTTTGATTCGTAAAAGATGGCTGCCTGCCATGGAAAGTATCCTTTCTCAGTGTCGTTACCACCGACAATCACTTCGTTGTTGTTAAGTTCACGTTGCTTAGCAACACCACATTTATCTAGAAGACAATACAAAATGATATTTTCTTTTGTCATAAACTTTAACTGTTTGTTCAGGATAAAAAAAAAATCTTCAAAATGCTTACCATTATCATCACAAAGGCCACATGTCTTTTGGCAATTCGCTTTGAAAAAGAGACGGTATTCCCGTTTGTTACAGAGACCCTGCTCTCTCATTTCTTCGCAATAACTTTGTTTATGTTTATCCGTGCACTCATCTAAAATAAAGTTAAAAAATATTAATATAGGAAGATCAGGAATATTTTTGAGTGAAATTTGAAAATAAAAAAAATAAAAACAAATAGCATACTTTTCGGATCCGGACCAGTGGTGCAAAATTTGCATGATTTCTGACAATACTTTTTCATGAAATCTACTTGATTCGGTGAACCGGTACAATAGTGGTGTTTATGGCCGATAGAACAAGATGGATGTATATCCTTGCATTCCGCTTTTGGGGTTGGTTTTGCTACAAAATCAAGAAAAGATGAAATATACTTGAAAGCCTGGAAGATTTTTGTGTAATTTTGTTCTTGATCACGAATCGAGTAATTACTTACGACATAAATCGCACGTCTCTTTACAATACTTATTGACGGATGTGTATGCGCAGTACTTTTTATAGCTTGAACACCAACTTGCCCAGTCTTTGCATGTTTCTCCTAAAAATTGATTTAACATTTGATATAGGTCATAAAAGCAATAATATCTCAATATGGACAGATTCAGTATATAATCAAAAAATCGAAAGAAATATTCACGACTCGTAGCATGGAGAAATCATTGTAATTTTTCTTCGTCCTTCGTTCTCGGCTGATAATACAACAATTTCTCCATGATTAACCTTGTAATTGTATTCTAAAACATGAAATTAATAAAATAAAAAATACAAACCTTGTAAACTACCAATTGCTCCGGCTGGTGGGGGATGTACAACTTTTTGTGATAATGGTGGCAAATCTAAAAAGAAATTGAAAAAAATTACGTAAGATGACAAAATTGAAGTTTGATGGTTTATATAACAAATTGTAATTTTAGGTTGTTATGTAAACGTAAACTCGATATCTCCAACCTTAGCAAAAATAACTGAGCGTTTTGTATTAAATAAATAAATATCATCTGAATATAATCAACATTTTTGAAAGTTCATCAATGGTCACACAAGATCTACAAGATCACTGTTTCGACTTACCGATTTTCCTTTGGTCTGTTTCGGTGCTGCAACCAATCAATAAACATACAAACAGGAGGACAGGCATTTGATAATTCTCCATTTTCTATCCTATTTCTTTTCAACTGCTATTTTGTCTTTCTTGACCACTTGTGATACTGAAGTGTCTGAAAAATAAATTCTGTTTATATAGATATTCAATCCATTAAAACGTCATTACCGACCAAGGTTATCGCATTTCACGCATAATTGGCAGGTTTACGTCAAAATTGTTTGTATAAAGGACTGGTTTCTACGTACAAATGTCAATTTTCACTCAATCAACGTTAAACTACTGGAGTGTGGCAACCTTGATCGTTACTGATAGGAAGTAAGCTATTTCATTTTATTCTTTTTTTATTTTTATTATAGACAAATCCAAATCTTGTTAATTTGATTGACGTATTTACGTCCTCAATTAATTTCATGATGAATTATTATGATTTCTAGCTGAAATCGGCTTTTTTCAAGTCGAATTGACGTTGTCAGTTTCGAAAGCTTTCTCTCTCGTCACGCTGACATACGCCCGTCACCCACGTTCACATACACTTATTCACACACATACAAACCTACTCGCGTACACTGGTATATATAACACTAACACCGTCCCATTTCATGGAACGAAGAGAGATTTTTCATTTAAGGAACCCAATAATGTGATTCTAAAAACCTAGTCGAATATACAGTATAAACAGTCAACTCCCGCTATCTAGAACTCTCTAGGGACCTAGTAAAATGTTCGAGAGAGAGCTTTTCTCGGGGAACGAAACCCTCATGGGACCAAGATTATAGTTCAAGATTGACCGGAGTCATCATAACGTTTAGTAGACACCCGAAGCCGCTTTTGAGGGATGAAGACAGACAACAAAATCATTACTTATGGGCTCTGCGGTCCCGGCATTATACAACCACCTGTACAATTCCTTCCAACTTATATCCGGTTTAAATGACATCACAAAATTATGTATTAAAGGGAAGTATTCGTGCCATTAAAATAATGAGGAAATTCCTTAATGATTTGAAAAGAAATTGTTAAATTTACCTCAAACGATGATGAAATTACATACAAAACACGAGAAGTGATATTGAATTTATGCTATGTATGTGCACCTCCTCGAGTAATAAGAAGGTCAAAAACAGTTTGTCTCAGTAAACGCACTGAAATCTTTACACCCAGTTGTAAAAATATTTATTGTTGACACTTTTATGATGATTTTTTTGTAAAACCTCTTAAATGAGACCAAATGGTCTTCTAATTGCGAAAGTCAATACAATCCTAAAGATTGTTTTAAAAAAAGGACGCCACGATGTCTTGTTTGTTTTGTTGTTAGCAAGCCCACAAATTTTTCATTCATGAAGGAAATTTTAACTTTAGTGTTAATCAGTACAAATTAATCCTGGCAGTTAATACTAAAAACGCTAATAAAAACAACTTCTAGTCATTATCCACACAAACATCTCATTATGTCAATTATCCACACAAACATCTCATTATGTCAATGATTTGCTGAAGGAGAATTTATCATGGTTGTTTGTCATGTCTTTACATATGTCACCTTTATAATGTGGAACGAACTTTTGGATTCGGTTTCTCAATGACATCACCATTGTTGTCTTTCTGTCTCTGACTGTCTCATTTTTCATGAAGTCCTTTATTTAATTCCCGCCGTAGAAACAGATACTCATATAACAAACGCAAAAGAACATAACTTACAACTTTCCTAAGAATGAATCTCTTCAATAGATTTTTCAGAATCTGCTATGTGAGTATGTGTTCGAGGCAGCATTTATATACTGTTGAAGGCTGTATGGTGGCAGTGGTCTAATCTCCTATTTTACCTTACATGGAAGTTGAAATCTAATTTTGTTGTGTCTGCTGTTGTTTTTGTTTCGTATCTATTTTTAGGTCACGTGGATTGGAAAGTTCCAATTTTATGTTGATAATTGGAGAGACATGAATATCTGTTATTGTTAAAACTATGAAGAGGAAACGAGAGTCATCAACCGACAAATAAAAACGGATATGAGCCACTTGACGAACACATGATTTTATCAGACATATGGATAACAGAAGTGACCGTTTATCAGTGTTTTGATCAAATCTGTTTCTTTGTATCGTGTGCAGGAAAAAAGGATAAAAAAAGACTTCCCGATGTTCTAAAAATACAAAAAAATGTCTAAAAATGTTGGTATGTAGCCATTCAAATTTAGTGGAAACCAGGCTTTAAGGTGTCATTGTAAAAAGGCTGGATCCATACTTCGCTTTTTGCAATACATTCACCTATAGATGATGACGTCAATGATTTCTGATTTTCAATGCACCCACGTGCATATTCATTAATGTGAAAAGAAAAACTGGTTCTCAAGAAGTCTAGGCACTGTGTTGACCATCTCCTCCGCCATTCTTGTGAAGAATCCTTTATTAACTTTGTCAAAAAGATCAATTGAACGATTGTCTATTCATCCACACATTAGAAACTCGCTGTGAGAATTTCTTGAAACAGCATGACATTGACGATTTTTTAGTAAAGAAAAATATTGCACACAGATTTACAAGAAATCTTATCAAGCTCTGTTTCACGTTTCCTTGTAATGCTGTCAAAATAAACAATACTTCATTTTAAATTGTGCTGATTTTGAAAGAAAGAAATATCACGTTCTTCAAAAGGTTTTACATGAATACCTCGAATAACATCGACAGCTTCATGTTATATAGCTATTGCTCCGGCCTCAGGATATTTTTGTATCTGTGGCTAGGGGATCGTAAACTGAAGCTCATGCACATGAAGGGATGCATCTGTATAGAAACAGAGAGGTTTTGAAAAACTTACTAAAAAAACTGGTCCCCCCCCAAAAAAAAAACAACCAAACAAACAAAAAACCCCAACAACAACAACAACAACAACAACAACAACAACAACAACAAAAATATTAACCACAAAAATACTCCACACATGTTCAAGAATCAAATTTCAGGATTTATCCAAGACTATTCCATGAGAATATTTTTCCTTTTTCCAGAGGTGAACTGGTTCAAACAAGGACTCGAATCAAATCAGCTATAGTTAAAACAGCTACATAAAGTAGTGAACAAAATTTTGAAGGTCTTTTTTTTTCCAGGAGGTTTTTCAATATTTGGGATTTTCCTGGAATTTTTTTTATTGGTAAGTTTCAGTTCTAGAGGAGTGAAAGATTGGAAGAACAGTTACGACTACTGAGAAAATTTACTTATCAAAAATTTGATTCTTGTTGGAGTGACATAAATAGAAGATGCACGCCCTATCAACCAACTAAAACGACTGAATATGAAATGCTATTCTAATCAAATTTGAGAGAACACATCATGATCGTAGTACAGGTTCTACACAGAAAATATTAATTAAAAAAAACTATGTTCTAAAATTTAGAAAATAAAACTCATAAATCGTTTGTTTTTGTAAAGATATTGATAATCTCCACCATAAAAGGTGGTATTTCTGATATGAAGGCGAAACAAAATCACACATGGCCAATAGTTCATTTATTTACAAAATACAGACCAGAGTGTAATATCAGCAAAAATGGTAGTTTACAAAGCCACATATGACGTCAAACACAAACATGAGCCATTTTATCTACAGTAGTCTTGCCATACTTGACTCATCAGATTGAATTTCGATTGAAAATATAAAGGGAGAAATACACACATAATAGACTTCCTCTTCATATAAACACAAATAGAACAGGACAGATCAATTTGTTTAGTAAATACATATTTAACAAACACTACGTCATAAAAACTTCTTTCTTTAATTCTTTCTATAATTTTTTCAAGGGCCAGTACCATAAAACTTTATAGTCCAACTGAGAAGTTCTCCTGACGAATCGACGCCATATTTATAATATTCATCCGGGTCTTTAATTTCATATTTTGCTGGTCTTTTAGATACTTTAGTACGAACTAAAGGACTTTTAGCGTCTTTAGTACTCCCACTTAAATTGTTAATCGAGTCAATATTTTTTGTCTCTAAACTTGCTAACTGACTTTCTAGTTTTCGTAAGTCTTTCGAATCACCCACAGCAATATCATCGTGTACGCGTTTCATTATCGATAACACGGAAGAACTTTCTTTTTGCATTGATAAAAGTCTTTTCTTTAACGTCCCTTCAAGAGTAAAAGCTTTCTTAATTGCTGACCGCTTTTCAGCCAGTGAGTCTGTAAATTGTTTTTGTTTAAAATACGATGGAGAGCGCTTTTTGTTCACTCCTATTTCAGCGTGCGATTTTCTGGATGGGTACAGTTCGCTAAAGATTGCCGACCGCTTCACGACATGTGGGCCGTCATCATCAGCCGTCTCAATTTTAAACGTATCTTCAGTGACGTCATCACTAATAATCGATCTTCTCTTTCTACTAGACCGCTGGTTGTCATGGTGACTTGTTTCTGTTGATAGTATTGTAGGGGTCACACTTTCTAAAGGACGGGGTGCAATTTCAGATCGTTTCATATTGTCATACTCTTGTAATTTTTCGTTCGGAAAACCATAAAAAGAAGCTTGCTCTTGCAAATCGGGTAAATCTTCAAAATCCGGTAATCCATGTGGATTAAACGGATTATACAATTGCTGAATAAATTCTTCACTTTCATCGCTATGAGGAAGTTGGAGCTGAGGTAATTGGGAAGGATCAGCGAATTCTAAAAATGGAAATGCTCGTCGAACGTCAAAACTTTCATCAACATCATCATCACTATTGTTTTTGTCATGAAATTTTCCTTTACTTCGACTCTTCTTGGATTTCACTTTCACTTTCTTCTTCATTTTTCTTTTCTTCTCCTGTTTTTCTTCATTGACGAAATTACGAAGAAATTCGCTATCTATATCACTATTCATATGCCTCGATGTTGTCCCATGATCATGAGGACGAAATACGTTAAATTCGATATTTTTGTTCAATCCTTCCGTTGGTTTAACATCAATTTTATGTCGAGTGTTGCTTCTCTCAGCAGTGCTATCCGTATTTTTATCATACGTCACTTCAACGTCGATATTGCCGTCGTCTTTTGTTTTGCCCGATACTTCACCGGGATTTTGATTCCACTTTTGCTGACTCAGATAATTTCGAGCTTGGGTATTGTCTACCCGGCGTTCACCGATCGTCTTCCCGTTTTTTATTAGAGCAATTGTAAATCCTGAATCATCAGAAGTTTTCTGCAATGAGCTGGTGGGTGAAGAAGTGACATCATCGGTTGTTTTCAGCTCTCCTCCGTAAGAACTTTTTGGAGAAATTTTCGAATACTCACCCATGCGGCTATTGCCGTCAACTGCAGTTGTCGGTTCGTTTTTGTCGATCTCTTTGTTTTGATCATGCAAAACGTGTTCGATCGTGATCGTTTCAACATTATTATCATTACGATGAATTTCTTTGGACGCAGTCGTTTTGGACTTTGTAATTTGTGTTTGATCATGCGAAACGAGATCTTTAAGAGGAAGAAGAAATTTACCATTTGTTCCTTTTAATAATATTTGAATATCTTTCGATAGCGGGCCGATTTTTTGATGAGTTCTATGTTTCTTTTTACGTCGGATGATATGACCGATCAAAGTTAAAGCATCGCTAATAATATTCGGCGAAATATCTTTACTATCAGATGTCGTGTCCAGATCTTTAAACAAATTTTCTCGATATTTCTTGGTGTTATTCGAGGTATCTTCCAACAGTTTGGAAATACGTTCTTTATAATTCTTTGTCAGTTTATCGTCTTTTTTCGTCGATAATATGTCCTTCAACACTTTTAAAACGTCACCAACTACGTCAGCATTTCGAATGAAGCTAGTATTTTGGAATTTCGTGAGATTTTTACTTCGGTATAACACCGAAAGCACGTTATTGATTTTATCGATGGCTTTTCCTGATCCTAACGAGTCAAAAAGAATAGAGCTCATTGATTGGTTGCCAGGTTTTGACTTATTTTTGAATAACACGTCTTCCAAATACTGCAACCTTTGTTCGAAACCGGAAGTGACGTTACTAGGAGACTGGATATTTTTCATCACTTCAGACAAAACAGTTTTTAAAAGATTTTCCAGCATGACATTCTCGTCGTTACTGTCATTTCGACTTTCGTTTTTTGGAGGTAAAGGTAAATCATTAGTTCGATTATCTGTTCTCATGTCATCTTTGCTAACATTCTGTGAAATAGTAGAATTTTCATGATCAAGCAGCTGTTGATCAGGTTTGGTTTGGTCACTTCCAATGAGAGCTTCCACAATCTTTTCTGCATCAATATCATCTTTCGATTTTGCTTTCTTCGTTTTCGAATGAGTTTTCTTTTTCTTCTCGTTCTTTGAAAATTTCCTCAGATTCGATTGGCTAGTTTTTACAGGAGTTTTTACTTCATCATCAACCGTCTTATCGTTATTTTTCGTGTTCTTTTTTTTCTCTTTGAAAGAGCCATCCTTAAAGACACCATTTTCGAATTCTTCGGAAGACATGTACAAATCCTCCGCGTCCACTATGCTCTCATGTTCCAGATCTGCGTTTTTATCATCCTTCAAATCGATCTCATCCTGGTAAGCTTCAGTAGCATCCTCAAAATCACCATACCGGCTTTTTTCCCGATGATGCTCCCGGTTATTATTATTATTATCCGTTACAGCCAGTGTCCAAATGCCTTTCGGATCTTCACCCCAGAAATGAACACTCATGAATACCCAGTCCTATCAGCAAAAAGCAACCATAAGTATTCGAAGTACAGTGGAATCTCTATAAAGCGGAAACCATTGGAGCGAACACCATTGGTGCATAAAAAAGGTGTCCGCTTTATAGAGACTTTACCTATGAGAATTTGACTATAAATCCATCCATCCGTACACGGAGTATCTGTTATACGGAGATGTCCAATTTATAGGTTGTACTCTTTATAGAGATTTCAGGTGGTTAGGAATGTTTAGAAAAGAGAAATTCCTTGCCTTCAATCCTTTATTGGAACGATCATTTCTTCTTGTTTTCAGAAGTTGTGTTCTTGTGCCTGATGGAGAAATAAGCTCAATGCTGACATGCCCACGATGACGATGCTTCATAGAGAGAACGACTTGAACATGTTCTATTGTTTTGATTTCGGATGAAGTTTCGGAACAAACGGATGAATTCATTGTAACAAGAATTGTTCCAGCACTTGGTATTGCCCTATTGAAAGTATTCTGCAAATTACATAAGATTACAGAAACAAAACACTAACATGGATATTCATTTTACCAAGCATAACCCCTCATCTCACGTGGAGTAATACTACAAAGCAATCGTTCAACACAAACGTACGTACGTCCCACAAACAATCGAATCTCATACTACCACAGAGCATACTACTATCGAGCATAACCCTCTCATCTCACCACCACCATTACCACCACTATACCTGACGAAACAACAGCTGATATAACTGATATAACTGAACGGAACGATCTCACTTCCACCCCATCCAATCCCCACTCCAACCAACCCTAAACCACCGGCATCGGAAAAGCAACTGATCGATTCTGAACGCCAACATTTCATATTCAGACATAATGGTTTTTTATTGGCCAGAAACTTTTAATCTTTAACCGTTGAATAACTCACCAAGGTCCAGCACTTTTATCACTCCAACATGTTCTTAGATCTGCTACGTCACTCCATCCCTGAGCTTTTTCGATCATGGCAGCCACATCCATTCGACCAAAACCGAATTTCTGATTGAACCATTTGCCCGCTCCATTTCTACGCCATCCCTCGTCCAGTGGACTTGTCATGAAAGATGTTTCCACTATGATATGCTGCACATCCCGCCACGTTAAATTACCGCTAAAAAAGGGCGAGAAAATTCCTTTTTAAATAAATCATATTGATCAGCTCAGAAGAAAAATACCAGATTATATTTCTTACTTTGCTTCCAACAACAATGCGATCATTCCAGAAGCTAATGGTGCTGCAGAGGATGTTCCCTTAAACTCATCAGTACATTTGTGATTCAATGTAGTTGTAACCTAGCAAGTTTATTATTCAATAAAAATCATTCAGTTCAGAAGGATTTCATTTAGGCCCTCAGCCCCAAAATCACGTTAAAAGGGACCTCAAAAATGGAAAATTGGAATTTTTGAAAAAAAAGACCATAAAAAAACAAGAATAAAATACTATAAGACCATAAAGAATTAACAGAAACTTTATAGTTATAGCGGTTTCCTCAAACCACTGTGACGTCATCAACTAAATCTTTAAAGAAAATAACGTTCAGTCCTGTGTGTTTTAACAATTAGACACATGTTATTGTATCCTTTATATAATCAAGATTAATGAGATTTCACATATATTTTTTTTTAAAAGAAGTGATTTGGAAAACTTACAATTTTATTTTCTTTTTTCTCTCTATGAGAGCCTCCACTATATGTAACAGCCAATGTTGAGGCGCAACTTTCTGTGTAATATGTGGATAGACCATGATCACTAATGGCGCCAATAGATATGGTATAAACACTTGTAGTATATCCATCACAATTGCAATCGTCATCTGTCAAACCACCATTTCCAGTAGCCCATACAAAAATTGAACCGCGACCTTGTCTGCCCTAACAACAGTATGACAAAATAGTATCAAATCAAGTAGAAACAGATAAAAAGTTAGTCAAAGGTTTTGACTAAGGATTTACTGCACTTTATTTATCTTCTTCAAACATTACCTCTCTTACACCAAGTTCAAGAGCTTTGCTAGCAAGAGTTCCGGGCCGACCAAACCTTTTCCCATCATCCTTCGGTCCCCATGCACAACTATATATATCAATAAATTCCTTTTTGAAACTTAATGCACTTCCTTCTATTGTATCTGTCACATTACCATCAAGCATTCGAATACCTATAAAAGAGAATTAAAAAAACAGTTATTTTGGAGTTATTTGCCTTGTGAAGCAACTTTTTAAAATTGGGTAATAAATTAGAAAAACACAAATGCCTTACCGCCAATGCTGCAATTAAATGCGACACCAACTCCACAAACATTATTGCCTGCTTCAGCAGCGACTTCACCTGCACATTTAGTACCATGGCTACAACAAGAAACAAATAAACATTTATGACCAAATTGATAAAGTGATCCAACAAAATTACTAATAACTAAGTGAATTCATTCGTTGTGATGGAGTATGATTTGCTCGAGAATGGACCGGCAAAACAGCCATTTATTTATTTATTATCCTGTCCTTTTGTTTTGATTTCATTCACGAAAAATATTTTTAAGCCCTGTCAAATGATGTCTTTTTATGGACCCAATCACTTCAGGAAAATAGCGATGTGACGTCACTTTACGTCATCCCAATTATTCTTTAAAGAAGACTCTACATTGCAGGGATAATAATAAAGTGACCAACCAATTGTTTGGGTCAGATACTCTCGGCATAGGATCTCCATCATAATCATTGAAGTCATAACTCGCTCTTGCATCCTAACAAAAAGAGAAGAACATGTGTCAAACAAATGTCAGTTAGAACACATTCAGTAAGAAATCAGTTAGAAACTTTCACAATCTTCTGTAACTCACATAATTTTTCCTCAGATCTGGATGAGTATGATCTAGTCCTAAAGAAAAGAATTGTTTATTCAGATTACAATTGAAACTCAATGAAGAAATATTATGATGATTCTGTCCTCAACTAGAAAATCAATCATACCATCATCTAGGATAGCAACGACAACACCTTTTCCAGATATGCCTCTAGCCCACACTGGCAGTACATTTATATCCAAACCAGGGGGGCCACTTGATTGACCAACATTGTTCTGTACAAAATTTAAATAATATAACTAATTTTTGACCCTGCAGTAAATTATTTGCAAAACATCTGTTTCATATTTTATACTTTCTGGATTTCTCTTCTTGGATCACTTATGTAGTAATTTCATCTCGAGGGAATTTAATTTTCAAAAAAATATATTAAATTCTTTTTATAGAATACTTTCAGGTTGCTTGCGCAAATAAAATTCTTACAAAATATGAAATCCAATTGCTTCTTGAAAATAAGTTCTCTCAAACAGGGACCTAGTTTGCATGAAATCTTTCTTATTCACACAAACATTGAAATCTATACTTGATAGATTTATCCTGAGTTCATGTTTTTATGTCACATTTAGACCTGGTTATCAGTAAGACTTCGTTTCTGTGCTGATAAGTACTTAACAGTGTCCTACAGCAATTTGTATTTAAGAAAATGTATAACTAAAAAATTAGTGTGAAGTAATGAAATGAATCAAAACAAGGTCTGTATTGACAACCAAGTCAAAATATGATATGGAAACATGAACTCAGGATAGGTTTATTCGGAAAAACAAAACAAAACAAAGATCTCCATCGCAGAGTTAATAATAATCAATCCAGCATACCAAATACCATTGGTCATTGTACATCGGATCTTGTATTGAATATGCCTTGGAATGGACAGTTTGAATATAATCAGGAACAACAGATCTTTTTTCTCTTTCAAGAACATGCTGCTGCTCAGCCCATTTTATCTGTTTTTAAATAATAGAATGTTTGATGTTTGAAATTTGAAGAATTGAAATTGAAAAGAATTGGAAAGTATCATGAAACAAAGTGCTCACTTTTTCTTCTGACAGCAATGTTGCAATATTATCAATTTCTCGACGTTTTCTTCTTCCCTTGACTTTTTTACGAAGAAAATGGTAATAACCAGGAAGACTCCCAATCTAAACAGTTGATAATGAAGGGTCATAAATAATCCTGGGTTTATTCAACAATATATTAGCTCATATGGATGCAGGAATATGAAAAAACAAAAACGTGTTCAGATTTTATTGTCAGCTGTATTTAAGGTACAAATGTTAATGTGTCAAGAAAAGTAATCCAAAAATTGATTACATATGTCATATAAGTTAGAATTGGACAAAAAAACATAAATGGGGGAAAGGTGCATTGCACCAAAAACAAGTGTAAGTTTTTGTGCTGCTGTATAATAGTACATAAGTAAGCGACAGGGAGCTTTCAGTCCCCTGGCTTCTACATGTTACAGTTGGCTCTTCTGTCTGCCAACTTGCAACTTCATAAGCCAGAGATACTTATAGCATTGGTCTAGCTTGGCCAAAGCCAGTGTGCATTCAGTTAACGACTCCAAATAAACTTATCGGTGATAGCTGATTCTAAAATTCGCAAACAAATACATATGATCGTATAAATAATTAATATTATTTTTAATAAGGCAGTGTCTGCATGCACGGCAGTTTCTATTGTTTTCTTTTCCTTACATGCACGGCAGTTGACTTGATTACTCGTTTACTTTACTTTTAATGACAAAAATGTTTGAATGGTAGAGTGCCTGCTCCCCTTACCGCTATGTGCCACTTGCCGCTAACTGTAACTTTGATCGTTCCTTTCGTTCATTTAAAGATAACAAATCAAACAAAACTTAATGTTATCTGAAAATATTGACATTCAGCTATCATTATGGAAAGTTTCAGAGTGAATCAACAAATACTTACTGATTTCTAGCCAAAACATTAACATTAACGTTCAATTAGCGTCAAATCATCCGAGGTGATAATCAGTCATAGGCTCGTCATCCAAGAAAACATGAAATTAGGTTCATAAAATTAGTCCCCTGTGCATGCTCCTAATTAGCGCTATTCCCATCACGTGTCTGTTTTTTTTTTCCGATTAAAAGTTGACTTGTCGAGACTGCACTATTGTTTTATAAAAAAACTATGCTGATAAAAATATGGCTGCCTTCGATTTGTAAACAATAAAGGCATGTATTTTTATAAGCTTGGGTTGTCGTTTATCTGCAGAATCAAAGGGGAAAAGCAGTTACATTGAGAGAAAAGGGATTAAACTTTTTGTATGAACATCATATTCTATAAAATTTCGTTTTCCCCTATGATGTTTGCGATAGCAGTATTTTTTACCAATCTTATTCTGTTTGTTTATTCCTGTTGATTTGAAATATAGAATGACCAATTGTTCTGCTAAATCCAATTAGTTGTGTTTTCTCGTTCGCAATGAAGAATTTTGCAGCATTAAAATTAAAGTTAGCGGTAAGGGGAGCAGGCACTCTATATTACACCCCGTGCACAAAAAACTGGGCCTGCTGGGCATTCAGACCTTTTGTTTAAATAAAGGAGAACTCGTGAGTTTTTTGGAATTTAGGCATTGTTAAAATGTATATAGCAATAAGTTTTAGGTCATTTCCCAAGAAGTGATGTATTTTAATGTGTTGCGTGACACTCTAAATTTGGACAAAACAACGATTAATCTGGTCACCACTAATGTTCTTTGCAGGATAATTGCTGTTTCAATATTTTTCTTATATATAGATTTGCTTCAATAAGGCCACTGAGGAAAAAATATGAGCCACTTACTTGACCAAAATTGATAAATTCATGCTTTTCTGCAATTGTGCTAGCCAGTTCATTATTTCCATTTTCGATGTGAACAGCCCATGAATCAGTGAAATGTATCTTTTCAGAATCATCTGTGCAGAATACAAGACAGAGCTTCCATACCATACAAAGAAAGCATACATGTAAGAAAGGAAACTTCATATTTACTTAGCCAGAGCTCTTCTTAAAGCTGGCTTTATGAAAATTCTAAGATTTTGTATATGAAAGTTATGGCAATATTTATTTACACATTTTCTCCATTTTCTTTAAAGTAGCTATATGCACCCTTCAATTGGAAAAATAAATTATTCTTACCTCAATGTTTATGCATATTTCACACTTCAATGAGCCTCATAATCAAAAATCACACGCTTGCAGAACGTCCCCATGTTTTGTTGTTTGTTCGTGTAAACAAACACGAAAGTTTCACGGTTGTCGATAACCTTTCTAATTTTGAAAAATGTTTTGTTTGCTATCGCCCGGTTTCGGCGAATTAGAAATTAGGAATCGATGCTGACATCAGCAAAACAATGTAAACAAATCAGACACTCGATAGTAATGGCGTTTGTTGGAAGTATTGTTGTCACATTCGTTCTTTTTCAAGTTATCTTTTTTGTTAAAAAACTTGTGCAAGTTTTCCCAAATATTCGGCACTCACGATGGTACAAATTAACGACAGTTGCATGCCATTGTGGTCCCGTTATTATATTTATCATCACAAGTTTAATTGTATTTTTCCATAAAATCATCAAGCTCAATTTTGATCAGCACTTGACACCTAAATGGGTGCCTTTAGTTCATTCAATATTTGTGGTGTATCTATGGATCAATGCAACTTTTAATTATTTTGCAGCTATGATAACAAAACCGGGATCACCACCTGATCGTACTCAATTAAACCTTAACAAAAGACCTGATCTTGAGTTCTGTGCAATTTGTCAACGACTTCAAAGTTACGGGACACATCATTGCAATGACTGTGGAATATGTACAAGAATGCTTTGTCATCATAGTTCATTTGTCAATAACTGTATTGGACTAACCAATTTCGCTTATTATTTCAGTTTCCTGTGTTATGCGTTTGTTGGTCTCTCATATGGGATGTATATGACATACCCACCATTTCATGCTTGCTTTCTTCATGATCACACTCAAGCTGATGTGTCTGTTTATTATCCAGCACTAAGTTTTCAAGTTTGTCAAGACATTGGAGAAATTCCATTGTTTTTCATCATAGTTGTTGTGGCTTTAGTTGTTATTGGAAGTCTATTGACCACTCATTGTCTATTACTTGCAGCAGACTTTTCAATGATATCAAGTATCAAGTACATACAAGAAAAAAAATCACTTTTGAATTTTATGAAACAGTTCATAAAAAAATGTTTTCAGAAGCATAGAAGAATAAAGTTTGCTATGCTTTTAAAATGCCGAAAAAAATCTTGGAAGTACTTTTTATTCCCTTCTTTCAATATTTTACCAGACGATATGACTGTTGAGGATATAATCGATTCTGGGGACCACAGTTATGTCAGAATGATATGATGCTACTGAATGATGCTATTTAATTTTTAAGAATGTAATTTTAAGAATTAAAAATTATTCTAGTCACCAAAAACATGCAGTCTGGGTCTTGTTTTCTGAACATCATAAGTCATAAACCTCATCGTTTGGATTGCACTCTGTAAAGTACCAGTCTATAAAATCTTGGAATCACCACCAAACTCCCTTACCTTTCCTTCGCTTCAGAGAAATGAGTCGTAGCCAATGAAAGAAAAATTTTGTCAGTCATTATTAAATGTTTTTGTTTCATTATTTGTTTATTTCTTCTTTTAACTAATTCAGTCAGGATCTTAAAAATAGGTGTATATCTATTTGCCACTTGTCTCTGTGCTTGTCCTGTGCTTGTCTTGTGTACTGTATTGTGTGTGAGCAAGCTTGTATTTTGGGGTTTTTTTCTTTTTCTTTCTTTTTCTTATTGTTACTATTACTTATCTAATTATTCCCTTGTTAGTACCGTCAACGGTGGCCTATGCGATTATAGCTGTGCTATTTGCTAGCGTTTCCGGGACAGACAAAAAATTTTTTTTTTTTATATGAGACAAGTAAAAGTTGTATATATGATAAAGTTTTTCTTTTGAAAATATATTTATTCAGTAATTAATTGCCTCGTGTCGGTTTGAATTGAAAAATTGAATTGAATTTGCGATACACAAACTTGCATGAAAAGCTCCGATATTCTAGGCAATTTTCCTTGACTAAAGTAGACTGTAGTATAGTAGTATATTATATATAAACAAAATTATTTGATTGATTTATGAAAACAATACAAACTTGATTAATTTTAAAACGTATTATTTATTCAGGATTAAAAATATGTCATGTTGATTTATATCACTTTGCTTTTCTTGTGAACAACCTGTGTCATTTTATCGCAAATTTTAATGCGACCTTCAGAATCAACCCCTAATTTCACGTTTTAGATTTCTGTTACTGCGAATATAGAAAAGAGATTTGACAAGGCAGATTTTAAAAAGCGTATCTGACTGTGTAACCTCTTTTCACCCTAAACTTGAGTGAGGAGATTATATGTCGAGAGAAACGATTACGATGGCCCGGAAGGATCAGAATGCGCGCACTTCAGGAAACTCTCTTTCTCTTCCAGGGAAACAGAAAACACTATGCTTTTCTTTACAAACACTTCAGATTTTCTGCGATGATACTGTTGACTGAAATTCGTGTATTTCTTACTGAATTTATCCGTAGTCCATGATTCATGATTCTTTATTGCCAATAACACATTTTTTTACACATAAAATAATAATGGAGGAAAATGACAAAGAAAATGTCGGCCCCTGCTGTTTCTACAGCTGGAAGAAACACTTCAATGATCAAGTTTCTTCAAAGAATGGACCTATTAAAAATCTCTACACTCTTAAATGGGGAAATCAACTACCAAAGCTGACATTTGACATAAATTTTCTTCGGTAACCCAAGCAAATTAAAGGACCTTTTTTCCCATTACGAAAAACTTCACAAAAACTACAAACAAACACCCGCGTTAACCCGCGCTCTTTCTGTTCGATGCATTTTACTCTTTGCGCTTTGCCTTAATTTGTGATATAACGATATTCTCAATGTGTTCTAGACATTTCTCTTTTGGATTTCTACAATGGTTTCTTTCAAAGCAGTAAAAAATCTCCCCACTGCAGGATGTTTTTTTCTTGGATATTAGTTTCATTAGGAGAAATGGTCTGGATTAGGTCACAGTAAATGTCCCTCTTATCCTTGTTGCCTTTTTTTTAACCTTTTTTCTTAAATTGGAACAACGTGTTTTCCCTTAAGAATCCATGGGTGCGATGGAATCAAAAGTTAATAATGAGGTTGTCAGATATGTTTTTATTCTGGACATTCCTAATGTTTCATTGAAATTTCGATTTTGTTTCAGACAAGATACCTGGCATTGGTGTAGTGTTTCCAATACCACTAACCACCTCTAATGACATGGAGAAGCAAAATGTATCCCTTAATTATCTTATTTATAAAAATTAATAATCATCAACACACCAGCACCCATTAAGCTCGATTCCCATCTGGAAAGTGAGCCTTAAACTTTTGGACTACGTTAGTGGGCTTCTAACAGCAGGCTTCTATTTGGTGTACTTACATTGCATAGACCGGCCAAGCTTTTTTCATTAGTTTTAATTGCTCTGCTAATTCTTCATTCTCGGGAGAATATGCCATCTTCTACAACGCTCAGAGCTTCTGAACGCTTTACGTTTGAATAAATTGGTGATATTTCTCAACGCCATTTTTCAAGAATTGTTTTTATGCAATATTGTGTGCTTCTTATACACTATACGCTACTAAAAACATGTCTAAATTACTTATTTATTTGGAATAAGATTGTAAATTACAATGACTTGCATAACTCTTACTTTATGTCGAGAGAAAAATGAACAGTTGTCCTCTTCTATCACTGTTCCATGTTTTATATTTCAAACTTGAGATAAAAAAGGACATATATCATTTCTAAAGACTTCAGAATGGCTGGATAAGATGCCTGAAATGTAATTACGTCAAAAACTGTTTTTATTATACAAAATATGAAAGAAACCAGTGATAAAGGTATAACTAAATTTAATGTTCCAATAAACAATATTTCTAAATTTGTAATAATTATCAAACTTTTGCCATCCAGTCGATAATTTTAACGATCTTCCGAATTTTGGTTCTTCGAATCATCAGTTTCATTCATTACTTTGTCTAACATGGCCCCAAATTCATCAGAATCGATAACATTATCTTTGTTTTCGTCAAATTTCTGAAAATCGTCTGCGATCTTTTCAAATTTCTCTTTTAAATGTTTTGGGACACGTTTCATGAATCGACCAAATTCTTCTTTTGATAACCCTGGTGAAAGATTACAAATAGATTTGAAGAAATCACTTTTATACATATCTAACATCCTCTAATTAATTTGAAAACTATATCTACCTTGATCATTATCCAACATCTCAATATCCGCTGCAATTTTTTCCAACAAAGAACGATCCATTGCTCGCATTTTCTCATTAAGTTGAGAAAAGATCATTTCCTGTAATTTTTGGAATCCCTAAAATACAAAAATCGTCCATCAAAACAACAATACCACAAAATGTATGAATAGGAAGACGTGTGAGGTGACACCCTAATACTTACTTCCAACTGCTCTTGAAGTCCATCTCTAATTCTAGCTAATTTTTCATTTTCTTTCAACAATTTCTCATAAATTCCTCGGAATTTTTCAGCTTGCGTTTTCAGATCGGTCACTGTTAATGTTAACTGTTTGTTGTTCTCAATGAAAACATTGTTTTGCTCTTGTAAAACCTTGTTGTTTTCGGCAAACTTTTCATTCTCTCCGGTAATACGATCTACCTACAAACAAAAGACATACACTATGCATTGAGGAACAGGAAGATAATCACAGAAAGAACCATAAATAAGAAGTACCTGGGATTTCCCCAGCAGAGATTTAGAATGTGTATAGTAATATTACCTCTTTCTTCAGATTTTCATTATTTTCAGCAAATTTCTTATTTTCTTCAGCCATTCGATCTATTTCGGCTTTCAATCTTGCAATCTCATTTGCCAAATCTTTATTATTTTCTGCAAGTTTGTTGTTCTCTTCTCCCATTTTGGAAACTTCCTTCTCTAATTTTTCATTGTTTTCTTTGAATTTTGCGTTTTCTTCTGTGAATTTGGAAACTTCACCTGTCAACTGATTAACTTGACCTTCTAATTTTTTGTTATTCTCTTGAAACTTATTGTTTTCTTCAGTCATCTTGTTCACTTCTCCCTCCAGTTTATTTACATTTTCTTCTAATTTTTTATTGTTTGCTTCGTATTCCTTATTCAATTCACCCATTTTGGAAACTTCACCCTCAAGCAGCCCAACTTGTGCCTCTAATTTGTTGTTGTTCTCTGAGAATTTATTATTTTCTTCAGCCATCTTGTTGATTTCACCACCTAACCGATTAACTTCAGCTTCCAATTTATTATTATTTTCTTCAAATTTCTTGTTTTCACCTTCCAGTTTGTTTACAGACTCTTCCAGGCGGTTGTTGTTCTCTTCAAATTTCTTGTTTTCTTCTTCTAATTTCTTATTATTTTCTTCAAATTTCTGATTTTCACCTTCCAACTTGTTAACGGATGTTTCAAGACGTTTGTTGTTTTCCTCAAACTTTTTGTTTTCTTCTTCCAGTTTCTTGTTGTTGGCAGAGAAGCGATCATTTTCACCTGACATACGATCAACTTCAGCATTTAACCTTGCAATGTCCTCTTTACCTTTAGAATTATCACTAGCAGTTTGCTGTACTTGTTGCCCTAGCTTTTCAATAGTAGAAGCACTTGTTTCGAAATCAGGAGTGATGATCAGGTTAATTTGACCACTGCATCCACCAAGCATAGTCGCAGACTAAAAGACAAATCTTGAAATTGAGTTTCTAAATTACCACCTTTATTAGGTTCATTAGAGGCTCAAATTCACTGAAATGGTAAGCACCACCTAAACACCGCCATAGGCTTAAATTCACAGCAAAGAAAATTGTCCCTGTCCCTATACTTTCTCTGCGTCAAAGGGATAGAACTGAAGGTTAAGTAATAGATGTGGTTGGCGGTTTTGGAAGTTCTAAGAGCATCTATTTCTATTCTCTCAGGATATCAAATACGCGAACACAAAAGTAGGCTCAGAATGTAATATAAGACAGAATATAAGCACCAATTATCCTGGTCGATTTTTGCTAGTTATAAACAGAAAAGCACTGGTATAGTAGTAGCAATAAAACTATGAAAATTATCAACATTTTACCTTTTCGGTCGGTTGTCCTTGTTTAATATCAGAAAAAGACACAAAACTATACCCCATGAATACATCTTTTGTGATTTTGTTTTTATCCCAGATGGATAGTGCAATAACATCTTGTCCTTGTTGGACAGAAAAATCAAATTCTTCATTCCAATCAGGATTTAAATTGTTACTGATATGTTTTGTTTTGTGTGATGTTACACCAAGCTCCAACATGCAGTATGGATCACTTGTTTGAAACGTTTCCTTGTTCTGTAAACCTCTTCCATTTAGAATTTTCACTTTCATTTTTCCACCAGCCATTATTGAGGATATGTTTTCAGCTAAAAGATTTATAGTAAACGGAAAAGATGTGTAACACTTCCAATATTTTTAAAATGTTTCGTGATATCAAGATACAAGAAAAATATTCAGTTTGAAAAACTAAGAAAACCATTAACAATATCTTCCGTATCCAACCCTGTACGATTTGTATATTATATTATAAAAATAAAATAAAATCGAAATGCGTTAGGTACATTTGTGCCATATTTACTATTTGAAACAAACAACCTTTCGTTTAAAAAAACTTTTAAGTTTGCAAACAATAAATCTCTTTATGTAAACTTTTTTGTTGATTTTAGAAGTTGCGCAAGGAGTTAGCAACTACATACTGTCAAATTACAACTCATCAAACATTACTGTCAAATAAAACCTCATCAAAAACACATTAAACGACGATCAAGTGTAGATACAAAAACGGTTGATTGATTATAGACGAGTTGCAGGAAAACATGATTTTTTTTGGCCGTGTTTACATGCACGGCAATCGCTATTGTTTTCTTTTCCTTGCCTATAGGTTAATGTAACACGATGCGAGCTGGGTTAAACGGGGTAATGGTTATGTAATGCCTCGTTCTTTCAAATGAAAAAGAGGGACTTTCAACCAAAATTTTTAATGATCGCATCTTGTTAGATTAAAACATTCTTACATGCACGGCAGTTGACTTGATTACTTCTTCACTTTACTTTAAAAGAACGACAAAGATGTTTAAATGGTACACAAACTGCAATGCACGAAAAACTGCCGGGCACCCAGACACTTATATGATAAGTGAGACTTGCAACAATAAAGCTTGATTTTCACTATTAAAACGATTTAAAACTTAAGGCACCCTCAAAGTCTTAAGACAGTCTTATGATGAAAAACGATTTCTGTCTAAAGGTGGTTTAAACCCGCCTTTATAGTTATCAGCAAGAACAAGGTTACTGTTGATGGTGATCAGTACATGCTTCGTTTCTGTGTTGATAATTACTGAAATTGTCCCACACCGATTTCCATTAAAGCAAATGCATAATTAAATAATTACTGTCAATCAATGTAATGCACCAAAATGAGGTCCGTACTGACAACCAAGTCAAAATATAAGACGTAAAACATGAACTCGTTATTGGTCCGTTAGTTTTCTTAACCTGTTATTTATCGTGATTAAGAATTAGGATGTCGAAATTTATGGAGGAGCATGTTACCACCATTAGAACTTAAAAGAGAAACATGCATTAGTGATACGGACTGAAAACAGAAATTATGTTCCTACCCCTGGATCCGCTGCTGAAAATTATAATTTGCACAAAAAATTAGTAAGATTTTTGTGTTACCGAATAAAGCATTGCATGTATTCTGAACAATAAACCATATTCCAGTGTATCTCTGGGAACATTAAAAAGTATCCCGATTCTCCCGATAAAATTGTATAATTCAGTCAGAACGATCTTCTTCATAAACAAGAAAGATGAAACGATGGACAGGAAAAAAATCCAAACAAAGTGTAAAATAGTATTCGTGTATTTTATTTCTAAACTTCGAGTCCGCTTTGAAATATACTTGCAGTTTTTGTTACTAAGAGTATGTTCATCTCTTGGATTTAAATATATATTTGTGTTATCTTTATTCGAAAGTTCACAGTTTGATTCTGAAAAATTAATACAAAAATTAATCACAGTAAAGGTTGGTTCACACTAAGCGTTTATAAGGGTTTATTAAACATTCATTTCCCGTATAACGTTTTAATTACTTCGAGTCTTCATTAGGTTTATGTTTTTATGTTCCCGAACCATTCCTGAGCAACACTTCTTACTTTTCCACTGAAACATTTATGTTCCCAAGGAATTGTAAACTTAAACGTTAGCGATAAACGCCTGGTGGAAACCAACCTTAACGGAATAAAAAAGGTTGAATAAACATTATTACTTTGCATTGTGTCGGCTCCAAAATTTCCCCATGAGAAATACACCGATTATCCTCTGCTTACGATGGTCCTGAAGGCTCACCCTCTCTTGTGGCAAAGTGTTCTCTTCCATAAATATTCTTTGGCAAAGTGTTCTCTTCCATTATATTTTTGTGGCAAAGAGTTCTCTTCCATGATATTTTTATGCCAAAAATTTCCCATGCTTATTCAACGTAAAATTTTGTATTACAAACTTTTCGGTGAGAACTCTTTTAAAAGTGTTTGAAAGAACGAGGCAAAAGTTATTTATAAAGCTCAATCACCCAAACAAATTCTACAAGGTTTACACCATGAACTTTACTGATACAAGATTTCACTTTGAACTATATGGTATGCTTATGCTTACCATTTTAGTAAGTGAATATTAGAAAAAGAGATGGTGAATAAAAAAACATCCCCCACATTCTGCTACTACCACTGTTAATTAAGACCCCTATAGATATAGAATAGACCTTTCCCGAATTCTGATCACAATATTATGGCCTAGTTACTCTGTTGCGCCTTGTTTTGATGCAATTCACAATCCCAATTTATAACTTCCAATTCCCCTTAATGCAGTTAAAATCAATTTTGATATTGAAAACGAGGCGGAACATGTGATAATAATGTATTGAGAATCTCCTGCCTTACGGCGGTTTCTTCGTACCATCCGATTATCAAAACACTGAAAGAAACCCTGGGAACGAGGTACGAATTTCTGGCAAAATTTAAGTCCCAGTTTTCACAATGAAGTTTTTAAAAGTTTGTTAAAAGAACTATTAAATTTTTAATGGTAATTGTTTTAAATATGATTAGACATTTCCGAATTTCAGTTTAAAGATATTCTGTCTATCCAATCCGACCTCGTTTTGATGCATGGTATTTAATTACCGTAACGATTCAAATTAGCGCTATTTATTAATTTTGTGTCTTTTCTTCTTCACAAGTGAAACGAGAGAAAGAACTTTAGATTCTTAAAGGTGGATTTCAACAGAGCAGCATTTTGGGCCGTGGCGATAATATCGCCCACGAGATTTTGTAATGCATGTGCAATAGACACCGCTGATTCAGAGATTTTTGTGAAGTAGCACGCGAGAGAAAAACTTTTTAGTAACAACCAATCAGATTTATTCATTTATTTTCTGCAGCAAATGACCAACTAGGACAAGAAGAATTTTTGAGACTCGATTAAAACCACCCAAAAATTTGCATCAGGGTTTGGAATAACAAAAGCAATGCGGGCAGTCATATGTGCCGCATATTTCGCAAAAAGGATCCATAGAAAAAAACAGTAAAATTGATCAGTAATATTTGATCTCGCCAAATGAGCTCCAGCTGCAAAGGAGCGTCATGCTCGCAACATTTTTTATACGCAAAAAAGCATCCATGTTTTTGCTCATATAGAATGTTCGGGAAAGTGCCCAGGGTTCATATTTACTACCACATGGGGACCCTTGATAGGAGTTCGGTAAACTTTTGTTAAAAAAACCCTGAAACTACCCAAAGAAAGATTTCCTTAACGACTATGTTTTTAGAAACAACATGGAATGATTAAAAGCGAAAAAAACCGTTCTTCCATATTTTTTCCAGTTTATTAGAATAATCCGTCCCACTTTGGTTAAAACATACAGGTGTGATATACTGTGTGGGCCAGTAAGATTCTAAACTTTTTATGGCAAGGAAGTGAGGGAGTGCACAGAAATTTGAAGTTTTATTTACCAAACTGATGTATTTCTGTATTTTAAAAGTTCACATGAACGTGGTGTTTGTGTAGCGCTGATTTCAGCAGAGGAAAATCAGAAAATAACATAACAAAATCATTTATTTTTCATTCTTAATTCCTATTAAAAATCAAATGTCTACTGCATTCTAAAAATTTCCACATTAAAATGTTCCATCCATTCAAACGACTTAATATAATTTTCTAAACGTACGTCATTTAGACGTCACGCTTTAATGCGATATATTGGTGATCTACAAATGAAATTCAATTTCATAAAATCATAAAGAAGAACATTACTTAACATTTCAACATTCAAAATCTATTATCAAACAATATATTGCACAGCTACCATTTACCTGACGCACGGCGTTTATGGGATGGTGGCGTTTATTGGTGGAAATACGGTAAATGACGGTAGGTGACTGGTACATTACAGAATGATAGAAACGCATGGCAAAATATGATCGACTTATTGGATAGACTGGATAGACTAAAACATCTTGTATCAACCAGAAATCAACAAACACAAACTTGATCCACAAAAAGCTTCTGGATAATCACACGGTTGGCAATTTTATATTCACTGCAGAGAAATACATTTTTCGGTTCAACTTAGTAATGAAAAAACTCTTAAAGGCATACCGAACTACCAAGTATTACGTATTTTTGAGTGCATATACATGTTCATGAATTAGTGCAACGAAGATAATAAAAATGTATTCTTTAATATTTCTAGTTATGTTCTGTGCAATTCTATAGAACTTTTCTTGGTTCTATCTATCTTTGTTTTAGCAATCCTCACAGACAGACAATCTGGTAAACATTCACCAGACCTTTCTCTTAAAAATCATATTTTTCTGCTAAATGGTTAGCCATAACAGACTTTATTCTGTAGTATAAACATTATTGTGTTGTTTTAGAAGAACATTTACACTTAAATACTAAATTTATTGTGAAAACAGATTAGTACTTTCTGCTTGTATATTCTCTCGCTTAAATTTTAATTCGTGGGACCCACTAAATTGAAATAGATCCTAGGTAGTTCGGTATACCTTTAAGCCTATTTTCCACGAGGCGAAATCGTTCGCACAGACTTGACTTTGGCTCAGAAAATCGTATTTAACAGAGAGAGCATGTTGAAGGTCCGCTAAAATCAAATCCACGCGAACGATTCTGCCTCGTGGAGAATAGGTAACATATCAAATTCTAAAGGCTGCAACACACGATCAACAAATTGATCAAAAAGTGTAAACGTGTTTTTCATGAAGTTTGTCAATCTTTTCACCATCAATTTCGAGTTTTCAAACTTTTAAAAAAGATGGACATGTTTTCTAACTTACTCTTCAAAACTTTGTAATGTTTATGAAACTCTATCAATGTCGTTAACTTGCACGTGCAAAATTATCGAGCTTGAGCGTCCATTTAGAAATTTGGAAGATGTTTATTAAATTAATTGTGTATTTTAGTGGCGATTATCAATTAAATTTGAAGAAAAAGATTGATAAAAAAAATTTGTTAATTTAAATTGATCGTGTATAGCGGCCTTAAGAGGAAAAATTCATAATTTAAAAAATAAATAAGATCGAAACTTCTTCACGCGTCAAAAAATTTCATGTAGTAATAAATATTGAGTTTATTTCCGTGCTGCAGAATGCTCGGCCACCAAGGAAAAGAACATGGATTCATGATCCGATAAAAGATCGGATGGTGGTGCAAATTCCATAACTCGACCAGCATTCATCACAAGTACACGATCGCAATCCATAATGGTGTCAATTCTGCGAAAAAAGAAAATAAAAACTTTTGTTCTCTGAGATAATTGGAAGAACCAATTTTGAATGAAAGAACAATAAAAAAAATACCTGTGTGCAATTGTGAGAACAGTACTACTAGAGAACTCTGCACGTATCGTTTCTTGAATCAAATGATCGGTCTCAAAATCCACACTAGCAGTTCCTTCATCAATGCAAATGATCTGCAAATGAGATATAAAATTTGAAACAACAACAACAACAACAACAACAACAACAATAACAACAACAACAACAACAATAACAACAACAAGAGAAAACAAACAAACATCTATAAATTGAATGAACAGGTTTATTTTATGATTAATCTAGAACGTCACCTTTGCTTTCTTTAATAATGCTCTAGCAAGACAAAGTAATTGTTTTTGTCCAGTGGAAAAATTTTGTCCTTTCTGTCCTGCCATTCCAACCAAACCACCTATGATACGAGGAAAATATAATATTAAAAATATGAAAGAAAAGGAGAACAGAGCTAACAGTCCAGAAAGAACTTATTTCAATCAAAAGTATACCAAGATCTTGAACAACTTTCTTGAGATGACATTTTTCTAAAACATCGAGCATCTCAAATGTTGTATAGGTTTCAGTTGGATCCAGATTCATTGCGATCGTGTCATCAAATATGAATGGATCTTGTGGTATGATTGACATTTTGGCTCTACAGAAAAATGGAATCTCCGTGACATCATTCAGATATTAAGGAATTCACCTCTGGAACATTAGCAGTTTTCGAGCGACTGAAAGGAAACCAATGTCATTTATAAAGGAGTTTTTCTTACCGAACCTGTGAATTATGAATATTTTTAATATCAACTCCGTCAATGATTATTTCTCCATGGTTTAACGAAATAGTTTTAAATAATATGCGAAATAAGCTACTCTTTCCAGATCCTGTGCGGCCACAAATACCAATCTAAAAATGAATCACCAGGAATACATGGAGCAGCACATAGATCAGAAATTATTCGCTGTAAATGCAAAATTTAAATTTAAAAATAAAATCTTAGGAGGAGAAATTAATGAATGGATTATACTCTGTACCCAATATAATACTACATCTAATTGATCAAACAAAGATTTCTCTCAACAAGCCATCGGATGAGGACGAACCACCTGTTCAGACAATTTCATAGTAGATACATTCTTATGCAGAACTTTCGGTTGAACAAGCTTATTGAAACATCTGCTGAACACATCTTTAATGACAGCAAAATAGAGTAACGGATTAATGACGGAGTTTAAAAACGCTAACGTCATTAAAGAGTTTTGGATATCTTTGATAAGAGATGTATCCACCAATATACCAGATATCTTCACACACGCAAAAATCGAAACAGGAATCCAGCAGGCTGAAAAGACAAGAACAGCTTTCCACGCCAGCTTGGACATCTTGGCACTCACATTGGAATGAGTTCGCTGTTTGCAAATGATATTTAATTGGTTCTTCAGTTCAAAATTTACGTCGCCGTTCGATGGGAAAGCATGGATATGACTTACTCGACGATAAGCACTCGCCATTTGCTTGTTGACATGTTTTTTCATATATCTTTCTTGCTTTCTCAAAGTTTTCGTGATGATCGTATAACAAATGATGAAGATGACGATAGCTGGACAAGTGAGGCAAGGGAAAAGGATATCCGAATATCGATCATGCGTTTCACTTTTCACTTGAATCCGAATGCACGTATACATAAGTACCACACAAGTAAACGCCAACACCCAAATTACCACGCACGACTTCAATGCATTATTATGCTTGAATGTGAATCGGGAAAGAGGTTTGATCACAGTGAGCATGCGCAGAATTGTGAGACTAACTAAATTTAAGACAGATATTGCTAGTGACAAGCGCAAAGCAAAGTACCGCATAATGTGTGTTGTGTTGATTACAGTCTTATTCTCCTTCAAGGGTCCGTTTGACAGCAAAGTTAACACTTTGATAATAAGAATTGATAGACCAACGCACAGATCTGACAGCGATAAGTTAAACACAAAAACCATGGGAATGGAAAGTTTCTTTCCTCCTCGATGTTGCAAAATCTTGATAATTTCAACGATATTTAAAACAACGATCATTGCACCAATGGCTGGACTGACGTAATTAAATATCACAGCATTCAGTTCCATTCTGGTGATCACAAGTTCAACCATAGATTCGGTACTGCTTTCTTACTTCATATCAAATAAATACAACATAGTTACTTCTAGAGAACTCAATTACTAAACGGGGGTCTCTTTTCACAACTCTTCAGGGGGTGAAATCAAAGTGTTTTCCAATCCCATGAACAGGGTGATACAAAAATTATTCAAGTCAATTCTAGTTTTTTTTTTTAGATTTTCCAGGGTGATAAAACAAAAAGTTAAAGTTAAAATGATTGCAAGATTGCTTTAGAAAGTTCAATGGAAGATTATGTAAAACAGGTGTTTTTGGCTTGGTGGCCACCCTGTTAGGGTGTTTCCACTTTTTTATATTTTTCATATTTTTTCACCCTTCAAAAATATGAGTTTTTTTTATAAGAAAAGTAAATAACACAACCTGAAAAGGAAGTACGATTAGTGAAAAGAGACAGGCAGGTGAAATAATAAACTTCTTAAATAATACTTATTATATAACATATATTACTACATAACTACCTATGCGAATCAAAATATATTCTACTAGGTCATGTACATGATGCATTATGGGGGAAACCTTCCTTTACGTATTTCTTCATGTATCTTGTTGTATAACACAAATGTTCCAGGACTACCTCACCGGGGAAATGTTCGTCACCTAGCCAAAATGTCCTAATTTTCCACTAACGAAATAGAGCCCGATAAATTATTCTATAAAACTAAGTGACCAAGTGTTCTAAGCATACCTTTTCTCCAGCTCTTACATAAAAAGACACATCGTTCAAAGCATTCGGTAAACCATCTCTAAACATTCATCAAAATCAAAATTAAATAAAGACAATATTAAACAATTAAACAGCAAATAAATCGTAATAAATTGGTACTATGTATGAACTGAGAAGAACATTCTCTGTACCTGTACTGCAGCGAAACATTACGGAAACATATGACTCCTTGCTGAGGCCAGAAGTTATCAGCCTGAAAAATTCATTCAGATGGTAAAATAAAATAAATGCTGACAAGCAATAGTTTCCTTAAAAGTAACTTTGAATATGTTTCTGACGCCATCAATGTGACGATGTGACCCAATCAACGTGCTGAAAAGTTACTCATTAATTTTTCAATTTTAGAATGAATGAAAAGCTGGAAAACAACATACATAAAGAGTTCCTTCTGTTTCTTTGGGAGTATTATTGACATAATACACGACCCTTTCTACTGAAATCATCTGCTTCTCTGTTTCAGTAAACGTGGAAATCAGTCCACTTAAAGCTGGAGTGATAGCTAATGCACATGACAAAGCCAAACCAACCAAGCCTAAAAACAAGGAGAATTCGTTGTGTTATAAACCAGTAATTTTGTCGGATAGTTGTGCAAATACAAATAACTTCTCATTATCTTCAACAAATTATGATAACTAACCTGGCTTTACAGAATTAAAATGGTGTTCCATGACGGCCAGAAATGCAACAGATGTAACCATGGCGACGGAAATAAATCCTAATCGCAAACGTAGCCATACCGTGGCAACAAGACCTAAGTCAACAATAATAAACGGAAACATCGTGTACCGAGCCGACGCGTTTTTAAAAGTCACCTAGAGGTTATGTCATGTGTTATATCATGCGTTTCCTTCAATTTGACCTCACAACATAACAGAATTATACTGGTTGTCATGTATTATCTTTTCTCATCAGCGAGATGCATTGCAGCTGGAGCTCATTTGGCAATATCAAATAGATATACGTCATAGAAATTTCTATATATTAAGGCCAGTTTTTTGAAATGAATTTTTTTTTATGCCGATTTTGTGTTGATTCGATATCCCAAATATGCAGCACTTTTACTTTTTGGAAAATATAAATATTTCGACCATTAGACATTCGATTTGCTCATGAAATTGATTTAATACAAGTCCATACTCTTCAAAAGTATTTTCATCTTTGTCATAGAAATATGATTTCACACATTTTTTTATCAGCTTTTCAAGTTTTATCACATAGTGGTTCTTTTCATCTCATTATTCTGTGATTTTTGTTTTTGTCTGTTTAAGTACAGATGATTCACATCCTTTGTTTTCCTGCTTTCCAGGTTTTGGATTTTTGTATATTTTGTATACTTACACGCAAACCTTAATATAGTGATACGAATAAGACAACCAAACACATCTTGGAATGAAGAGATTCATTAAAAAACAATCAAACGAAATAAAAAACATAGAAATCTTACTTGAATAATTAGCACGTTGATTGAAATCTAATTTTCTCTCGTTTTCAGAAATAAATCGATGCGATTCTTTAAAAGCTCTGATTGTCATTAAACCAGCAAGTGTTTCAGAAAATTGTTCATATATCGGTGATAACGTCACTGTGGCCATTCGTTTTAATTCTCTACAAAACACAAGGAAGGTAGTTCATTCCACTTTCCACTTGAGTGGCAAACAATATTATTATTAATATTATTATTAATCATTATTTGGGTTCCATTTATATATAATGGTTCTTCTCCCTATCTACAGTACAACATATAGGTATAAAAAAATTAGCTAACTAGATAACAAGGAAAATACTGTGAGCGGAATAAGGTAAGAGCGGAGCTACTTGTAACAACAAAGTGATTGGATAAAGATAGCTATGAAATCATAATTGAAGAACACTGCGCTAAAAATATCACTATCAAGCACTATGGACCGTAATGGACCACGAAACAACAAGAACATCAAGTACAAAAAGATGACGTAAAAACTCACCTTGAAGTTTTGCGATAATAGTGTTGAGTGTAGTAATAAATCCCACAAAGAGGTATGAGTACTACTGTAAACCAAGGTAATCCGTAACATGAAATCACTATGGTGCCAACAACACCAAAAGCTTGTGATAACATAATGTTCATAACAAATGGCAAAGAATCATCTATTGAATACTAAAGTGATATATTTGATGGTGCATAATGAAATAACTAGCCTAAAGTTAGACCAGTCAGCCGATGCAAAGAAAACTTGCATTTTCATTAATGAAAGCACTTTTATGGAGGAATTGAAATGGAATTGAGATGGGATCATTTTGAATTCCTTGATAAAATGTAAGAAAAAACAAAATTCAAAGTTGAAATCTGCATTTCTATGTTGTAAGCTCAAATCCACACAAGCAAAACAGTGACGCTTTTAAATGGTGTTTGAGTCATCTAAAAGAAACGCACTTCCTCAGGGAGAATAAGTCACGAATTTATTTTATCGTTGGTTAATTACGTAATGATTACTAAGATTAGAAATGAGGGGAATATTGTATGTGTTATCGAAACTATCTATTGACTGCGAGTTCACAACACTTGCTTATTGAAAGTACTTTGAAGAGATTCTTTAAAAAAAACCTACCACATCAGATGAGAACCTGTTGATGATGCGACCAATCTAAAAAAACACATGTCTAGGTATTAAGCAAGTGATAATGGCCATTTCATTTTGGTTATACTGACGAATATAACATACAGGAGTGACGTCAAAGAATGGAACTGGAGCATGCATCATCACATTCATTAATTTCGAGTGGAGATATTTAGCTGCTTCAATACCACCATAAGCAAAAAGAAACGCTCGGAAAAAAGTGAATATCTAAAAGTCATGAATTATTCTCTGAAAATTATCAAAACACCTTTACAAAACAAGAAATTAACTTTGCAAATTTGAAAAAGAAAAGCTTTTGCAAAAACGAAACTTACTGTATTTGCACCAGCTATTGCTCCATAAATCATCAGATAAAACTTTATGCTGGAAGAGATGTGAAGTTTGCTATATACCATTTTCATGTGATCAGCAACATTCGTTTTATTGGAAACCTTACTGGTTTCAGGATGTGATATCCAATAAGCAAGCCACCAGTCACCAACATTTCGAGAAGCTGTAGGAGATAAAAAAGATTGATCCTGTATGACAACACTTCAAATATTATAAAGTTTCAGACAAAACATTTCCAAATCAATCCATACCTTGCATTAGCAATAGGAAGACAAGGACGCTTGGAGCAAGTATGTTACCAACTGATTTCCAGTAAGATTTATAAACATCAAATGAAACCACACCTTTTGCTTTTTCTTCCTCCTCAACTAATTTTCCTGAGAATGTAAAAATAACTACATAGTTTCCACAGAAATATTTTGTTCATGAGTTTCAACCGAAATATTGGTGTATTTATATTGAAATATTGGTATATTTATATTGAAGGCTGACTTTCATGCTACCCTATTCTTTGCTACATCCTTACTGACTTTCTTTTCTCTTAAATTTTCCCTTACTACTTCACTCCAAGTTTTCAGGGGCCGACACCTCCCTAAACTGAAACCAACCAGAATATCTCTGCATTTACTAGGCCAAGCATTAGCAAAAATCTTTCTATATTACCAAACCATTTCAGCCTCCTATATTGTATTAAGCTATATAACCGCTTCTGTTTCTCAACTCCAAACGAGATACTCTGTCACTTAAGCTAACCCCACACATCCACCTAATCATTCTTCCATCATTTCTCTCTAACCTTATAACGTCTTCTTCCTTTTCTGAGCAGGCCCCACTACCATATATAACATAACACTTCCTAAAGGTAAACCTCTGCAAGCTAGCAAAGACAACAACTCCCTTAACTTATCCCAACGGTAATACTATCTCCTACACCTCCTAGCTCCAATAATGTCCCCTGGGTAACAGAACTTTTCAACAATATCTACTGACTTGTAATTGTAATATACCTTTGTCAGCAACTTTAGACAAATCATCCAAGGGAACTTCATTTTCAGGCTAAAGGCAAAACAGTTTGATCAATAGAGACAATTCAAGTTATAATAATGTGTGTGATACAGATTGCCGACTTAGTTGTTAAGTGCTTGCTTCCAGAGCAGCTAGTCAGGGTTCAAATCCTGACGGAATCATGCCAGCAACCATAACATTCAACACACCTTAGCACTAAACAACTGAATTGATATCTAATTGGGTTGTCTAGCTGAACAGTTGAAGCAGACCTGAGGCTCTATGCAGGACTCACATAGATAACAGTTCGATCAGAACTGAAGAGGCTATAAATAACAATAACAATAATAATAATTTATTTTCTACTTTCGTGGAACTGGAAGCATCTAATTGTTTTTGTACATCCGGAAAAAAAAACTAAGACATTTAAAAGGAAGATATTTATTACATCAGGAGTATCATCTCGAAAGATAGAAAGTTAAGACTATTCAAGTTCAAATCCTAATCTTGAAAGAAATACAGAAGCATATCTAGGGTTAGCCAAAGAGTGGATGGACTTAGCGTTACGAATTTCTTTTCAATTGTAAGTGTTTTTCTTATTAAGTTTTCTTGTTATACTTTATACTCAAATAACCTTACTTTCTCCCAGAAATGTTTCTCAAGTTCTCAATCCGCCTCTGGAATGCAATAAAGAATTCAAGTTTTCGACTCAATTGGTTCATAGAGATATGAAAAGAGATAGGATAACATCAAATTGGGATTGGGAGCGAAATTCCATGTTTATACTTAAATATCTAATGTTGCTAAATATCGTTTCATGAATCGTGATTGAGCCATCTCTATTGAGTAGCTCTTCAAAAGAACATTCGTAGTCTCGATAAACAATTCTTAAAGCATGTTCATGGATATCATTTATGTTATTATTAAACAAACTCATTAAATGAGTCTTCTCTGCCTTCTGTCTATGTAGGGTGACAGTCTAGCTAAAGCCTATAGTTTATTACTGGCTCTTTTACGCAATCCTTTACATGATTCTCAAAAGTAAGCTTATTGTCGATAATGGCTCCTAAAAGTTTTTCACTATTGCTACTTTTGATTTCGATGTCACGTTATAGTCCATGAGGAGATGACATTTATCAGTGTTTGCTTTCATGTGGTTGTTTCTATTTTTAAATTACTTTATATTTTTAAATAATAGTGACTGATGTGTGTTGACTGGAACCATTCCCTTTTATGCAATAATTATGATATTTTAAATACTCGGTAAAAGTAAAAACAAGTGCATTTAACATGGACATCTTCATAAGAAACTAGGTGCTCCTTATAAGGAATCCAAAAATCTTCCTTTTTCAGAAAACCCAAACCAAATCAATGGTTTCGTTCTTTCAATATGTTACCATGGTTATACCATACTGTTTGCCTTGATATCTCGTAAATTATAAGCATTTTTCGCATATGCTAACTCCTGTGGGATCCAGGATGTTGTGTTGTAATAAGTGCAAATATTTTTGACATAGACTATAATTTATACAGACATCAGACAAAAGAAGTTATATTGTTGTGACTCTATCGCTTTTCATATCTCTATAAACGGTCAAAGGAAAGTTGAAGCAGTCAGTTAGTATGAATGTTCTGTTTATTTTGATAAGTGAGACAAACTTAAGGTAGATATTAATATCTTATCTTTTCCTTGACCAACATATAACCTCCTTGTATCTACATGTAATCATTGGCTTAAAGGAGCTACGGGATGAATCACGTGATCTTAAGAATTATGGTGATGCACCAAAATTCGATTTGAGATGAGGAGAAATGAACACAGAGATAAGAGAATAAAAAGAGCTATATAAACAACAGAAATTTTATTTTTCGTTAGCTCACAAGCACATTCAATGTGGTTCCTCCAGCCGGTCTGCAGATTCAATGAATATTTTGAAATGTGATAACACTACGGCTGCCAGGGAAAAGTAAACAAACGTGATTACCGTGTCATAGCCCCTTTAATTTCTTACTTATAACTGAAAATCAAATCAAAAATGTGTACTTCGACAGGACAATCAGAATTTATTCGCCAGTGATGGAATATTTTACAAAGCATATCATAATATTAAGTACAACATCCTAAAAATTGATTTCTATATTTACAAAATGTTTTTCTCAAAGATTTTCGTAAGGTTTTGTTCGTTGTCATATAAACTATTGGTGTTAGCAGTCCGTCTAAAGATTCCCAATGAAAGACAAATTGGGCAATATATACAGGGAAGTGTTCGTAAACCTGATCCCGATAAACTGCTACATAGGATGCATAAAATACTCCTGGCAACCAAATGATAACAAACAATATCACAACACCAGCACATGTTTGTAAAGAATTTAACTGTCTTTTGTAGATTTTTTGTTTCTCTAAATGAGTATCATGTGGAGTGCTACAAACAATATTTTTCATGATGGCAGATATTTGTTTCTTGACGGTTTGATATAGAAAGTAGTTTGAAGAGACAATGACGAATAACATCAACATCACTATAACACTTATAACCAAAGAACAGTATCTGATATCAAAGATTGTTAACATTGTAACAGTTATACCTACAAGAATGGCTCCAAATATTTGCAGAACAATCAAGTACTTCTTCGAGTATAGAAATGGGTAATATATTTTCACAACTTTATCTAAGGTTATTATGCCAAGAGAGCAAACAGCAAACAAACTGAAACCATTTGCCACTGCAAAACATGTCAATTGAAAACTGTTTACAATAGCATATTCTACTGAATTTAAACCAGTTACCATAACATGCACTGCTAAAGTTTTCATAGTCAAAGCTACAGCACATTGTGATAAACTCATGAAAACATAATATAAATTTGATCGATCTCCATGTAACAATCTATTTTTCAATATCATAACCACCAACACAACATTAAAAGAGAAAGTCAATGGAAAATTGATCAACATCATTGGTAATATCCAGAAAGTTTCTCTAGGCCATCCAGAATCTTTCTCAGCTCCTTTGGAATAGTTCATTATCAATTCCTAATGTTAGTCCATTTAAAATAAAAAAAAATAAAACAATATTATTTCAGTGGTATAAGGAGTGACAGAAATCTGAAAGAGATCCTGATCAAATTTTATGCAACTCTGTACATTGTGCATCTAACGACAAACTATTCCTTTCGAAACTATAATAACAATGTTTTTTAAAGAAAAACCTTTTTTTAAATGTAATTCAACATCCCACTAAAGATACATAACAATAATACATTACAATAGAACACAAACCTAACAACACTTATTGTCATAAGCTCTTTTAAACTATTTCCTAGATATACAAAAGGTTTTTCTCATAGATTTTCGTAACGTCTTGTTGGTTGCCATATAAACTACGGGCGTTAAAAGGCCATCTAAAGAGTCCCAATGAAATGAAATTTGAAAGAGATATATTGGTATACGCTCAAATGCTTGACCTTGGTAAACAACAACTACGATTGTTTTGCATAATGTTGGTAAGGAAATGATGACAAACAATAACACAACACCTGCACATGTTCGTAAGGAATTCAACTGTCTCTTGTAAATCTTTCGTTTTTCTATGTGAGTATCATGTGGAGTGCTACCAACAACGTTTTTCATAATAGCAGAAATCTGTTTTTTGACATTTCGATACAAAAAGTAATTTGAAGTGGCTATGAGAAATAGTACGACCATAAATGTACTATTTACTGCCAAGGCACTATAAATTATATCAATAAACATTAAGGTTCCAACAATAACACCAATGAGGAAGCAACCAACAATTTTCAACACAACCAAGTAGTTCTTAGTATAAAGAAATGGATAATATATCTTCATAACTTTATCTACAGTTATCAATCCCAAGGAGCAAATAGTGAGAGAACTGAATCCATTTCCAACAGTAGCACATGTGAACTGGAAATCATCTTGGATGGTGTCCTTTATTGAATTCAAACCAGTAACCATGACATGCACTGCTAAGGTTATCATTGTCAAAGCTACACCACATTGTGATAAACTCATGAAAACATAATATAAATTTGATCGATCTTCACGTAACAATCTATTTTTCAATATCATCACCACCAACACAACATTGAATGCAAAAACGATTGGAAAGTTAATCCACATCGCTGGTATTATCCAGAAAGGTTCTCCAGGCCATCTGATATTTCTTGCATTTGTATTTGTATGATTCATGTGAAAAGATCTGGTTTGTCTTCTTAATGAAATTTAAAACAACTGTTCTTGTTCTCAGTTCTATCAATAATCTCACGCTTAGTAAAAATAACTGGGGAAAAACTATTTGTTTACCAGAATATGTTGTTCCTTGATATTGTTCAACTATGTATTTCGCTATTATCAGTTATTATCAGTTATAAACCCATGGCTTTAAAAAAAATTAGAAAAATTGTGTTTCAAGCACAATTTTTACTAATTTAATGTACTACTTAATAGTGGACCAGTATAAACGTGTGAAGGATAATAGAATCTGATTGGACTAAAAAATATGAAAAATTTGGAAAGAATATGGAAGCTGATTGGAACAGAAACACGGAAGGAAATACAAATTTTTCTTAATTGTACTCCAAAGCAATACACATAAAAAATAAAATCAGATTTCAAAATCCTACCAAGGTTCACTATAAACGAAACAAACCTTTAACTTGATGCCTCGTTTGCTAAAAACCTGTAAGTAGATCAAAAATTGTACACATTTATATAATAAGTGCAAATATTTTTGACACAGCCTATAATTTATGCAGACATCAGACAAAAGAAGTTATATTGTTGTTACTCATCTCTCTTCATATCTCTATGAGCGGTCAAAGGAAAGTTGAAGCAGTCAGTTAGTATGAATGTTCTGTTTATTTTGATAAGTGAGACAAACTTAAGGTAGATATTAATATCTTATCTTTTCCTTGACCAACACATAACCTCCTTCTATCTACATTTAATCATTGACTTAAAGGAGCTACGGCATGAATCACGTGATCTTAAGAATTATGGTGATGCACCAAAATTTGATTTGAGATGAGTAGAAATGAACACAGGTATAAGAGAATAAAAAGAGCTATATAAACAACAGAAATTTTATTTTTCGCTAGCTCACAAGCACATTCAATGTGGTTCCTCCAGTTGGTCTGCAGATTCAATGAGTATTTTGAAATGTGATAACACTACGGCTGCCGGGGAAAAGTCAACAAACCTGATCGCCGTGTCGTAACCCCTTTAATTTCTTACTAATAACTGAAAATCAAATCAAAAATGTCTACTTCGACAGGACAATCAGAAGCTATTCGCCAGTGATGGAATATTTTACCGAGCATATCAAAATATTAAGTACAACATCCTAAAAATTGATTTCTATATTTACAAAATGTTTTTCTCAAAGATTTTCGCAAGGTTTTGTTCGTTGTCATATAAACTATTGGTGTTAACAGTCCGTCTAAAAATTCCCAATGAAAGACAAATTGGGCAATATATACAGGGAAGTGTTCGTAAACCTGATCCCGATAAACTGCTACATAGGATGCAAAAAATACTCCTGGCAACCAAATGATAACAAACAATATCACAACACCAGCACATGTTTGTAAAGAATTTAACTGTCTTTTGTAGATTTTTTGTTTCTCTAAATGAGTATCATGTGGAGTGCTACAAACAATATTTTTCATGATGGCAGATATTTGTTTCTTGACAGTTTGATACAGAAAGTAGTTTGAAGAGGCAATGACGAATAACATCAACATCACTATAACACTTATAACCAAAGAACAGTATCTGATATCAAAGATTGTTAACATTGTAACAGTTATACCTACAAGAATGGCTCCAAATATTTGCAGAACAATCAAGTACTTCTTCGAGTATAGAAATGGGTAATATATTTTCACAACTTTATCTAAGGTTATCAAGCCAAGAGAGCAAACAGCAAACAAACTGAAACCATTTGCCACTGCAAAACATGTCAATTGAAAACTGTTTACAATAGCATATTCTACTGAATTTAAACCAGTTACCATAACATGCACTGCTAAAGTTATCATAGTCAAAGCTACAGCACATTGTGATAAACTCATGAAAACATAATATAGATTTGATCGATCTCCATATAACAATCTATTTTTCAATATCATAACCACCAACACAACATTAAAAGAGAAAGTCAATGGAAAATTGATCAACATCATTGGTAATATCCAGAAAGTTTCTCTAGGCCATCCAGAATCTTTCTCAGCTCCTTTTGAATAATTCATTATCAAATCCTAATGTTAGTAGTCTATTTAAAATGTTACAAAAACAAAACAATATTATTTCAGTAGTATAAGGAGTGTTGGAAATCTGAAAGAGATCCTGATCAAATTTTACACAACCCCAATGACAGAACGTTCCTTCAATTTAATACAAATCACCCTCTTTCTTATTATTCTTATTACTTTCAAATCACCTTATTTCTTTTTGACCTTGGTAAACAACAACTACGATTGTTTTGCATAATGTTGGTAAGGAAATGATGACAAACAATAACACAACACCTGCACATGTTCGTAAGAAATTCAACTGTCTCTTATAAATCTTTCGTTTTTCGATGTGAGTATCATGTGGAGTGCTACCAACAACATTTTTCATAATAGCAGAAATCTGTTTTTTGACATTTCGATACAAAAAGTAATTTGAAGTGGCTATGAGAAATAGTATGACCATAAATGTACTATTTACTGCCAAGGCACTATAAATTATATCAATAAACATTAAGGTTCCAACAATAACACCAATGAGGAAGCAACCAACAATTTTCAACACAACCAAGTAGTTCTTAGTATAAAGAAATGGATAATATATCTTCATAACTTTATCTACGGTTATCAATCCCAAGGAGCAAATAGTGAGAGAACTGAATCCATTTCCAACAGTAGCACATGTGAACTGGAAATCATCTTGGATGGTGTCCTTTATTGAATTCAAACCAGTAACCATGACATGCACTGCTAAGGTTATCATTGTCAAAGCTACACCACATTGTGATAAACTCATGAAAACGTAATATAAATTTGATCGATCTTCACGTAACAATCTATTTTTCAATATCATCACCACCAACACAACATTGAATGCAAAAACGATTGGAAAGTTAATCCACATCGCTGGTATTATCCAGAAAGGTTCTCCAGGCCATCTGATATTTCTTGCATTTGTATTTGTATGATTCATGTGAAAAGATCTGGTTTGTCTTCTTAATGAAATTTGAAACAACTGTTCTTGTTCTCAGTTCTATCAATAATCTCACGCTTAGTAAAAATAACTGGGGAAAAACTATTTGTTTACCAGAATATGTTGTTCCTTGATATTGTTCAACTATGTATTTCGCTATTATCAGTTATTATCAGTTATAAACCCATGGCTTTAAAAAAAATTAGAAAAATTGTGTTTCAAACACAATTTTTACTAATTTAATGTACTACTTAATAGTGGACCAGTATAAACGTGTGAAGGATAATAGAACCTGATTGGACTAAAAAATATAAAAAATTTGGAAAGAATATGGAAGCTGATTGGAACAGAAACACGGAAGGAAATACAAATTTTTCTTAATTGTACTCCAAAGCAATACACATAAAAAATAAATTAACCAATCAGATTTCAAAATCCTACCAAGGTTCACTATAAGCGAAACATTAAAGATTTCATGATGTATCATTATGTTATTTTCAAAATATTGCAGACATAATTGTCACAACAATGTGACAAAACATAAAACGTTTGACATCTGAAACAATGATCCTTCACAATCTTCTGATTGACACTTAAAAGAAATTTCATGTATCTGCAAAGATTGAAATCATCCGTGAAATCAAACAAATGACAATACGAAACTTAAGTAATTTCCTTATGAAGTACTTAATTAACATCTTTCCATTTAATCAATGTGTTGAATGCTGACAATTAAATTTATGATGTAACTAATACGAATGATCTACTATTTATAAACCACCTCTAATGCGCTCAACCTCAACCACAAACCTTATTTGCATACTTTTCATTTTTGTTCATTTACGTTGTTTGTGTAGTTTATCTAATCACTGTGCAAGATAATTCTGAGAAAATTACAGGCAAATTAAGCGAATCTTAAATACAAATGCTCTAACATTTTTAAAACAAGAATTGTACCAAATCATATTTGTACAACATTGATAAATGAACAGTAAGCTAAGTAAAGGTAAAGTTACAGAAAAGCATACAATCAATCTACCAATCTGTGATTGTATGCTCATCAATGAAAACGGTGGCATGAACTAAATGACACTCTGCAACTTAATAGAAATTATTGTGAAGTTTTACAAACTATGTGAATCGTGACGTCATTATAGCGGATGATTTTTTTTCAGCTGTTCATGTTTTTTTATATAATCTTTTAAATGATGTTAAGGAAACAGTATACGTTTTGAGCATTGTTTTTTAAATTTCTTTTTTTTTTTTACAGTAAATGAACGTTTACTTAAACTTATATCATTGGAAGGTATTTTTTATTAGCTATCAAATGCTTTAAAACTTATAAAGAAACTTTTTATTAGTAAAAATATAGAAAACTTTGAAAAACACACACTCTCTTCACAAAAACGACCTCTTTTACAAAACTACTTAGTCTCCAGTGCTAATTCCAAGCTTTTTAGAACCATTAAAGATGTAAGTAAAAACATTTTTTAAATTTTTTCCTCTAAAGGGCTCATTTCCAAGTTACTTAACTTTCCATGAAAAGTGCATTTTTTCATTCAATCTCTTCCTTTATGACGTAATATCTTGAGTGTATCTGAAGTCCTCACTGAAATAATAACACTGAGAATAAGTGTTTTAAAAGTTTTGCAAAAAATCACAATGCAGAGGATTGCTCATAATGAGAGGTGACACTTTGACAGGTGATACTATTATTAATATATTTAAAAACTATATATGATACTATTTAAATTAAATTTATTCAAAAAGTGCTGAAGATCAATCTAAGAAAATCATGATCAAATAATGGAAAAAACTTTTATTTGGAAACCACTTTTCTAGTAAAAAAAAAAACAAAAATAACTTTACCAAAAAAATAGCTGGGAATTTGTTTTTCATTTTTTTGATGTATGAAACATATATATAGTATGTGGCTTGTATTAATCAGAGTTTTCATCTTTTGTTCTGAGTTAATTTCTATTTTCAGAATAGTAAGATGTGGTTTACATTGTTATACATATATTTATGATATGTTTTCTGTACATACTTTCAATTTACAATTTACAGATTTTTCTTTCACTTTCACCTCGTTTTTACAAGATTACTTACCAGCTTTTTATTTTACAGCTATAACCAATGTGTTTTCAAATTATAATTGCATTACTCTCATCAGTCCCTTCTTCAAATGAAATTTCACTGGGAGAGTATTTTGCATGGCTTTCATCATGCGGAAACCTCATTAACTCCATAGTAAACACAGAAAATTATACTGAACTTCAAGTGTTAAGAAAATACTGAGGTCACAATTTATATGATGTGACTTTATAAAGGCCATAATACACTATATGATTAATCATATATGATTTGTAATATATGATTAATCACAGTGTGTATTTCAGAAAAACATATGTTTTTTTACCTGTATGATTTGTAATATATGATTTTTAAAAAGTCGCACGGTGTTCTACTTTCTATGATTAATCATAGACTTTTAACAATAGAATCTATTGTTGTTCGTCATGCAGCCAATGCGCGAGAAAGATTTCTTTTTACGCAAAAATTTTCAGTGCAGCTGACTGTATACAGAGAGAGTAGTTTACGATAAAAACATGGATAAGTCCAAGAAAATTGAAAAAACAGAAGAATTTATTGCAGAGTATGAATTCGAAGTGTGTTTATGGGATGTCCGCAACCCAGAATATAAAAACAGGGACCTGAAGCAAGCAGCAATTCAAAGATTAGCTGTAAAGTTTCAAATCTCAGGTACATAAGCTTTTTTCCTAGTTTTAGAAAATATCATATATATCCATATCAATGTACATGAAAATAGTGAAGGTCCTTTTTCAAAATTTTACTTTTAGAAAGTGATGTAAAGTCGAAAATCATCAACCTTAGGGCATACTACTCTAGAGAGCTAGCATAGGAAAAGTCTAGCAAGAAAAGTGGCACAGGATCAAGTGAAGTTTTCAAATCAAAATGGCCTCATTTTCAATCACTAATGTTCTTAAGAGATGTCATTACTCCAAGAAAAACTCAAGATAATCTTCCAGATAATTTTGTAAGTCCACTGCTATCTATATACACGAGTCCTGCCAGGATACTGTCCCATTGGAGTTGAAATAGTCGCAATATTCATCACGAATTTGTTTTGCCTCTCTTGAATAGAAGTTGGAACCTTGATGCAAAATCGGATTCAAACTTTGTTCATTGCGCCATTGTCCATCAACGAGAGCCCCATCATCTTCCACTCTGTCTAAATATCCTGGTGGGGTATAACGTGCACGAGCATTTGTTATGAGATAATTGTGGAGAGCACAACTTGCCACAACAATTTTTTCAACGCTTTCAGGACTTAGGTTAATAGTTGTCAAAAAAACACGAAATCTGTTAGCTAGAATACCAAAAGCGTTCTCCACAACGCGCCGAGCCCTTGATAATCTGTAATTAAAGATTCTTTTTTCTCGAGAAAGATGCTGGTGAGGATAAGGCTTCATCAAATAGGGCTTGAGAGGGAAAGCATCATCCCCAACAATAACATATGGCGACTGTCTTCCATCATTTGGCAACTCACCATTACTAGGAATATTAAGAGAATTTCTTTCAAGCGCTTTCGAAAGATGGCAATTGCGGAAAACACCACCATCACTTATCCTCCCGTTGCATCCTATATCTATGTATATAAATTTATACTCAGCGTCTGCTAACCCCATCAGTACAATACTGAATGTTCCTTTATAGTTAAAATAGTATGATCCAGAGTTCTTTGGACACTTTAGGTTTATGTGCTTGCCGTCCAAGGAGCCGATGCAATTAGGAAAATTCCAAGTTTCTTGAAAATTTTCAGCAACAATTTTCCACTGCTCTTCGGAAGTCAGCATCTAAAATAAGTTTTATGCTTTTAAGGAAAGTACAATGGATGAATCAGCAACACAGGTCGAAGGGGCGGATGAAAATGAAATCACAATAGAACAGGAAAGAGAAGTAGAAGAAAGAGATGAAGAGATTGTAGCATCACGATCGACCAAACGACCATTAGAGAAGAAACCCAAACGAGGAAGTGATTCAAAGGAGGAAATACTACAAAAAACACTTGCAATCCTCGAAAAGACTGGAGAACAGACCACTCGATCTGAAGACGAACACGATGCTTTTGGTCGACATATAGCCTGTCAATTGCGAAAGATGACAGAGAGGGAACGGGAACTGGCACATTTTAAGATACAAGAAGTTATTTTCAACATAAAGTTTTCAAATGTGCAACAGCCGGCACCTTTTCCCGCCCATGTACCTTCTGAAGCCGTATCTCCTCATAATACTTTACCTAACAACCTGTACACCCCTGTGACATCACAAAGAACAATGTCTGCTGATATGACATCATCGGGAAATATACCTCATAGTTTTGTGAGATATTTACAATCAAAATATATGTAGTTTGTAATAGGAATAACGTTTACCTGAAAATAATCATCTTTTAATCTTCGATATATTGCCTCACATACTTCTGGAACGAACTTACCGATTGTTGATTGGTGTACTCGAAAACACATTGAAAGGTCTTGAAAAGTAGCCCCCGTAGCTAAGAACCGAATCGTGACAGCAAGTTTGATTTCTGGAGGAATAGGTTCACGCATTGGCGTATCTTTCTTGGTAATATCATCTCTAATCAATTCCAAAATTTCATCGAAATTTTCTGGCTTCATGCGTAAATAATTCTTATAGATTTCAACTTCTTCTAAGCGTAACTCGCGGAGAATTTGGGAATAAAATCCATGTGTATTCCTCCGCTGTAGCCAAGGCTTTACCCATTCTTTTCTTTTCCGTTTCTTAGTTGTTTTTTTGTCATCTTCGCAAAAAAGCACAACCACTATCGCTGCAGCAGCTATTTTTACTGTTTCATTCACGTCCATTTACTTTAACTTTTTTTTAACACTATGATTTTTAACATAGTGTGTATTTTCTCTTTATGCTATGATTTTTTTCATTCAGCAAGTGCGTATTACAAATCATATATGATTAATCATATAGTGTATTATGGCCTTAAAACCTTGATTTTAGGCTTATTTTGAACTTAAAATTAATTTTTGTAAATGGCATAATATTTCTCAATAAAATTCAGGGTTTAAAAAACTTACAGTTACATAATCTCCACTGATAGGTTGCTTGAATTCCTTTCCATCAATGACAACATCATACTTAGCCAAAACATCATTTGGATGACCGCTCATTTTGACTGCTCCGTCATTCAACATTATAACCGAATCAGCATGTTGCAAATAGTTGACATGATGAGTGCATAACAACCTTTCAAAAAAATATGCATCCATGTGTTCTTGTAACCGACAAACATTTTGGAATAGATTTAGTTCAAATGTATCAATCATTTTTTATGTTTTAAAGGGGTCCTACCATATAAAACAATATTCTGTAAAATACCTCCTCAGACCATAAATAAAACTTCCCTATAACTTATAAGTTATATATTAAACGCTAGGGTCGATAATCAGCCAACATTTTATTTAAAAATTGTACCCTCTTTCCAAGAACTCACTTCTTCCTCATCAAAACAAGCTTCAGACTAGCCCCTAGTCCTCTGCACAATTCAAGTGAGGACCACCAAGTTGGTCTAACATACTACAAAGTCCAGTTTGTGTGAATAAATATAGACAAGCAAAGTGAGCACTTTTCCAGGATGCCTGAATTTTAATCTTCGCCATCTCTTCGAACAAATTGATGAACTTAAAGAGTTTATATTGCTAATTTGGGTTGAATCGTTCAATTTGAGTTATGTAAGATGAATGTTTGCTTGATTTTACCAATTCTTGGGAAATTTGAATAAAATGTTGTTTTGTTTGAAATTATAGGGAAGTTTGTGGAAATGGATTTAAATTTCATTACACTTTTTTGTTATTTTACCTCTCTTATACTTGTGTCTGATCATGGTATAGATAAAAGTGTTCAATGCCTTAAAAAAGGCCAAAACAAGTGGATCTCCACTGGTGAGTACAGTCCTTTTATATTTGTTAACTCCACTCACAATCTTTACTCACTAGCAGAATAACTATACAATGAAATAAAAATATTACCTTGTTTTATCTTTGAGCAATCCCATAATGCAATATTTAAAAATATGGGCAGCCACATGTGAATCAACAGCAGCAATGGGATCATCCAATAAATACACATCCTTATCCTAAAATAAAACGCAAATTAAAAATTAAAAATCAATGACATATACTTGCCACATACTGACTTGTTTGTGGTGTACTTATCCTCAAGATGAAACTAAAGTTTCAAAAAATGTTTCAATATTTCGAAAAGAAGAATTAAAAGGTAAATAAATGTATTCAAAACCTGTTTCTTTATTTCTATATTTCTATATTTTTATATTTCTATTAATCTTTTATACAAATTAATCACAAGCCTGGTAGACAGCCCTAGCTAGGGAGACTCTTGCTTTTTGACCACCACTTAGTGTGACACCATTTTCACCAACTTCTGTCAAATCTCCAGCTGGAAGAATATTGATGTCCTGAAGCAGAAAACAAAAGTTTATTTATAATGAAAACTTTTAACATACTATCATAAAAAAGGTACTTGAAAACAAAAATGCATACCTCATTTAAGGAGCATGCATATAGAACTCTTTCATATTTATCATGATCATATGGCTGACCAAATAAAATGTTATCTCGCAAAGACAGATGTTGAATCCAAGGTTCCTGCAAAAAACATCTCCACGGTTATTTCATGGTCCTGAATTGTCACCAGTCATATTAAAAATTGTTAAAAAGTCAAAGTGAAAAAAGAGTTTCTCTAATTGCATGAAATGTTTCTCATGTCCCCGAAGCCTAATGAGTTTCAACAACTTTTTACAAGTTACTTTACAAAAGGAATAAAATTTGATTTTTCAATTTGTGTGAGTACAAAGAAAAACATTTGATTGTCGTTTAAACCGTATAATATTTTATTTCCTTGATTGACAAGAAGAGGCCTATCATAAGGAGGAAATACTAATAAGTATTGCAGAAATTCCCACCCCCTCACCAGAACTTCTTCTTCTTCTTCTTTTTTTTTGTCTTTTCTCTACCTACCCCCTTTCAAAAATGTAAACATTCAATCAATGTTCTGTCCCCTTTCAAAAATGTAAACATTCAATCAATGTTCGAATTCAAATTCGAATACAAAAAAACATATGTGTGCAATTCAAATGAATCGTACAACTTATGGCGACACTACCTTTAAATACAAAAAATCATATGCAAGAAAATGCACTTTAGATAACTTGAAGGTAAAATGAACTAACCTGGGAGACTAGTGCAAATCCTTTAAATTCTTCACCAATATATACCTTCAAAAACAGAAGAGGTGGGAATGAAGATGAAGAATAATCTTTAATAGGATAGGTGTTTATCAAATTACTTTATACTAAAAATGTTAATAATAAATTGGTTCACACACAGGAATTTGAGCTCCCGTCCAATAGGGTGACCATTTCTTTTCAAGAATCAAATTCCAGGAGTTTCCCAGGACTATCCCAGGTGATTTTTACCCTTTTTAGAGGGGTTACCTTTTTCCCAGGGATTAACTGGTTCAAAAAAACAAAGACTTCAATAATTTCTAATGGAACTAACACAGCTCACAAAATTAGAATAGCAGTACACCTGAAAGAAAGAACAGATCCTGGGACATGAGAACTTTCACATCAACAAAAATGGTACACCTTTCACATCAATTGCTTCAGATTATGCAATAAGGGCAAGATGATAACAGAATGAAAGTAAATGGTGGTGTAGTTGGATTAAATTTGTCTAATTGCACCTATCCTCAATTTTATCTCATTAACACAAAACAAGAGCTTACAGTCTACCTCGCTCACCATTCTAAAAAACTCTTGATTTGATTGGCAAGAGACACATCATTACTTATGATCTCATTTGTGAAACAAACATTAACGACTTTCATACATTCGCCCAATTTATTATGAAAAGATTTTTAAATTTTCCAATTTTAATTTCTGATTTGTATATTCTCGGTCTGCATTTTTTGTCAAATTTGAAATTGTGATAACTTGCCAATTTTGACTTTTTGAAATTTGCCACCTTGGATTTTTCAAAATCATTTCAGACAAAGATTTGATTTTAACAAAAAGTTAGCTTGTAACAAAGCTAATTGCACCAGACTTTAATTTTGAACATAGTGGCCTGCACAAGATACATATAAGCGGGAATGTCAATAAACTAAAAAAAAGGAAGAGAAACCAAACATGAAAAAAGTGAGATATTCCATGACTTTTCCAGGAGGTTATTCAATTTTTTTGATTTTCCAGGTAATTTGCATATCTAGCAATTTCTAGGAGTTTTTAAATAAATCATTTTTTCAAGGGTAGCAAATATTTGACTCACACAACCAGATTCTTTCTCCATTTCAGCAGTAATTGCAGCAAATAAAGAACTTTTTCCAGATCCAACTTTACCAGTGATACCTAGCAGTTGACCCTAAAAGATTCAACAATAATTGATTTAAGATCTGAATAGAGATTTGACAAGCAACAATCTGATCTTCATATGTTCTAATTCGATGGAGTATACCTTTTGGACAAACAAACTGATATTTTTTAGTTCAAATGGCTTAATAATATCAAAACCATTTTCTTTCTCCTCAGATTTCTCAGAAACTTCAGCATAACCATTTTGTTCCCAAACAAAAGATGCTCTCTCGAGTTCAAGGGTTGTTTTATCACCTTCCTCTAAAAATAATTTTTACTCATAATTAAAACATTTCAAATTTTGGGGTACAACTTATTCAAAAGAAAGCCTACAATTACTATATAATAAACTTGGCCCTAATTGTAAAGCGTTTTTTATTGCTTCATTGTTCCTTCATAATTATTATGGTTATGTTACTACCTAATGACATTGGCATATAATATTGATCAAAGACGATTTCTTTCAAGGCTAAATATTCCTCAATTCTTTTCAAAGACACCCAAGATTCAAGCAGTCCATTTATCGTCCATGGAAAAGCATTCAGCGGAGCTATCAACATGTTAAATAGGGCAATACTTGTAAAAACCTAAATGAACAAAGATTGATAGTGGTCCTGTGGTTAAAAACAATATCAATGACAACTTTTTTTTCAAACTTTTTTCCAAACTTTTTTCGGTCCCTTGAGAGTTCGAGATAGACTGTACATAATAAATTATCTTGAATGGTAATGGAATGAAATAGAATCTACCTTTGCAGCTGTCAATTCATTTCCAAGTGCAACATATGTTGTGAATGTAAGGATCGATATCAACACGGGGGTTGCAGCCCAAAAATACACACACCATGCATCCAAATACTTCAGTTTTTTTAGATATTTTAATTCTCCATCCCTTCATGAAACAATACATGAAAATTGAGAAATTTTTTTGCATTAGTTAGTCGAAAGCTGGAGTCCTACAAGTCCTTCTGGATTCTATTCCCTTCTTGCGTATGTGTTATGATATTCTTTGGTGGTGTTTTCTCATTCTAAATTAATGCATGGGTAAAAAGGGATGAACCACAGAAGTGGAAATCCAGCTGATCATAACAGTTCCATTCCCCATGCTTTCCAAACTAGGTGAATATTTTTAAAAGTTCAATTCCAATTCCAAAATATTCCCCTATGATCATCCCCTCTTCCTTTGTAACTTGCTTTAATTTTCTTACCTTGAATGTTTGATTTTCTCTTGAAAATGTTTTTCCCAAGCATACAATTTAATGATTCGTATTCCATTAAGTATTTCACTTATAAGCTTAAAAAAATTAGCAAACATTATAATGTATTGCATAAAAGCACATTTGGTTATTAAGGGAAAAGCAAATTGTTATGAACTTTTGAGCGTGATAGTTTACATGAGAATGATTTTACCTTCACACGATGATCTTTCTGCTTCATGAGTTGTTTATTAACATTTATGATAAGTTTCGATAGCCATCGATTCAAGGGAATCATCAGGAGACAGAAACCAAATCCTGATAAAAAAGCCAAACCAACCTGGTATATCATAAAATTAGTGTCAGTATACAATACCCTCCATCATGCATCGCATGGCAACTAAATTATCAAAATCTTTACAAACCTGTTGATAGAGAAGATATAAACAAACCGCTATCTGAAATGGAAGACTCCAAAATTCATGGAAACTTATACAAAAGTTGGAAACGCGATTTGCATCAGTGCTCATGAAATTCACAATCTAAAAATAATTTTAAACATTTTAAATTGTCCATATATATACAGTACAGCCTGAAAGAAACTTTACACGTTCGCAAAGTAATAAATTTTTATATGAAAACATTTTAGCGTACAGGTTTACTTGTTACATGAAGTCATTATTAAGCCAGGTGTATACCCCTTTGAGCATGATTTTCAAAAAATCAGTTTTTATTGATAGTGCCCTTGCCCTCATTTATGTTAACCCCTCTATTTATATATTTTTTCAACCCCTATTTTTGCGGGTCGTGAGAATATCAGTGGGTAAAACGGATTATTCTTTCCAGATTCACACACCTTACAAATGACATAATTAACATAACTTTCCCTCTTCTAACAAACAAAATGTTTACAAATAACAGTTAAGAAAAACAATAGCAACACCCTTCAAGAAGTTTAATCAAATGGACATCAGGAAGCTGATTTTGTTTGGCCTTCCATATCATGAAGGTGGGAAAGTAGAATGGAAAAAATATTGGGGGTTCACAAAGAAAGCAATGGAATGCACACAGATTTAAAAAGCAATCTTCCACATGCCGGTTTTGAAACACAGTATCAAGATCTATTTAGAAAAAAAAACTGGATCAACCTTATATGAAAAGAAAAAAATATATGATGATTCCCAAAGCATGGCAACATGACAACATGACAATAAGGATGAATTTCTATTAATTCAGTTAATAAAGGCCTATTGTGCCTTCAAAAACCTGAAGTAAAATAAAGAGTGAAATTAACAGCTGTCTCATTAAAAAAGAGAAGAAACACTTGCTTCAAATTTACATTGACAGTATGTTACATAAATATAGAATGTAAGAAAAGACATTTTTGTATTCCTCACAAGCAGAGACACCTCCCGTTTTCGAATTTTCATTTTTGAGATTTTTAATATCTTGTTGTTTATTTTGCTTACTCAAACTTTGCTCATAACAAGTGTAATAGCTATTTTTAAATAAAAATAAAAAAAACGTATTTAGATCAACTTGACTTTCACCAAAGTCTCTCTCTCTCTCTGGGTTATTGTAGTTTTATAAATGAAACTTCAAATGTATTGGTGAGTTTTGCAAAAAAAAAAATGAACACAGAGAAAATATCAAGAAATAATAAACAAAATACAGGTGTACTCATGTAATTTGTTAAGTGAATTTTGTTAAGAAAAAAAATTTTTTTTTGTAGGCCACTCAAACCCACATAGGCACTTTCTTCATTTTTTAGATGATATCAAGGATTTGCAACAATAAGTTGACATTTCTGAATCCAAACCATATAGAGGCTACTTGTTATTCTTTTACACTTTATACGTATGAATGAAAATCCTGCTTTCAAAATGGCCATTCATTTTACTCTCCAAATTATTCTCCTTATGAAAGGTAATAATCTTATGCAGACAGAAAGTTTTTATTCAGGCTGTACTGAAGAAACAAAAAGAAACTTTTGCAGTTCAGAAAAAGAAATCTACAAAGAAAAAAAACTTTCCAAACAAGATTACTTACCTGTCCAATAGTGAAAACACTTAATGAGCTTGCGCTAACATTCAATGTTTTCTCATATATTGCAGTGACTAAAGCAGCTCGAATTTGAATTTGGACTTTTCTGATCTAAGATATTGTCATGCACATATATTAGAACAGCAAGTAGGACATGCATCATTCTTTAAAGAGATATAAAGGACACTATTTCCTTATATAACAGTTTCCAAAACTACATATACAACTTTCGCGAACTAATACTTCTTCACTGAGATTGGTTCATGCAAATACAGGTAAAAAAGTGCTTCATGTCTTCGTAAACTTACATTGTATTGGTAATGTAGATTGAGTATAACCGAAACCAATGTTGACAGAAATAATCCAAGTGCATAGTAATAACCATGTGACATTGGCTCATCTTTATTCTCCATAAACATAACCAAATAATTCAACAGAATTGGTCCAGCGAAACCAAAGCAATCCCATAAAAATTTCAAGATACCCAAACTGTAGTAATGTTTACCGAATGCTAAATTTAAACATTTCAACAATGAAGCTTTGAAGGAGCTGTTTCTCTGGCGTGACCCTTGGTAATCTTCTATTTTGTTTACACTCAAAGCTTGCATTACCATCTTCTGTCTATGAATTCTTAAAATGCTGGAAAATCGTTCTTTTATTGAATTTGTGTCTAATGTATCTGGCAGAATGTATAAATCATCTGGATTTTGAAATTGACCATGATATCCCTTTTTAATGAGCTTATTTACCCACCAAAGAGTCAATCGAGAGAATATGTTGGAAGTACTTTCTGCTTTGCCTAAGTATATGTCTGTTTGATTCACCTTGTGTCTCTTGTAAGCTTCATAATATGCTGCTTGACTGTCAGTTGACGATAGCAAGGAAGTGTTCTCACTAGTTTCCACTGATTGAATATTTCCCATATGACGTAACTTATAAGTTTTTGTGCCACGAGTAAAACTTATAGAAACACAACAAATAAAGAACATTATGTTCAGTATGAAGTATATTATACTTCCATACATATCAACAGTTGTTGATTTGTTGAAATGTCCTGAATCATGAAAGTGATTAATAACATTATACATTTTCATGCCAGTAGATGCAAAAACAAACAAAACACCAACCAAAACAATATTGTTCTCTTTTTTCTTTTGCTGCACCAGTGATTTAGTCCTTTTATAAAGTATAAAACATGGCACCCAAGCTGTGAATGAGAACACTTTTGCAAGTACGTAAGCAGTTGGATGTTTCTGCTTTAATGCATAACTTAAAACCAGTTCTAGTAAACTAGTAACCACCAATAGAAAAATGATTACGTTTGTGAATCCCAACAGGAGTGACTTCTGATATGTATGAACTTTAGGTAATGCTCCAAGAAAATAAACACAGATAGTTGTAAGTAGGATATGACTTGGATATGAAGTGACAGTCCACAAAAAACAATTGTTGAATGAATTGCCTTCTTTATTCCAAACAGTGAAAGAGCCATTATGCAACCCACAAAAGATTTGAAGATCCCCCATTAAAGGTTTGAACTCTAAAACATAAAATTAATGGAATTTATATAATATAGAAATTAATTCACAATTTAGGTTCTGTAAAAATCTGTTTTCATACTGATCTGTGAAAATAAATTCCTGTGAAATTTCTTAATACTGTGTCAATCTAGAACAATAAGTTGACCTTCTTTATTGTCTTCTCCAGTGTAACCGTGAAAAGGAGAAAAACCTTCTATCAGCGAAATTCTTCCCAGGAAATTAATTCCCTTTGAAAGATAAATATAGGATTTTGCAGCATCTTTTTTAAAACATCATATCATAGAAATCCTCTTTTGTGCTTGAAACCAAATATGAATCAAAAGATGATTTTACTATATTTATTTGGAATCAGAATAAAAAAATTCCTTTCCAAAAACAAGTTATGATTTTTCAAAAAAGTTAGTCTCAGAATTTCTTATATTTTCAAAAAACTAAAAGCGTAGTCATGAATCTACACACATTGAAGAAAGAAGGGTTCCCTGTTTTGTTTTTTAATTTCCTTTTTTCCTGAGTTATGTTATATAATATATTTTGCCATAAAAGAAAATTGAATATTTTGTACGAAACAGGGGTTAGGGCACGTGATGTAACTTTGATGTAACTTTTAATAGGTGCAAACAGCTAAAAAATGGCACTTGAGTTGGAGCGTTTTCAACACATTCAGATCACTTGAGCTGAACTTGTCTTAAGTATACAAGAAATGTGGTAATGTTTGTGGTAACTTCAAGAAGATTAGACAAAAACAAGGAAGATGATAAGTACATAAATGTATTTCTCTTTTTACGTTTGATACACGGTATTATGTCAACGCTTTTCTAAGCATTGTTCTAAGCATTGAAGATATTTTGATTAATAACAATGATTAAAATTATATACTTCTTTTCTCTGATACAAAAGTCTTCCGGGTTACATTTCGTTATGATATAGGTAGTAGAAGATTAAGTTTAGATATATTTTCAGTGCAAATTCTATAGGATGAAATTTAGATACCGTATTTCCTCTAATAAACGCCGCGGCGTTTATTACAAATTGCAGATTTTGGATGCAGCGTTTGATAGAGGGCGGCGTTTATCAGAGGGCGGCGTTTATTACAAAATGAAAAATCAAATAAAAACAGACTTTAAACAACAATGTTTTCTCTTCCTAAAAAACTGTCTAAGCTAATAGCATTTTACATTGAAATTGACGGTAATCACGTGCACGCAATCGTAAAGGGTAAAAAAGAAGTACGAGAAAAACAATATTCGTTTTTATCTTTAGTTGTGGAAGAATTTGTTGATAGAAAACAAGTCCAACTCGTGTAAACTATTTTTTGTTGCTTGTTTAGTCTGTTTTCTAATAAACGCCGCTTTTCAAGATGCGGCGTTTATTAGAAGGCGGCGTTTATTAGAGGGTGGCGTTTATTACAAATGCTTGGCTATAAGTGCGGCGTTTAATAGAGGGAGGCGTTTATCAGAGGGCGGCGTTTATTAGAGGAAATACGGTATCTGATTGTGAAACAAAGTTGAAGAATAAATTATCAGAACTATCAAATACACCTATCACACCTTATATGTGTGATATGAAAAAGTAACCATAAACACGCTCTTAGAATTAAAAGTTGCAGCAAAATGGAAATGAAATAAGAAAATCTTTTAGAAATTTAATTTTTGATCAAGTCGAATGGAGGTTTTGCATATCAAAACAGTTTAAAAAATGCATTTTCACAGTGAAAACCTTCATAAAACATGCTTGTTTGTCTTTAAACACTGTGAAGGAGCACACCACATTTTTCAGAATTTCTCCTATTATATATATATATATATATATATATATATATATATATATAAAAGGTGTATATTGCTAGGAAAGGGAAGATAATAATATTTTTTTAAAACAGCTACACATTTTTAGTTAACTTTTAGGGGGAATTATTGAACTTCTTATTGGAAATGACGAAGGACAAATGAAATGAGAACACGTTTCATCAGAAAAGAACGAACACCACCTCCCAGCCAGCCAGCCAGCAGCAGCATGCATCTTCTGATCGTAAATTGATATTGGACAATGAATAATCCGATCAAGAGATTGCACCATTACAACAGATCTTTTTAGAATTAGTCATATCCAATGATGACATTATTTGGAAGGGAGAACCAACATATTACCAGCCAGTATTTGAGGGGTCGTGTGTAATGTGTCAGCCATCGTCAACGACTAACTTATGTACAGGTGTCTCGGGTAACAAACAATATGGTGCAGCTGTTAGAAGTACGTGGTTACAGCTACTTAGTGTGTGGTGTGTTACAGCATAGTTTATATACTAGTATCCCGGGTAAAAACATTTTACCGGTTCACTTTCCCCATGAGTTACCGCCATCCCGTGATTTTCCTATTAATATAGGGGTGACCGAAAATAAAATCACACAATCCAAAAGTATAAGTAGTACCAGCTATAGAGCTCGAAATGCTGGTCAAAAACATTTTACAGGTTCATTTTTCCCATTATTTGCCGCCCACACCTCCCGTGCTCTTCCTCTTTCAAAATATAGGGGTGTATATATAGTATAGCGTGTAAAATGTTTTTACAGGTTTACTTTCCCCATGATTTACCGCTATCCCGTGTTCATCTTCTTAATATGGTGGTGGCGAATAAGGGATAAGTAGTACCACGCTATAGAGCTCAAAATGCTGATCAAAGCTATTACATAAAAAAAAATGAACAATATGAAAGCTTGTTTTTTGTCCAGATTTAGTAACGGTTATATCTATCTATTGAATATTTTTTAAATATATATATAGATAAATCATAAAACGTATATTTCATTTGAAACAGACGCTTAGCTCAACTTTTTTGATGATAGCTCAAAATGTAGAGTTGACAAAAGAGATTAATAAATCAGACAAAAAAAAATAGGTATGCAAATGAAATTAATACATTCCAATCTATTGTCTCGTTTTTCAGACAATAACTTAATGGATTTTCAAGATTTAATCCAGGTTTCAGACTTTCAGCATCTCATTTTAATTACAATCGCAGTTGCGTCAAGTTTAATACTCAATTCCATTGTCTGATTTTTTCAATCTCATAAATTTTTACGTGTAAACAATGGAAAATTGAAAGATTAAATTTCTATTTATTTCTGTTTTTGCACGAAAAGCGCGGCACTACATTTTGAGCGGCCCCCGCTATCATCATCAGGCATATTAAAAAAAGATGCCGAAAATAAAATCACATAATTGCTAAGAATAAGTACCACTAAGTTGTAGAGCTCGAAAAGATGATCAAAAAAATGTATGGGATCGTCTGTGTACGACGTGCCGTTACTGAGATTTTGTCGATCAAACGTTTTGATGACGTCACACCCATCCCCAAAAAGTTTTAGACCCAATTTTTTTTTCGTCACCCATCGCCAATATTGCAGAGCCCCAAAAACGTCAGTTATCCCCATCGGTTCTCAAGATATTTGACCCTTGAAATCGCATTCTATTTAGGGTGCAATGCAATGTCCCCCGTGCCAAAAAATTCACGTCGCATCATTTGGTAATATACTAATACTGAAAAAACGCTTCTCGCAGCAGCGTGGTTTTACGCGCTCCTCGTGAGAAAATGACCGTGAAATTCTGCTATTCTCCTGATGGGAGATTCTCCCTATACTAATACGGAAAAACATACATCCATTGACGAACTTCCCGGAAAATTTTACCTAACGTTCTTTCTTTAAAAGTTAGGTAAGAAAAAAGCAAGATTTAGTATTAGTATAAGAAGACTAGTATCCCGGGTAAAAACATTTTACCGGTTCACTTTCCCCATGAGTTACCACCATCCCGTGCTCTTCCTCTTTCAATATATAGTATATGACGAAAAATAAACTCACACAATCCAAAAGAATAGGTATCACTAAGTTGTAGAGCTCGAAAACCTGATCAAAAAAATGTATGGGACCGTCTGCGTACGACTTACCGTTACGGAGATATCACCGATCAAAAATTCTGATGACGTCACACCCGTCCCCAAAAAGTTTTAGACCCAAATCTTTCGACACCCCGTCGCCAATATCGCGCGCCCAAAGTGACGTCAGTTATTCCCATTGGTTCTCGAGATATTTGCCCTTAAAAATCGCGTTCTATTTAGGGTGCAATGCAATGTGCCCACTGACGTCGCGCTACTCCTATAATACTAATATCGCCTATATCTCGACAACTCAGTTACGCACGACCTAAAATGTCACTATATCACGGTCCATACGAACATTTCGTTCCCAGTTCTTTTATTCACACTGACCGAACTAAATTTGTTATGCACAGTCGCTATTAGTATATAAGACTAGTATCCCGGGTAAAAACATTTTACAGGTTGATTTTCCTATTAGTTGCCGCCTCCCACCACACGTGCTCTTCCTCTTTCAAAATATAGTGGTGTATATATAGTATAGCATGTAAACTTTTTTATACTTTCCGCATGAGTTACCGCTATCCCGTGTTGTTCTTATCAATATGGTGGTGACGAATAAGAGATAAGTAGTACGACGCTATAGAGCCCAAAATGCTGATCAAAGCTATTACATCAAAAAAATGAACAATATGGAAGGTTGTTTTTTGTCCTTATTTGGTAACGGTTATATCTATCTATTGAGGGTTTTTTAAAAAAAAATATAAATCATAAATCTTACATTTCATTTGAAACAGACTCATCGATGATGATAACGGGGGCCGCTCAAAATGTAGGGTCAACAAAAGAGATTAATAAATCAGACAAAAAAATAGGTATGCAAATGAAATTAATACATTCCAATTGTCTTGTTTTTTCAAGCAATAGCTAAATGGATTTTCAAGATTTAATCCAGGTTTCAGACTTTCAGCAACTCATTTTAATTACAATCGCAGTTGTGTCAAGTTTAATATTTAATTCTATTGTCTGATTTTTTTAATCTCATAAGATTTTACGTGTAAACAATGGAAACATTACACTTCTATTTATTTCTTTTTTTGCATGAAAAGCGCAGCACTACATTTTGAGCAGCCCCCACTATCATCTTCATGCATATTGTAAAAAGATGCCGAAAAAAATCACAGAATGGTAAAGAATAAGTATCACTAAGTTGTAGAGCTCGAAAAGCTGGTCAAAAAAATGTATGGGATCGTCTGTGTACGACGTGCCGTTACTGAGATTTTGTCGATCAAACGTTTTGATGACGTCACACCCGTCCCCAAAAAGCTTTAGAACCAATTTTTTTTTCGTCTCCCCATCGCCAACTTATCGTGGACCTCAAAAACGTCAGTTATTCCCATTGGCTCTCGAGATATTTTCCCCTAAACGTCGCGTTCCTTTGGGGGTGCAATGCAATGTCCCCCGTGCAAAAAAACTGAAGACGCGTCATTTGCTACTACTCCGTAAGATGGAGCTAGAGATTCCCCTAATGGGAGATTCCCCCTATACTAATACGGTAGCAATAAACATCCATTGACGAACTTCCCGAGAAAATTTTCCTAAAGTTCTTTCTTTCAAAGTTAGGTAAGTAAAAAGCAAGATTGCGTATTAGTATAAGAAGATAACAAGAACCATATGGTGCAAAACAGTAGCAGCAATACGAACAAAATAGATCATGCGGCGATGGTGTAGTGGATGCACCTTCGGTTTTCACCAGTCGGTTGTTGGGGTTCAATCCCTGCTGCAGAAACTGGAATCGATACTCCACTCCGATGCGCTTTGAAGACAGCGCATTCAGCCCATTAGAAGCCATCGACTGACAGTGAGCAAGTTAAAGCAATGCTTAACGTATCTCTAACGGTAAGTTAACTAATAAGTTGACTGTCGAAGGGGGTGGAGAGCCATCAAGAAAATGGATATGCCTCAAGGACGTTAATTCTTCCCGTTACTTACTTACATACTTAGACACAAACCCATCCATCCGAATTTTAAACTTTGTTAGCCAAAAGAAAAAACATCTTCCTAATATTGTTAAGGTGGTTCCCCAATAAAAATTCTTAAATTTTTTGATTTTTGAAAAACACTTTGTTTTTGTCGAAAAATTACTGCTGAATCCGAATTTGTCAATTATATTGCCTGAAAGAGTCAGGAAATGCCTCAAATTTCGATTTTAATGAGGTATACTCAATTTTCAGTCCTTAGCAACGGCCCTAGCAACCGCTGTATGCCCTTGATTTGGAGCAAATTTAAAAGCATTGGAAAGCGGAAATCTAGTCAAAAAGCAATATATATCTACTATGCTTTATCTGAGCTCCACGGAACTTTTAGTTATACACAAAAACATCAAATTCATAGCTCCTCTCAGATGAGTTAGCACAAAGTTTTTTCTCAGTTTTAACTTGTTCTGTGTTTGCCATGGGTTCATCTGATAGAAGAAGGAAAAGTAAATCACAGAAACGTAAATTTCAAGGAAATCAGCACACTAAAAAAGTTATTTTAATAACTACAAGCACACCCATCCCTGCAGCAGCAGCAGCAGAACAACAACAAACATCGACCAGCTCTGCAGCATCGACTAGTTCCTTCAATGTTGAGTTCAAGTCAACCTCTGCTAGGAAGTTAAGTATAGACTTAAACAGTATAAATGTTGATGAGAATGAAGATAATAGTTTTGCTGATGAAGAAGCTAACAACAAGGAATGTTACATACTTTTCAATACAAACATTTTACGAGACATGATCCTAGAAATTGGAAGCTGTCCCGTATGTGCTAATGATATTGAATTCAATCATGACATATCTCAGAAGAGAGGCTTTTGTCACTATTTCCTTATATCATGTGCTAGTTGTGAGTGGAAAAAAAGCTTTGCAACTTCAAAGGAGGTGCCATCTGATAACAGGGGTAGGAAACCTTTGGATGTAAATATGCGTTCAGTGATGGCGTTCAGAGAAATTGGACGAGGCCACAGTGCGATGGAAGAACCGCCGCCAATGAATCCATTCGCTTATGAAAACACAGTAAACAATACATTGCACAAGTTATAAAGTCAATCTTTTCTTGGAAGGATCTGGGATCAGATGAACTACTTTCACGATGTGTTGATGGGGAAACACAAAACGTCAATGAGGCATTGAATCAGATAATTTGGAAAAAACTGCCGAAAGATGTTTTTGTTGGGAAAATTGTCCTTGACATAGGAGTAGCATCAGCAGTGATTCACTTCAATGATGGTCATGGCGGTTTGTTGAAAGTTTTTGAAAAGTGTGGATTGGATCCCGGATACTTTGCCAGAAAAGGTTTCAGGAAGAGCGATGTGGAGCGAGTCGAGTTAGCCAATAAAAAGTCATGTGAGTGTACTAAAAAGGAAAGGCAAAAACTCCATGCTGCTAGAAAAGGATATGAAGATAAAAACAACGATAAAGAAGGTGACACCTACTCAAAGGGTGCATTTTAATTAGCGTTGCTTGAACTTTTTTGTAATTTAATTTTTAAAACTCCGTTTTCTGAAAATAAGGTTTTTAGAACTTCTGCCAAGAATATTATTAGATTGGCTTCTTTAAATTTCTTGAAACTCTGCAAATTGTAAAAGCAACATATAGTTTATGTGCTGAATCAATAAAATGTCTAAAGTAATTTACCTGGGTGACATAATTAGCTTACAAATGTAACCAGCCGCATTCAAAAAAGCCCGGATTCCTTATTTGATGTAATACAAAGAAGTGGCTGCCATATTTTGGTATTTTTTTGGTTCAGCACATAGCTCTTTATGCCTAAAGTGTTCTCACCAAATTTCATTCATTTTAGTAAAACGGTTCTTGAGATATTTTAGACCGAAATCTTGTACTTTTTGAGACCGAAACTTAATTAATTATGTGCATAATTAATTTTTTGCAATTTTTTTTCTTATTTTGTGCTTAGTACATTAATGGGATCCATTTCCATGTAAAACTTACAGTAAAACATGCAATTATCAAAATTTTGAGTTTTTATTGGGGAACCACCTTAATAACTAAAAATGAAAAGTCCATTCGAAATACTGGGTTTTAAACTTTGACAAACAAAGTGTAAACAAAAACGTTCAAATAACAAACAAGAATAGTTATAAGAAGGTCGTTTAATAGAGTTAAAGTAAGAACTGCTTCTGATGATGATGATGCTTCTTAATATTTAATGTGGGTAAGCTTGGGAGCACGAGGCGTCACTGTCATCGAAGTAATACTTAATTTCGAGTGATACTTCGAATTGGAAGTAACTGAAATCCTCCTTTATGTATTTCATGGGAATAAGATCCTTTTTTTTCGTAAATAACTGGTAAAATACCAACAAAAAAAAATATAAATATATAAATATTCAATGTTTTGATAAATTTTGGAAAATTCCTAGCCTGCGTTCGATCATTACAATTTTATATAGTTTCGTACAGGGAATTTTGCGTAGGGCAAAAACACCCATTTCGGCCGGAGGAGTAGGAGGAGTAGTAGTCCAAGTTTTTTGTTGACGACTCCTCAAATGATTTCTTGTATTCAGGGACCACTTGTGTAAACGATTTATAATTTATCAAATCGAAGCAAACTTGTTCTCCAAATCAACACATGTCTTACACAATGAGAAGAGGACACAGAGATTAGCTGTGTCACACCAAAAAGGTTGAAACAGTTAATGTTGTAGGTAAAATGCAATGGCAAAGTAGTCAAACTTATACTTTTGAACTAGCTAACAAAGGGAAATCAATAATATCTAAACGATGTGGGAAGCAGGAAGCAAATTTGAAGTAAATCACCGATACGCTTATGCTATGTTATAATTTGTAGCTTCAGGAGCACCTAGTGTATTTAAAAGTTAACTGAAACTATCTTGCATTAGAAATCTAACTTCAGCAAACAAAATATAGCAGGAAAAACTATCACGTTTTTCTGAAAGCTATAGCGTATACGCAGAATATTCTGGAGCTATATCTATTAACTCCCTAATAGTGAAGGAACTTACGCATTGTTTAGAGATAATGCTGTGGCCATTGTTTAGAGAGGATAATAAAAGGTTCTAGAATTAATTTTCGACGAAAAAAACAACAAAATGGAAACCAATACTCAGCGTAACAGTTGCTGACTAAAAAGAAATAAAAGTTTTTTCACATCAACAAATCCTTCAAAAAACATAGATGGTATGTAATCCATAAGATTCTACCTTTTAATCATTAGGTCTGTTAGCGATAGAACGGAGAATAACGCGCGGGTGGAACATCTATGCATTCTGATTGACTGTTGGCAAAAATTGAGCGGAAAACGGTGAATGCTATTTAACGTTTTGGCTATCCACGCGGAGAAAAACAAAAGAAAGGAATCCCCATTTTTTAAGTGAAGAATTTAAAAAGGACTACAAAAGTTTGATTGGGTTTTGGAGTTTTCCTAGAACTGATTTTAATTTTTAAATTTAAACTTAGAGCATAAAAAGATATATAAAAAGAGAAGGACTTACAACTTCTATAAATCCATTCAAATAAAGCTCGCCTCGTTTTATTGAAATTTTAACAAAGGCAGATTTAAAACTCCCTCTAGTACAGTTAAGAATATCTGCTTCTATTGGCTTCTAAGATCGTAAAAACCAACCAGAAATGAATATTAAGATATTAAGTTTATTTTGTAGGCAATTTTTAAACCCTGATTCCTCATGACCTCCCACAGCCTCAACCATGAAACTTTCAGAATCAAAGGAAAAGATATTCTTCTTCCTGTACATTTTCAGGCGTCAGTCAGGCACCTTTCGAAGGTGCGGATTTTTCGTAAAAACTATATCCACTAAATACCGCATAATTCCACAAAATTCGCTGTAAACGCCCATTCTACATTTTGAAAAAGGTTGAGTAGCAGATTTGGAGTACTAATGAACGTTTTATATTTATATGCAATTCGCATTTCTTCCAATTTCTTTGATTTTCCACAATGCCTGAAACATAAGCAGTCGTATAAACCCACCCATCTAAACCCGCCCATCTAAACCCGCCCATCCAATGAAACGCGAGGCGAGGATTACTGCAAAGGCATACCGACATAAAAGATTTTTAACAATAGATTTGAAAAGCTTTTAAAGTTAGTTGTTAGTCCTTCTCTTTTTATACGCCATGCTTAGAGGTGAGAAGACGTGAAAAGTTGTATGCAATTTATTTAATTTGAGGAGTGTTTTAATTGAGTATATACTTTAATTTGAGGAGAAATTATATAAATTTTTGCGATTTTGAAAATTATAGCCATCCACGAAAATAAATCAACACCAAAAATAATTTAGGTAACACTTTAATCTTCAGCTATATACCTTTTCACATTGTATCTTAATATCTTACTTGACAGCTTTCAAAAGTTTCAAATGTGCAAAAATATCTTTAATAATAAAAGAATTCATTAAGATACATTTATGCGAAATGTGAAAAAAATCCTAAGAATATTTGGACGCGAAAATTTCTCTTCAAGATAATTTTGTAGAATGGGAAAAATGCGAATCTATTTTGCTTAATTTTCTGAAAGTCAATACGTACAACTACTACAGCTATAGTTATAATATACATTACATTTACAATCTGCTCATTTCCCACTCGCTTTGCTTTTTCAGCTATCTCCATTTCACAGATTTACCAATCTTTAGTATTTCTTTTTGTTATTAAACGACGTATTTAGGATCGGTTTGATTTTTGGAAATACAAAGATATTTGTTGAGAGTTTTTCATAGTAACTATCTTTAGTGAGGTATGAGGACCCACCATAGTTGGATCCGACGCGCCAGAAAATATTTGAAATTCAAGGCCCCTAGATTGGCTAAAACAACCCTTTCCTGACAACAATATTATTATATATTTCTTCATAGGGCGAAATATATGTTAAAACTGGTGTTTTCCTTCTTCTCCTCCTCCTCCTTCTCCGTTCACTTTTATAGCCGGATTTCCGCAATAGAATTTGTCCATTAAAGCTTAGAAGTTGGAACAGGGGCTAGTGTTTTGTAAACCTTTCTATTGAAAGACCCCTGATTTGTTTTGATTTTTCATCTGTTTACTGGTTTTGCATAAAGGTACTGGCAACAGATAGCTTGTATTAAACCCACTGCTTGCCAACAAAGCAGAGCAAGATTTTGAAAGTGTTGTTTTTTGATCTTGTCGAACTGTTTATCATAGCAGCAAGCTTATTGCGAATTATATACACACCACACCACTGGATGGATGGAACGTTAAAATGTTTTCATTAATAAAACATGTATTTTAAGACCAAAATGTCGGGGCTTCAGAGTTTACTCTCATAATGATATATTTTGGTTAATTTGTGTTGCCATTAAATTAAAAGAAGAAAAGATAGAAGCCAAGAAGTGGTGGGTTACATGTGAATGATGTTTTCAACACGATAACAAAGTAATGCCTTAGGGTATAACTGAGAAGTGACAACTCATAACAGTAAAGTTCTTGATCCCACTTATACTTTTGCAAAAAGTGTAAAGAAATATGCAATAGTATTAGCAAACCTTAAAAACAAATTGTTCTGAAATAAAAGAAGATGTCCATGAAAGAAGAACTTGTAACGGTTTTTGGTCAATCACTGAAGCATGAAGACTACCTTATTTCCAGGAATAAACACCCTTGCGTTTATTTCCTAATTCGTAAATTTTGCCCTGCGTTTATTCAAGACCATCGTTTATTGGAGGTTCGTGTTTATTCGAGGAGATGGGTATATACTTCATGTCAAGAAGTGACTGTTTTATTGTCAGGATTAAAACACAAAAATGATTATTGATTAGTCTATGCTGTTAGTGTATATAGGTTACTAGTAGTTCACGAAATCAAAATCATACAAAAATTGAACCACTAGCTTTGATGTTATGTGCCGGTAACATCACTTCAGCAATGATTCAGAGTTTCTCGTATTTTGCACGGATTTATTTTTGTGTAATATCTTATTGGACAAAACAGTGTGAGACAAATTGCCGGGATGATTGCCGGGATGGGACAAAATATGAGATCCGGCTTCACTTAACATTTCCCTAAAAATTACTGCTGTGTTTATAATGAAGAATTTCTGTCCCAGGACGATTTCCTCCTGTCCCTTCAGCTGTTATTGTTGTTTTTCTCATATAAATCGGAACGATTTCTAAAAAAAAATTGAAACAGCTGCAAAGCATTGAATTTTTTTTAACAATTAAAAGTTTAAAAAATGATGTCCCAATCCGGCTGTATTTTTCATGTAAAGGAGAGATCATATTGATTCTCATCCCAGCCTGTCAATGTCCCGGCCCATCTTCCATATGAAACAGCCTTTAATTTGGTGTTAATCTAACTAGAAGTGAATGTAAAAACTACTCATTAAATCATACCAACACCTTATTTTTCAATTATTTCTATCTTTCAGTTTATTCTGCAGACATTGTTAGATTTTGTAAAAAGTCCTACAAGAACTGCCATAAGCCAATATTATTTAATTGTGTAAAATTTAGAAAATATAGTTTTTATCGAAATTAAATTGTATTTCTATCTCTTTATTATCTCTATTCAACTACTGAATAATTATGTATTTGTTTTTACCGATTTCAACACTTACTCTTGCAATTCCCCGGTGAAGAAGTTAAAAGTAATTATGAATACTGAAAACTTCTTGATCAGGCCGTATGGTTTATTCATGCCAGTTTATAGAACAATTTTGTGGTCTCAGTTTATCAAGCAAGATAATATCAGTACAATCATTGCCATTTTTCTACTGTTCAGATTTTTCGAAAAAAGAGGATAAAAATGGGAAAATATAGTCGCATCTTATGCGAATCTTGTTCATTTTTAAATCAGTTTTTTGGTAAAATACTACTCAAATATTACATCTTACTTTGTTAAGAAAAAATATATACACACTAAAAATGACTTTTGATAAATTTTCCGAACTGTTGAAAACGTTCTTCATGTTTTGATACAAAATCGTTTCCAATTTTAGACAAATCAAGTTCATCTGTCACTGATTTGTAGGTGTTTAGGATTGCAAGAGAGTTGAATCTCTTGTTCACCATTGTGGCTCTCAACCATGTTTTAGGATGTCCTGCCGTTGAAAAAGATCTCTCTGCTGTGCATGAAGTGAATTTATGTGAATTTTGAATTAAATGTTTTTTTTATCTTTGTTTTTTTTTTACTTTGCGAAAAAGTGGTGATTATGATGCCATCCAGGGTTTTCCATATCTGTTTTTCTATAAAACAATGGACAAACGTTTCTAATGTAAAAATTGATAAAACTATGACCAGAAATGCACCAATCGTCAAGAACAGTCCTCCAAATACATGAGCAGCCTGGGCACCAGCTTCTTCGACAGTTGCCTTGATGCATTTTGTTGAAAACCATCTAGACCCTAAATTTGATAATGTACCATCGTCCTTGTATTTTTGAACTAACTTATTCAGTTTTCTTTTCAAACCAGATGGTTTTGAGGAACAAATGCCATATCCGGAATCGTCTATTGGTAAACCAGCAATTTGTAACTTACAGTCTCTTTCCAAAGACCCAAAATATTGCAGGACTACGTAATCTTGAATGATTGCGTCCAATTTTCTAATAATTGTTTAAAAACAAAAATGAGATTTAAAACTTAATTTTAATATTATTCTAATTCAAAAATTATCATAAGGATCTTACGTACCCTCCTTTTAAATCGCTTACTGCTTTTTGTGTATTGACAAAATTATAAGGCCTCATAAAATGATACATTCTATTCCATGCAGGATTTGGACTATCACCAAACATTCGATAGATACCAGAATCAGCAAGCGTTCCATAAACGAAGTCTTCCGTTGGGTTTGTAATCTATGCAAAAGGCGAAGCAAAACAAGAAAGGGTTATTTGTCGAACTTAGTTCATTAAGATCTCTCATGGTTATACCTTCCCGCCCATAAAGTTTTTTATAAACATTATTATAATGCATGAGAACGTCAATTTTATTTTTATTTGAAATAATGGAAAGACAGCATAGAACGAACCCGGCGTAATTTACAAAGAGATATTGAAAATATAATACCTTTTCATCTTTAAATCCAGCAATGGGCAGTTCTGTTTCGTGAACTACTTTATTTGCAGTCAAAACAGCTGTATATGTTGACATGACAATGAGCATCACCATTGCAAATGAAATTGATACAATTCTTGTTCCAAAATGGTGAGGATTTTCTCCTCCCATATCTCTCTGGAACATTATTCCCATTAAGTATAAAAAACTTTCATTTAACGAATAGAAAAACATTCTACCATTCTCAAAGAATTCCATGAAGTAAAGCAACATGCTACAAAAGATGGTAAGAACAAATAAACACAACCATAACGACCAAGATATGGGAGCAAATACTTCCATATTGAAAAATGATGGTTGGTGTGGTTGTACGATGGTACCTATTCCAATTCCACTGACCATGTATGGGTCTGTGATGTCAACCACTTTTGTTCGTTTCTCAAAGATTGTTATAGGTGCTATAGCTATGTCTGCTTTACCATTAAGTACATCCCCAATCATTCCATTCCATGTGCCGTTAATTCCGGAGCCATACAAACCATCCTCTACTATATACAACTCAGCAGTTATATTCAAATCAAATTCTAACTTCTGTAACAATTCCATTGCATAGCCATAACAGCAATTCGGAATCCTTGCTGTTGTATTGCCAACGTGTTCGTAAGTAAAACACAGTCTTCCGAAAGTGCAATGGTTATTGTAAGGATCAGGAGGGAAGGACGCCTGCATTGTGAACGGAGTCTCTAATATAGTCACAGTTGGAATTACATCGTAGCTAGTACAGAATGAATGGTCAATTGATCTTAAGTCAATTTCAATTTTTTTTGTTGTTTCTGAACTTATCAATGTCCAACTGTGTTTAGAATGATAATAATAGAATTTGGATGCATAATCAGTGTGACTGGCCGATATATAGAGTGAATGGTGTTTTTTTCTAAATATAAAATATACGTCTGCACGCTTGTAGACACGAAAATGTTTTTTAATTTTATGAGTACGGAAAACGTTAATAATAGACCTTTCCCGAATTTCTTAAAATTTGGAGCCCAGAATTTGAGAAAGGTCTGACTGATCATTTTTCTCATTAACTGGTAAACCTTACCTTATCTTTATGTCATAAGCGGTACATTTATTTTTTTTATGAGGTGTTGAGGATCTATTATTCTTCAAGGTGACTGCAGTTTCCTCATACTGAATGCTGATAAATGTTTCTGGCAGCTCCACTTCCATTTCTGATAAATCGTTACTTAACACGATCCATATATACTTCTTATCAATAACATCAGCAATCAAAGCAAGGTGTAAAACTTCCACTGCACAATCAGTGGAACAGAAAACTGCAAACAGTTTTTGATAGTTTGCTTTCCACATAAGTAAGTTATGCAGCAATTGTGATCGATTGGTGAAGACGACGTTTTCATACTGTTTAAAATTGTTCTGTTGTAGAAAGTTGGAAACGTCCAGATTGGTTTCCTCGTTTGTGATAAAGATAGCTGGATATTCGAAATATGCAGAAAGCCATGTTATAAGGCATAACTTGAATTCTGTTACCGCTTTGTTTTTTTCATTTACCTATGGAAAGATATAGTTTCGTTTCACTCTTAGTCAAGAACATTTAGACATGAAATTAATTGCAGGACCCCTTTCAGCTGTTGTATTTACGTTCAAGAATTTATGGATATGTACGTCTCCCTAGATGCTAAAGAATGTTCATAGGTTTTGTTGAAGAAGGTAAATTTTGTAATTTTTGATAGTGTCCTTTCCAGAAAGTCACTTGTTTTACAATAGTGTTTTAAAGTAAACCTCGTTTTATCATATTATGAATGATTCTGGGTTCCCTCAATCTTATCAAAATCCAATAAACCAGTTGAAGAGAGTTAAATTGTTGGAAAGTCATGTCATAACTATTGAGAGTACATTTTTGATTTATCAACCGATTTGGTCCTAAAGTCATTTTATATGCTAAAAACTAAGCACCATTTCCCTCAACATTTACTTTTACGGATTTGGGTGAATATAGGATAGTTATGACAGCTGCATCTTTCTATACATTTGGATAACAAACAGTTCGTGATTGCATCGTCACATGGATGTTCTGAATTCACTTTAAGTACATGGAGGGTAACATGGGTCCGACAAAACTACCTTACCATTAACGTTTTTTTCGGTGCGCGACTATAAAAACTTTTAAGACAACACATAACACAGAGGCGTAGCTAGAGCTAAGTCAAAATTTGTGGAGAATAGGTTAGTCATTTAAAGTAGAAAAGGAAATCGTGCAAGTAACCTAATTGACACTTTTTTTTACACCGCTGTAACAGAAAAGGCACAATGTTCTTCAATAATTTGTGATACAAATAATGCCGAGATACTGACCGGTTTATAATCAATAAACGGCTCCGATTTCCATAAACATTCATTGACATCCTTCAAACTTTCATGTGTTTTCATGCAATCTACCACAATTGATGATTTTTGAGTTGTTTTATACACCAATGTGAATATAGTAGTGAGAACGAATATGAACTCTGTGTGCTTCATAACTTTACCACTTCAATAACATCTGAAATTCATAAAGTTTGAATTAAAATAGATGATACATTGATTTGTTACCTCTTATAACTTCGAAAATGTTTTCTTATAAGCCGGAAAATATGAATGAAATTGTGGCTAAGGTCTATTGACATATCGAATACTGATTACAAACTTTCAATTTGCTATTTCTATTCATAAACGTAAAATCTTAAAGAAATCACTCTATAAATGAATTGTTAGTTTGCATAACATTATGTATTCAATATTATACACTTTTTTATAAGAACATCTAAATTTTGAATTAGGTTGGGTGTGCTTATATGTCAGAAGGAATTTAGGCTGAAATTGTTCCTATTTCCGTTCTTAACTGAAACTTTGAAATTGAGAGAAAGTGTCTCAAATAATTGAGTTTTACTCTATACAGTATTATTTTCGAAAATGTTATTTAACGCAGTTGACGATATGAAAGTTTTCTGACTTTCCAAGTAACACGATTAGATGAACGATGAAATAGATATAACCCAGTCAATTATCTACAACCATGTAGGTTAGAGCTAGATTAGACGCCTCATTTTTGTCGTGCGATACCTAATTAATTCAATGTTTATAAAACTTTTTAACGAAAAGATGGTGGCTAATTCAACATCAAAAATTAAGTTCGACGTTATTCAAAATGTACAGCAGAATTTGCAAGTCATGATGGTCTATTCCGTAAATAATCGGTAATCAGTAAATAAAAAACCTGTTTTTTCTAATAACATCCATGATTTATTATCTTGTTTGATTATCTAATCATTTATCTTGGCCGCGGAACATTACAAGCATTCATTATTTAATTGAACTTGAACACGGCATATAATTCGGTGCCGCGTCAAACTAAATTTCAGAATCACTTTTTTGCAAAACTGAATTACTTAAGTTTCGCACGACAAAAATGACTAATTATGAGGGCGGCGAAGAAGAACGCCCTGGCGCAAGCCGGTCGATCATGAAAACCGATTTGCTCAAATTTTTTTCTTTTCTAAATATTTCTTTAAATTTTTCACAACCTGCATTACTTCCAAAACAAAACATAGTTTTTGTGTAGTAGGATGAAATTCAATGAATTGTGCGTTGAAAATACACAGATCTGTAAGGTTGTGGATTTGTTGAGTACGTGATCGTCAAGCAGAAATAATATGAAGAACTCCGTCATTATTTTCACAACATTGCAAGTTGCAGCGTTTAATGGTTAAACAAACAGTGCTAAAATACTAGTCTCGTTGGTTAAATCATACCTCGCTGCATTGTTATTGGCTAAAAATATATAAATTCTTTTCAGTTTCAACTCATTTTTAATTGCGAGTGGTGTGAAATTGTAGATGTAAAAAACTCAGTGACAACACAAGTATTGTTTAGCTAATTTAACCATTGCAGTAGATTTTTGTAGATTCACATATGTCCATAATGGAGTCGTGAAAATTGTTCCCTTTAATAAATACTTTTGAAAACAGGGCCAAAGAAACATGGGTATATAAAGAGAATCTGTGTCAATGCAACAATTTTTCTTCATAAAATAAGTAATAACAGGAATGAATTTTGACGTGAAAACACAAAAGATTAAAGTTTTATTTGTTACATGAAGCTGTACTGTTGCGATTTCATGGACCTCGAACTGTAAAAATAAATTTCGCAATAATTGATAAAACGAATGATATGCATATACAGTACAGTAAGATAAAACTAGCTTTCATGGAGAGTCGCCATCTTCCGAAGTTAACGAATCAAATCAAATGGACATATATTTAAGCAGTTCAAAACTAACACATACATATATAAAAATATTACATCATTACAATTCATATTTTGCCACCTGTTGCTATTAAGAATCATGTTAATACCATAAAGAACTTGATTTTAAGAGAGAACACACACACACACACACACACACACACACACACACACACACACACACACACACACACACACACACACACACACACACACACACACACACACACACACACACACACACACACACACACACACACACACACACACACACACACACACACACACACACACACACACACACACACACACACACACACACACACACACACACACACACACACACACACACACACACACACACACACACACACACACACACACACACACACACACACACACACACACACACACACACACACACACACACACACACACACACACACACACACACACACACACACACACACACACACACACACACACACACACACACACACACACACACACACACACACACACACACACACACACACACACACACACACACACACACACACACACACACACACACACACACACACACACACACACACACACACACACACACACACACACACACACACACACACACACACACACACACACACACACACACACACACACACACACACACACACACACACACACACACACACACACACACACACACACACACACACACACACACACACACACACACACACACACACACACACACACACACACACACACACACACACACACACACACACACACACACACACACACACACACACACACACACACACACACACACACACACACACACACACACACACACACACACACACACACACACACACACACACACACACACACACACACACACACACACACACAAAATCTAAATGTGCATATGCGAAATTGACGTAAATTATTAAACTCTAGTATTATAAGAATGTGAAAATCAACAGCAAAGTTGTTTAAGATTGGTCTAGGAAGGAGATTGTGGTATATATTATAAAGAAAGAGTACGTTTGAAATATTTACTGTTGTTGTTAGGTTTATGAAGAAAGGATCAGTTGGGGCCCTAAAGTTTGAAAATAAAATTAAAGGAATAGCGTAGTTTTGTAGAGCAGTGATTCTCTTAGTAGCCAAGCTAATTGGCTGACCGCATGTTTGTGTACAATTAGTTCAAATGAGAATGGAAAAGAGCAAATATACTTGAGTGAGAATTTCCTGAGGTAAAAATGTCTTAGTTTTGATAAGGCATCATTAGCCTCTTGAGTTTGTTTGCAACATCATTAATGTGAAGTTTCCAACTTAGATTTGAGTCAATGAGAACGCCAAGGTATTTGTTTAAAAATATCGGGCAAATAATTTAATGAGAAAAAGGATAATAAGAAGCTTCATGGTTGTTTAAAACTTATATATTCGACCTCACATTCCAAAGGCCATCATCAGAGTGATGTAAGGTATTTGAGTTACTTGCGAAGATTCGCTGTCCACCAATAGAAGGTTAATTTCTGAATCAAGTTGTTTAGTAGGATGTTTGAAAATAAGATATTCAGTTTTGCTACTGTTACTGCTAAGTGATATTTTATTCTCATTGTACCACAGAGATTTTAAATCCAAATTCATATTTTTGATGAGAGACTTCAAAGAGTGATTGGAATGTAGGAGATTATTGTCATCAGCAAAGTAGCTACCATTATGGATTAGCCACCTTGGATTAGCCATGTTTGTTTACATTTTGTATCCGGAGCGAAAAAGATTGAATTATGAATAGGATTCCTAAGGAAAGTATGGAATCATTTGGGTGTACGTTTTTTTCAGCTATAGAAGTATTATAATTAAAAAAACAGCGGCGGATCCAGGGTATGTCGAAAATTGTGGAGGATCACATTAATATAATTTCTGTTTTCAGTTTGTATCACCAATGGGCTTATTTGCACGTCTTTCTTTTACGCTTTAATAGCTAAAATTCTCCTCCACAAATTTCCACCACTAAAAAAACCCTGAAATTTACAAATAACAAATTTGCACGCTATTGTGAAATTCAACCCATATCATTCCACTGCTTATTTCAGCGTTGATGTTGGAGGAGTGATTTTACTAATAGCCGTTTAATTCGATCACATAATCGCACACCATCTTAGAAAAGCAATCGACCACGTATACACGCCATTTAACACACTCCATAAATTAAATGATCTTATTGAAATTGTATAATTGAAATAACATAAAGTTCTCCAGACTAATCACATGAAACAAAAGAAATAATACCTTTTTATTATTATGTACACTGATGCTCTCAACATTCTTCTGACAAACAAAGCAACCATTATAATAATAGTTGTGGTTTGTCATGATAGTAGATCATATGAAGCCATTTCTTTAATACTTATTGAAAGAGTTTAAAATTTCTTTACATTTTAGTTACAAAACGAAAAACCAAAAGCATCAAGAAAAATGCGTGGCACCGGAAAACTTAATGTTAAAGTAATAAATGGTCGAAACTTGCAAAACAAAGAAACTTTTCAAACTAGTGATCCTTACTGCTGTGTTGAAATTGGTGGTTCATCTCAAAAAACGGAACATATCTGCAGTAATTTGAATCCAGACTGGAATGAAGAATTTGTGTTTGACATCAAGAGTGGAGATGATGTTTTAGCTTTGTCTATATGGGATAAAAACACACTACAAAAAGATGTGTTTATGGGGTACAGTTTTGTATCGTTCGATGATATTAAAAAAGGACATGCTGTTTCAAAAGTAAGTTTTTCACTTCATTCTTCCTCTTTATGTAAATTCTTTTTGTCTCAGTAACTCCAATTTTTTTAATTTAGTCAGTAAATATGCTGGGTGGTTTGACTGGTCAAGTTAACCTGATCATCACTCCTGATTTCGAAACAAGTGCTTCCATTATCGAAAAGCTAGAGCAACAAGTACAGGAAACTGCTCCTGATAAAGAGGACATTGCAAGGTTGAATGCTGAAATTGATCGTATCTCAGGTGAAAATGATCGCAACTCTGCCAATAACAAGAAACTGGAAGAAGAAAACAAAAAGCTTGAGGAAAACAACAAACGTCTTGAAACGTCCGTTAACAAGTTGGAAGATGAAAATCAGAAATTTGAAGAAGATAATAAGAAATTAGAAGAAGAAAACAAGAAATTGGAAGGCAACAACAAATGCCTGGAAGGGTCTGTAAACAAACTGGAAGGTGAAAATCAGAAATTTGAAGAAGATAATAAGCAATTAGAAGCTGAAGTTAATCGCTTAGGTGGTGAAATCAACAAGATGACTGCAGAAAATAGTAAATTCTTAAAGAGCAACAAAGCAAAAGAATATTTAGGTCCCTTTTCGCTTTTTATTTTAGCGTTAGGTTTTGTTATCAGTTTGTTTGTTTCTTTTCTGGTTGGGCAAATCCAGTGTTGAGCTTCGTTTTCTGACAGATTTGAGCTTCGTGTTGCTTTTAAAAAAACACCTTTGCCGGTGTTTTGACTTGGTCATGAAATTTATTGTTTCAATCATGCTTTAGCTTTATTACTCGTAATTATCGTAATTATCGTAATTATCGTTATTATCGTTATTACTGAAACTACTGTAAATGATGATTAGAAGCAATGTTGATATCCAAAACACCGCTTTTAAACAGAAATTTGTGAAGATGGCTTCTATTAACGCTCGGCATAATTTATTGCTTTCTTTCGGGCTGTATGGATCATTATTATTTTTCATTTATTTTTATTGAAATAAAATGATAAGTCTTTATTCTGCGATTCACTATAACGAATTTCAATAGAAACTCCATCGCAGTGTCACATTTTTGTATGTGAAATTAATAAGAGAGTGGGAATTTTTTTTTAAAAGTTTACAGTTTCGGCGAGTCGCACAAGAGTTTACCACTAAAATAAAATAACCCACCTATAAAACCGCCCCTTATTTAAGTTTAATAAACGCCTATATTTGATTAATAACGCCCTCTGTACTTTGCCGAAGTACGACGTTAACTTGAAGGGGACGTGCGGTTTGGAAAGAAATATTTTCAAAATTTTACTGAGAGCTCAGAATTACTCTGTGTAATCATTTAAATAAAAAAAATTAAAAAGAATAAGAGACATTTGAAGGTTAGAGACATAAATGAGGCTTCTAGCGCATTTTGGCAATACGAGGTGAAAATAATTGCCCTCCCAGCGAAATGCTCGATAAATCTCCGATACATAGAGTATCTGCGCAGGTACTCGATAAGGGTATATTTTACGCTAAAATTTCGGGCGATTCCAGCGCAGCCTACCTTTTACTCAGCGCTAGTTCTGTCCACTAAAAAATTCATACAGTATAACCCCGTTAAGTCTGACTCTCAGGGGACCAAAATAATCGGTCTGACTTATCGGGAGTCCGACCTATCCAAACTTCGTCTTAAGTCAGACTCTACTTATTTAGATTCAAGGGGGACAAGGTTTTAGTCCGACTTAAAGAAAAGTCTGACTTAAACCGTGTCCGACTTAACCGGTTATACTGTAGTTCGAAAAGTGCATAAAATAAAGGAGATCAGTTGGTTCAGAAATGCACTGACAAACCTATATAACGCTGTTTCAGCGCCTGTAGCAGCAACTCGTGATCTTGCTGATCAATTGCAAAGAGTTCGTGAGTCTGTTACTTCCTTGTAATTTCAGGCTAGGGAGAGAGTATGCTATGGACGATCACCGCTGGTTACAGTAGTTCAAGAACAAACCACGCAAGAAGAACACGACGCTGACTATTTGAAGACCCATTAGACGATTTTATACCTCACGAACATAACCATGCCCTACACAGAACTTTTCGATGCTTACGTATACCAGGTATTCCTAGAGCTGATGTTGATGGATATCTCACGCTAGACCACGTGTGAAGACGCTAATGGAAGAGCAGGTTAAGGACATAGGCTCTGCTAAAGTGAAGCGTGTCTGTGGATCATGTGGAAGAAGCGTGTCGAGCGTGTAATTCAACTTGACGCCGAGGATTACGAGGAGTGTACATCAGGATAGAAAAGGTCTTCAACAGCAAGTTGATGGAAGTGTTCCAAGGTAGTTACATGGCAGAGATATTAGAGGAGATGTTTGCAGCTATCAAGACTGAAGTAGAGAACCATGCATTGCTGCAAAGCGGCTTCAGCATCGATCGCATCATGCACCTGGGCGTAGACTTTCACAAGCTGCAGCTGACGAGGATCCTCTTCGTATATCGAACTACCATCGCGGATAGCATCGCAAAAGGCGAACATCAACCTTAAGAACAACGATGAAAAATGCTTCAAGTGGGCGGTGATAGCGGCATTGCATCATGAAGAGATTAAAAAAGATCCACAACGCACATTGAAGTTGCGAAAGTATGAGGATCACTACAACTGGAACAGTCTAGAGTTTCTGTTAGCAGTAAACAAGATAGACAAGTCCCAGAATAAGAACCGTAACATCGCGGTGAATGCGCTAACCATCGAAGGAAGAAAGCAGAGGAAGCCGGAATATGAAGAAGAGGAAGAGGAAAAGCCTACGAAGAAGGATGTCATCAACATACTGCAACGATGCAAGCGTAACACGAGTGCAGAGAAGTAGGTAAATCGGTTGATGGTTTGTGATGGAGAGAAGAGAGACTATACCGCAATCAAAAGTCTGTCAAGGTTGTTACGGACAGAGAATACATATCACAAACGTGCATCTCACTTTTTGCATCAACTGTCTACATGCGTTAAACAGCGTGGAGTAAAGAGACAAGCACTACGCGTACTTATCAAGCAAAGAAGAAGTCAGGGTGAAGATGCCTGAAGAGAAGGAAAAATGGTTGTATTATCACGATGGACAGATGCAGTTCAGAGTATCCTTCATAGTCTATTCAGATTTTGAGAGTCTTTTAGTACCTGAGGAGGATGGAAGAGACAGGCAGAAAGAGCGATCATATACGAAGAAGATGAACAAACACGTGCCTTCGGGATGGTGCACCTACACCAAGTTCACGTATGGAGATATACCTGATCCTTTGAAGGTTTATAGAGGGCAATAATTGTGTACAGGAGTTTGTAGATCATCTAGAAGAAGAAGTAAAGCGGCTGTACGCAATATTTCCAGAGCAGCCAATGACGGAACAAACAGATGTTCAGAAGAGGGAGCACGAGAACACAGAGACGTGTCACATTTGTATCAAGCCCTTCGACGATCCTCAAAAGAATCGAGAGACCACTACAAAGGGTTATATAGAGGAGCAGTGCACAATAACTGCAACCTAAAATACAAGATCCCGAAGCATATCTCCATCATCTTTCACAACCTAAGCGGGTACGATGCGCACCTCTTAATCAAAGAACATGGGGAAAAGAACAACACTTAAGAGATACGGTGCATTGCAGAAAACAAGGAAAAGTACATATCCTTCGGCAAAGACTATTAACATACATGGTGGCCTTGTGGCAGGGTGCTCTCCTCCAGTGCGGGAGGTGAGGGTTCAAATCTTGGCTGAGTCATGCCAGCGACTATAACAGTGTGAATCGATCTACTCAGCTTAGCTTGAGAGCGGGATTGATATCTTAAGGGGTTGTCTAGTTGAGCGGTTGAAGCATCCTTGCAGCTTCCGTAGCCCAAATGGGGGCTTTAAATGCTCTAGGACCTTCTACGCAGGACCCTCATTGATAACAGTTCTATCAGAACTGAAGAGGCTATCCTGGGTAAACATTAATAATAAGAATAATAATAAAAGCAGGTATGGAGCAGAGTGACTCCAGAAGAAGATGTGGTAACACCTGAAGATTACCACGATGTCTATTTGGTAAAGGACGTCTTGCTTCTAGCTGACGTGTTTGAGACATTTCAGGATACATTCTTGCATCACTACAAATTGGATCCGGGACACTTCAACACAGCATCTGGTTTGGCGTGGGAAGCGGCCTTGAAGTATACGGGTGTAAAGCTAGAGTTGCTCACAGACATAGACATGTTGCTGATGTTCGAGAGAGGTATTAGAGGAGGTATCATTGAAACTGTACATCGCTATGCAAAAGCGAACAGCAAGTACATGAGAGAACAGTCTAATTCTCACATAGAATCGTCGTATCTACAGTACGTTGATGCAAATAACCTTTACGGCTGAGCTATGTGTTAGAAGTTGCCGACGCATGGATTTAGATGGGTAAACAAGGTCGAATAGTTTACGTCTGAACGTATTGCGGAGCTAGTTGAAAAGAACAAGCACGACTACCTACTACAGGTGGATGTAGACTATCCAGAGATGCTTCATGAAGGACATAACAGTTTACTATTTCTACCTGAAAGAATGACTCTTGTTAAGGTGGAAAAACTCGTACCAAGTCTCAGGGGTAAGAAGACGTATGTAGTGCTATAAGAGCTCTAGATCAAGAGTTTAAACATGGCTTAGTTTTGAAGGAAGTCCACCAAGTCATCAAGTTCCATCAGAGCGCCGGACTCAAGGCATATATAGACTTGAACCCAAGGCAGAGGACAGCAGCAAGCACCGAGTTCGAAAAGGACTTCTTCAAGCTCATGAACAACAGTCTGTTCGGAAAGGCCATGGAGAATATACGGAACCATCGCGATATGAGGTTGGTTACGAGCGAAAAGAGTTATCTGAAGTACGTCATGAAGTCTAACTTTAAAGGTGGTGTTCGCTTCGGTACAAGCTTGATGGGTGTGGAGATGGTCAAGACAGAAATCAAGATCATGAAGCCAGTATACATAGGACAGGAAATACTTGATCTGAGTAATATGCTGATGTACAAGTTCCACTACGACTACATGCAGCCAAAGTACGGTAGTAAATTGCGGCTCTGCTACATGAACACCGACAGCTTCGTGTATCACATCAAGACGGATGATTTTTACGGTGACATAGCAGACGATGTGGAGAATATATTCAAAACAAGTGGGTATTCAAAGGAAGACAACAGACCTCTGCCAATCGGGAAGAACAAGAAGGTTATTGGTCTGATGAAGGACGAACTAGGTGGTAAGATCATGACGAAGTTTATAGCGCTACGAGCAAAACTCTACGCGTACAAAACACAACACAAGCGCTGCAAAGGCGTGTAAAAATGTGTGGTGGAGAAGTCGATCACATTCGACGACTATAAGAGGTGCTTAGAAGAAGGGAAAAATCTGTATAGAGAGCAGGTGCTGATCCAAAACAAGAAGCATCAACTCTACACACAAAAGGTGAACAAGATTGCGCTGAACAGAGAAGACGACAAGAGAATCGTTAAAGGTGATCAAGTCGCTACACTCGCGAGAGGTCACCATGCACTGAAAAGAAATGCTTGAACTCGTGATATTTTTCATGTTCCAGACTGTAATTTTTCAGACTGTTATTTTTCTCATAGTATTTTTGGAGATTTCGTCGTATAATAAACTTAGCCATGAACATTGATGAATTTATGCAGCAAAGTTTAGACGTACCCGATACACCTGCGGAAGCGGTGAAAAGAGCAGAACTAATACGTGCAGTAGAATGCGGAGAAACTTTCAGTGGCAAGACACCTTGAACTTTGTCACCCTTGTCTAAAGCGAGTGACAAGACCATAGAAAGACTCTACAAAAAATAAACTGAAAAAGCACCTGAGGAGCCGCAACATAGACCAGGTTTCAACGCGAAACTGTCAAACCTCACAGGTGTTTGAGATATTGGTAAGATGATGGGATACATTAACAAAAACCATCTTATCTCTAGCTCCATCACAAGTTATATGGCCTCTTCCATCCCCGATGTTTCACCTATAGATCGTTTAGGCACTAGCACATTCTTAAAGTGTCTTAGTTTCCTCGGTCCAGTCGCGCTGGCTGCGCACATTTTTACCAACCTCGATTGGGAAAGATTCGCAAAACTTGCGGAGGAACAACAGCGAATTGAAATAAATGACCAACGAACAGGAGAAACCTACAAAAACGAAGAACCCGGGTCGAGTAGCGTCGGGGAAGAAGTTGGCAAAGTGAAATCATAAGAAGAAGGTTGGCTACAAGTACCTAATAAGAACTTGCAAGTATCTGAGCAAGTACCTGAGCAAGTACCTAGTCAAGTATCTGACAAGTCTTTCAGTTCGTATCAAGTCGTAGATGGTGGGGGATCTTAGTAATCTTGGTAGTAGGTGTGTTTGTATATTAAGAGAGCCGAAAGAAAACGACGGATTCATTGCCCAAAAACGTGAAAAAGTTTGATCAATTTGATGGCTAAAAAGGTATAATAAATGATAGAAAAGGAAGCTATCGATAGTATCTGGACAACAGCCAGGCTCGGCGAATACACGTTCCTGTATGCTTACGCAGGAAAAAAGATCTTTGGTGTCAGCTCGCCAAGTACGAAGATGGATTTATCCGTTGCTGGAAAATTCCTGAGTTATCTCGAGTTAGCGGCTGTTGACCGACGACTATGCGATCAAGAAAAGATGTTTCAAATACAAAATCTTTAATAGAATAAAATATGGCGACGTTACTAGTTAAAGCTGTCGAGGCAGCTTTGAACGCGGGTGCTTTCATTGGTGGAAACCACCTCGCGATGTTTTCTGGAATCGTAAAAGGGACCTCTAAAATATCCGGATGTCGGTAACAAGCAAGAGAAGCTCTTTGAGAAGCATGACGTCAAAGTGAAGAGAACTACGACAAAGTACCACCATAAGTTTACAGCCTTTGTGGAAAATTTTAACAAGACTCTAGTTCAGAAACTCTTCAAGGTACAAGATACGCAAGAGATGGAGGATCCCGAGAAAAACAGTAAAATATGGATGCGTCATCAGCAGAAAATTGTGACATCACTAAATAACACAAAGCTTGATAGGACTGGAATGACACCAACCAAAGCGGTGAAAAAACACCCCTTGTATCGGTACCCCTTGCAACCTGGAGAAGAGCATGACGATGGGAAACACCATGCAACGGACAATAAGTGGAGTCGGAAAACGTTCAGATTCCGAGAGATCCTCCAATATCCCAGACAACGTGTTCTCTACTATCTCGCAGGTGGTCCTCAGAGAGCTTTTGTTTGGGAAGAACTTATGCTGATTCCCGAGGATACTGAAGTACCTCTTGAGGATGTGAAAGAGTGGTAGTTGGTATGAAGGTGGCACAGAGTTCCGGTACCATGTTGCTCTTCTGGAAAAGTCTGCCCATACCCACATTAGTCGGAAGTTGTCTTATAATTAAAGGTTTGATTTGATACGATCGACATATCAAAGATCGTTGTAGCAGAGGGTGTCGTAGCGAACAAAGTCGATACCAGGTACTATGTAGGCTACAAGGAGGAACTAGGTAGAACCATTCCTCTCCACATCAAGACACCTAAGAACTGCCATTCATCAGGTGTATCGAGATATAACGAAAGCTCTGCCTGGAAGATGGGATTCAATGTGTTGGGTGACAAAGTCTGGTGTGACGCTTATATAGCGATCATCAATCGCATCTAAGAGCTTATTTTTACTACCCTATCAAGTAATCCGATCAGCGCTACTGGTTGGATTAACCCTAAGCTCATCGTGTGGGACGATGATATTAAAAAAAATATAACGGTGAGGTACCGTTCCATCAAAGCTGCAAGGTAACTGGTGTGCTGAAAATTGGAAGCGTGTACACGCAGAAAAACCATAATCACTACCTACAAGTGTATCTGAAGGATGTCAAGTACCAGCGAGTAGACACGTATGAGAGTCTTCCCAGCGAATCTGAAGATGACGACTGTTTCACGATCCATGACGATGTAGGTGTCAGAGCTTAGTGCTAGTTGAAGGGTGAGGCCTCTGAAGCAGTACAGAGAGAAGGCGAATGAGACATTGCTAACGCTGTACATACGTGGTACCGATTTAGAGAGGATCTCCTAGGCAGAGACACCTTTTACAAAAACCACTATTCGAGGACATGTTCGATATCGATATGGTGTAAAGTATTGTGGCTTCATCAAGCTACAAAACATACTCAGGTGGAGTCGTAGTTCATGTAGCACTTGCACGTGAGGTATCGAAACTGTCGACGAGCTTTTTTGCGATTTCTTCACGTCTTTGCTTTCTCCCGAGCCCCAAGAGCTCCTCTCTCTGATGGTCATAGAGCTGCCTTCTGAGACTTGGATCTCATTTCTTGCTTCTTACTCAAATAACGCTTTTTCTCCGTCATAATACGAGAGAACTCCGAATGATCGACACTCCCATCTTCTATGCTCTTCGAGATAAGCATGATCAGGCTGTCCAGGATAGTCTGAATAGCGGTAGCGATATCGCGATTTTTCAGTCTTTTCACATCGAATGCTGAAGCGCTCTTCTGGATCACGATCAACACAAGGTTCAAGACGAGAGTTGTCACACAGGGCGTGATGATCATTGACATGTCTATACCAGAGACAAGACACGTGATCTCCCCGCCTGACAGTGCAACACTCACTGCATTCAAAAAGTATGAAAGATATGTCGCAACGATAGAGTAGCATGAAATTTTCGCTCCAGAGCTGTGCGATCATTTATCTCGTTAGACAGGTAAATCTCCATCTCTTTAATCGTCTGGAGCCTATAATTTTGTGCCTGGGGTGAGGGTCCATCTACCTCATCTGGAGCAGTCGGCAAAACAGGGAATAGTTTGTCCGTGTTTAAATCATACATTGCCATTGTTTATTTTACCGTTAGTTTCATTCTGATATCAACCTTGACATATTTGTTGCTTTCGTTGGTAATCCTGAAGGTCAAGGTGTTGGATATTTCAGATTTTCGAGCTCAAAGTGATGAAGAGTGTTGGTGAGCGTTGTATTTTCAATCGTGTTGAACAACTTGATTTCTTCGCAATGTAGATGAAGCGCTTTGAATGTGTAGACATTTGGGGTTGTTCTATAATACCCATCAGTAAAATGTTTGTGTACAGGCATCGTTAACCCGAGAAGGTCTAATAATCCAGGCTCGAATGCTGCTCGATACCCTTTTGAAACAGTAAGGTTAGACTTCCATCTGCATTTTTATCTAAATACACCGTTTTATGGTTCTCGCGTTTATATTTTTGATGATGGTTGATGACGTGTAAAGTTTGAAAAATCATTATACGTTGGATTTGGATTGGTAGCTGATATTTCGATGTAATCATACGCGAATCCTTTTCTAGATTGTGCCACCCCACAACAAGCAGAGCATTGTCCAAGTACAACTCAGTCCCCGCTTTCAGAGTGATAGGGAGCTGCGTTTTACCTAACATATTCACGTACAGATATTGCTGCATTTATTCTAAGAAGAAATTTAAACTTTAAATCTTCTAAACTTTAACTCAAAAGTAAAATATGTACCAGACTATAGGAAACCTAGCGTCTTAATACCCGCAGAGGATCTATGGAAACAGCAAATCGTTGTCGATCAAGAACTTTCGGAATATCTTCCTACCGTTCCAACCCGAAGGCGTGATAGATCAATTCGGAGAACCACTAGAGTTTTACCTTGGACAACTCTCGTTCGCTTTCTGGGTGGGTACCATGGGATGCGGGATATCCACCTTTCATCTTAATCACGAGGTTCCGATGATCCGATCTATTTTCCGCTTTCACGTCTACCTACAAACGCGCCTTACTCTAGAGGAAATGGAGGTACCTTTACCAGGAGATCTTACCTTTAATGCCAGAAGAAATCCATACAACGTGACTGCTTTCCGTAGTATCTCTAGAGAATTCGGTATCATACCTACGTATTGGCGATATCTCTCACGAATTCAGATTGGAAAGGATAACCTCAAAATATGGCTCGAAAACCCATGTTGACGGATTAACTCGCGCGGGAGTGCAGAGGTTATCACAATGTATACGATACTACACCTATCTGATCTTAGAATCACAAGCGAGTGCTAGATCGAACATTATAGGTGATACAGCACGTGCTTTGGACGCTCAAAAGATCTTCAGGCCTTCTCTAGAAAAGCTTCTTATTTATTTGCTTCTGAAAGTTTGTAAAAAAGCGTTTTGGAAACAAAGAAAGAACTTTTTTTTCGAACGATCAATTTGTTGTGTTTAATTTTTATGTAATTTCTATTGTAAATTTATATGCTGACTCAATATTATCTCTTAAGCTTTCCTGGCACGTAATCGCACGTGGTCACTCGTGCAGTTACTCGTGTAAAAGGTATCCTTCCATCTAAAACAATATTTTGTGAAACACTTCCTCAGACCATAAATAAAACATCCCCATATCTTATAAAGTATAAAATAAACGCTAGGGTCGATAATCAACCAACATTATTCTTTAATATTGCACTGTCCGAGAATTCGCCTCTTCCTCATCAAAACAAACTTCAGAGTAGCCCCTAGTCCTTGCGCGGTTCAAGTGATAAACACCAAGTTTGTCTATCATACCAGAGAGTTCAATTTGGTGTGAATAAATATAGACAAGCACGGTGAGCACTTTTCCAAGATGTCTGAATCGTAAACTTCGTCATCTCTTCAAACAAATCAATGAACTTGTGGCCGATCATGGTAAAGATAAATGTGTTCAACGAGCCTTAAAAATGGTCAAAACAAGTGGATCTCCATTGGGTAAGTACTTCGTTTGTCCACTCATACGCCACACGGGGCGTGGGGGCTGGACGCTATAACTGAATTTTGGTTCGAAGGAGCGAAGGGAAAGGCTGTAATGGCGACTGTATTTTGCGAACGTTTTTGCAGTGTTGCATAGCAGTGATTCATTTCGTTCAAAATAGCCATATGGCAATCTGTTTTTTTCCTGGTTTTTTCCTGGTTTTCATTTTAGAAGGTAGAATCCCTTTAACGATAAATTTATATCCGTTATTTATGGCCAAAAAAAATATTTTGTCCAATAATAACTCGTACAAATTTATCTTCAATTGCACTCACCAACATCCGATTACATATACAAATTCTTATGAGAATTCTCATCAATGTGAACCAAGCTTAAAAGTAGCATTTCGAACATCAAATAAACGCCTATCTCTATTTAACGCCTCTCTCCAATAAACGCCCACACTATAATCCTAGGAAGAATATCTTAGAATTTCAACAAGTCTTTTTAATTTGTAACATTTTGCAAATTTGCGAAGAAAGGGAAATATATCTCTCGTTTCACTTGCGAAAGAAAGGTCACAAAATTTATTAATAGTGCTAAATTGAATCGTTCCATCAAAACGAACGAGGGAACAAACAAACAACAAAATTCATGGGACTTTCAATTTCATTGGGCAATCGGTAAAATACTAAATCCATCTATAATGGCAGAACATGAAACATAAACATGAGATTCTTTGAAATATCAGGCAGCGGCATACTGCCTTTACTCCTCAGACTGGTCGTGTTTAGAATGTATAAGCCATCGTAGATGCCTTGATTATCGATTTAGAAAGTTTCCGACTAACGGTAACAATATGCAGAACGAGAAGTATGTTTCATTTACCAGACCGAAAATAATAATATGGGCGTTTTTCTCTTCAGTGTTATTCTTCAGGAACTTCACTATGATATTCAAGAAAAACCAACGAAAATATTGAAAGTTAAACAAAAACAGAAAATAGACAAAATTTAGCGACTCATCCTTTATTTTAATGGCAACGTATCATCCATCTTGTGTAGTTTTCTTTGCGTAATTTTGTTTGTAAGACTTAAAATTCAATGTGAAAGATTTCATAATTCTCATAATAAATTTTTCTAAGGGAATTCGCATGAAAATCTATAATTTTCATCAATGTGAAACAAACTTTAGGGTATCAGCGTTTAAAGTCCCACTTAAGCGAAGATTGCTCAGGGTAAATGTAAAAACAGTACCGTATTTCGAATAAAGAACCAGGCGATTATTATAGAACGTTTAAAAGAGAGGGAGCGTAAATGATGCTCAAGTAAACGGTGTACTTCGTTGAGAGCGTTATGTCTCACTTGCTTTATATATATACATACACAAATCAGATATCTGTTCATAAGGCAAGTGAGACATAACAGTTCCTCCTTTTTAAGTCTTTTTTAACAAAAGATAATTAAAAGTGTTTTGTGTTTCTAGTTTTTAGTGGTAATATATATAAGTTTGATTACATATACTCAATATACTCAGTGTCTCACTTTACAACAAATATAGGCGTTTATTGAATTTTAAAAGGGGCGGTTTTAAAGGTGGTTTATTTTATTTTAGTGGTAACTCTTGTTCGACTTTCTTCGCCCTAATTGTAAACTTTTGAACAATTTTTTCCTACACTAATACTTTCACCTACAAAAATATGACACTGCAATGAAGTTTCTATTGAAATTCGTCATAGTGATTCAGAGAATAAAGAGTTATCATTTTATTTCCATAAAAAATATCCAATGATCCATACAGCCCGGAAAGAAAGCTTTAAAATATGCTGAGCGTTAATAGAAGACATCTTCTCAAATCTCTGTTTAAAATCGGTGGTTTGAATATCAACATTGCTTCTAATCATTAGTTAAGTAATAACGATAATTACGAGTATACGGTGTTTATTAAAGGGAAATTCGGAAAGGTAAACAGGCTTTTTTTATTAACAACATGAGGCTCAAATCTGTCAGAAAACGAAGCTCAACACTGGATTTTCCCAACAAGGAAAGAAACAAACAAACTGATAACAAGACCTAACGCTAAAATAAAAAGCGAAAAGGGACCTAAATATTCTTTTGCTTTGTTGTTGTTGTCTGAGAATTTATTACTTTCTTCAGCCATCTTGTTGATTTCACCACCTAAGCGATTAACGTCAGCTTCCAATTTCTTATTATTTTCTTCCAATTTCTTGTTTTTACCTTCTAGTTTGCTTACAGACTCTTCCAGACGTTTGTTGTTCCCTTCCAATTTCTTGTTTTCTTGTTTTAATTTTTTATCGTTTCCTTCAGATTTCTGATTTTTACCTTCCAACTTGTTATCAAATAAAGGCGCTTCAAGGCGTGTGTTGTTTTCTTGAAATTTCTTGTTTTCTTCTTTTAATTTCTTATTATTTTCTACAAACTTCTTGTTTTCGCCTTCCAACTTATTAACGGACGTTTCAAGACGTTTGTTGTTTTCCTGAAATTTCTTGTTTTCTTCTTCTAATTTCTTATTATCTTCTTCAAATTTCTGATTTTCACCTTCCAACTTATTAACGGACGTTTCAAGACGTTTGTTGTTTTCCTGAACTTTCTTGTTTTCGCATTCTAATTTCTTATTATTCTCTTCCAATTTCTTGTTTTCTTCTGCCAATTTCTGATTTTCACCTTCCAACTTGTTATCAAATATAGGCGCTTCAAGACATTTGTTGTTCTCTTCCAATTTCTTGTTTTCTTCTTCTAATTTCTTATTATTCTCTTCCAATTTCTTATTATCTTCTTCAAATTTCTGATTTTCACCTTCCAACTTATTAACGGACGTTTCAAGACGTTTGTTGTTTTCCTGAACTTTCTTGTTTTCGCATTCTAATTTCTTATTATTCTCTTCCAATTTCTTGTTTTCTTCTGCCAATTTCTGATTTTCACCTTCCAACTTGTTATTAAATATAGGCGCTTCAAGACATTTGTTGTTCTCTTCCAATTTCTTGTTTTCTTCTTCTAATTTCTTATTATTCTCTTCCAATTTCTTATTATCTTCTTCAAATTTCTGATTTTCACCTTCCAACTTATTAACGGACGTTTCAAGACGTTTGTTGTTTTCCTGAACTTTCTTGTTTTCTTCTTCTAATTTCTTATTATCTTCTTCAAATTTCTGATTTTCACTTTCCAACTTGTTAACGGACGTTTCAAGACGTTTGTTGTTTTCCTCAAGCTTTTTGTTTTCTTCTTCCAGTTTCTTGTTGTTGGCAGAGAAGCGATCATTTTCACCTGAGATACGATCAACTTCAGCATTTAACCTTGCAATGTCCTCTTTATCAGGAGCAGTTTCCTGTACTTGTTGCTCTAGCTTTTCAATGGTGGAAGCACTTGTTTCGAAATCAGGAGTGATGATCAGGTTAACTTGACCAGTCAAACCGCCCAGCAAATTTACTGACTAAATTTAAAAAATTGGAGTTAGTGAGAGCATGGACGAATAATAAAAGAAAGATTTACAACTTTCATTGATCTATTCAAATATAGCGCGTGTCGGTTTATTGATTTTTTTACAAAGGCAGTTTTAAAATTCCCTCAATCATGATCCCTGCATGATTTTATCGGCTTCTGAGATATTAATATTTTCAAGATATTCTGTTCATTCTGTAGCCAAATTTAAAATTCTGATTCCTTAGGAACTCCTTCAGCCTTAGACTTTCAGAATTGAGGGACAAGATATTCTTTGTCCTGTAGATTTTGCGGTATTTTCCCGACATCTGTCTAAGTTGCAAATTTTTCGTAAAAGTTGCACAAGTTAAATACTACTTAACTCGTCAAAATTCACTGTAAACGCCGATCAGACATCTTGAAAACATTAAGTAGTAGTTTTGAAGTACCAATGAAAATCGCAGATTTATATGCAATTCGCATTTCTTGAATTCCTTAAATTTTCCAGTGTGTAACCATAAACATTCGTATAAACCCACCTATTTAAAGCTAGGTAGCTTTGTATCAAAGGAATGCCGACATAAAAGATTTAAACAATAGAATTCAAAGGCCTTATGTTCACACGTTGCAGAAACATTTCATCTGAAATGGTTTTATTTTGGAACGTGCTGTTCACAAATGCTGTCTGTTGTATCGGATTGCATCGTGCACACGTATCCGAAATCTATTTTCCTCTTGAGTGGCTAACTCAAAACAAAAACAAATATTATTCTGTAATTTTTGTTCGGGCTATCATGAATAATGTGAACATTAAGCGGTACATCTGTTCGCATGTTGCAGATAGGGTTATCAGAACGAAATCATTTCGCTTCCCTTCTGTTCACACGTTGCGATTAATTCTATCAGAGCAGAATCATTTTACTTTTGGCATCGGAGCGGAATCATATCATTTCGCATATCGGATAGGCTGGTCTTCGAATGGACGGAACACTATTCGGAAGTCTATTCTCTTGTTATACAGTCATGGTGAAATAAAAAGAATTAACACAAAGAGGAAGAATTAAGTAAGAAACTTACTTTTGAAACAGCTTGTCCTTTTTTAATATCATCGAACGATACAAAACTGTACCCCATAAACACATCTTTCTTTACTGTATTTTTATCCCATATAGACAAAGCTAAAACATCATCTCCACTTTTGATGTCAAATACAAATTCTTCATTCCAGTCTGGATTCAAATTACTGCTGATATGCTTCGTTTTTTGAGATGAACCGCCAATTTCAACACGACAGTAAGGATCACTAGTTTGAAATGTTTCTTTGTTTTTCAAGTCTCGACCATTTATTACTTTAACTGTGAGTTTACCGGTGCCACGCATTTTTCTTGATGCTTTTGGTTTTTCGTTTAGTAACTAAAATGTAAAGAAATTTTAAACTCTTTCAATAAGTATTAAAGAAATTGTTTCATATGATCTATTATTATGGCAAACCACAACTATCATTATAATGGTTGCTTAATGACTCTGTTTGTTAAAAGAGGTGTGACGAAACTATATGTAATTTAAAATATCCCATTTACAACAATACAGTGTGTCCTGAAAGAAACGGGCCCGACTTTCAAAAAGGTTGTAACTTTTTGAATTTTCATTAATTTTATGCAATTTTTATACCGTCAGAAAGATCTCTAAGCTTTTCAAAAATATAAAATTTTATTTGTGATATTAAATATTTGGAAAAAAGTTTTTTTTCTTGATACCATCATTCATTTCATTATCATGAATTGACACAAATTTTAATGAGCTGTAAATCTTTTGTGAAGCCATTGATTTCTTATAATTACTTCTTTGGATATTGCTGTGTTAAAATTTTCACGAATTTTTTATTCATTTTGTGAACTGAGGTTAACATCAAGTTTGTATTTGTTATTTCTTATTCCCAATACGCCATCAAAAACTGGATCATTACTTTTAATTCAAATACATCTTAATTGATCCTTATTGATTTAATGATATAGTTTCATGCTAAATTTTGTTACATTGAACCAAAAATTTTCCCCATAAAAATAACAATTATATTTTTGGAAACCTTTGAGGCTATTTACATGAGACCCGAAGTGAACTCAAACTGGTTTGAAATGAAAATTTTCACTTTGATGCATGATACAATTCTTATTACTTTTTACATTACTTCGAGCCAAATGAAACTCACTTCAGGCGTAAGTTCAATTCGGTCAACTTGACTGAAGTGAAATCTTATCAAATTGGTTTGAAATTTCCATGTAAACACTGCTCCCCAAAGTGAGATGTCCCACTCTGAAAGTAGTTTCCGCCATAATGTTCAAATTTTATTAGAAATTTTATTAGAAATAATCTTCCGGCTCCCCAAAGTGAAATATTTCATGTAAATGGCTCAATATTTTAAAGCGGTTTGAGTTTACTTCAGGCCTCTAACAGTATAAAAATGACATATAATTAATGGAAATTCAAAAAGTTACAGCCTTTTGAAGGTCGGGCCCAGTTTTTTTCAGGACACACTGTAGATAGATTAAATTATGTCTTTTTATATTGGGAATTTGGGATAATTCAAAGTATTTTTAGCATGAAAATCGGAAATTTCAAACATTTTTATTGAGGGATTATTTGATATTATCAGAGATAATGTATAAACTGAGCAGTATTTTCTTGAAAACATAAATAAAAATAAAACAAGAAGGCTAGTGCTAACTTAGACCTCACTCATGTATGATTTGAAATTGGATAAAGCTTCACACTCAAATCTTGTGGTAAGATAATTCATAAGGATATGGTAAACCCATAACACGACGGGTCTACACCCTTTTCCCCTGACTTTCCCTAATTTCCAGAAAAGTAGCCACCCTGTATTAGTAAGTATATAACCATAGTTTACTCTATGAATTTGTTATTAGCTATAAACAACATGATTAAAACTCAGTAAAAGTAAAAAAAAAATGAAAATGAAATGTTAAAAATTTCATCTCAGCAAGAAAACATATCATATTTGCTTTTAGTTTTAGCTAATAGCATTGTAGCTTTCCTATACTAATGGCTTATTAACCCTTTAGCTGGTCAATACGGGAAAATATTGACAGAGGTTGTGAGGTGATGGACCGAGCGCAGTCAATATTAATGTTAATGAACTATTTAGTACCTGACAACATAATTGTGAAATTAAAATGGCAAATAATTCAAAAACAAGACAACTGCTGTGAAGATCTCTTCCCTTTTCCCTCCAGCTGACTTGATTTATTATATTTTACCTTTAAACAATCACAAAATGCAAAATAAACTACCTGGCATGGGTTTTCATAATCTGAAATCAACACGAAAACCTAAATGGGCCTAAATATTAGTGGCAGACATCGGAAATGTTCCGGTGGTGTGGAAAAAAGTATCTGTCCAACAAAAGACCTAATCTATAATAGACTTGCTATATTTATCTATCTGGTGATAAATATCAAGTGTCCAATCCAACAACGTAAATAAAAACACAAAGGCAATCAGTATCCGATCCTAGGTCAAATCCACATAAAACTTAATTCGCATATAAAGTATGCAAATTACTCTTTTATTTTTTTATTCTAAAGAACGACAAAAATGATTGAACAGTGTTGTTTTTTTACACTGACTGGAATGGCCACAAAAATATGCCAGTCATGCAGAAGCCCCTGAAACGAACAGAAAATGTTGCCAGAAAAATACTGCAGTTTTTCAGATTCACAAAATTATAACTATTTGGAATAAAAATAAGTTTTAAAAATTTGAGTGGAGTTGGTGGTGAGAAGTTGCTGTGCTACTTTCACTTTTTATATCCAGGACTCTCAAACATCTTTCCCCATCATCATTACAAAGTATACACAAAAACTTAGTTCTATAATGTATTAAAAACTCTAGAATACTTGCAATTTACGTTACCTTGTAAAGGTTTCTGTCTTCACCACGTTAAGAAACGTTATCCACGTCGTGTTTAGAATGTTAAGCCACGTAGGTGCCGTGATTATCGATATAGAAAGTTTCCGACTGACGGTAACACAATATGCGGAACGAGAAGTAGGTTTCATTTACAAGACTAAATGTACCATATGCTGCCCGTATAGGGCGTTAAGAAAATAGTTATGGGCGTTTTTCTCTTCGGTGTGGTATTCTTCTGGAACTTCACTATGATTTAAAATAATTTGATTCATCCATTAAGGCAATTAATTTTCGCGAGAAAATGTTTTAAGATAACTCATATAGTTAGCGAAATTTCGTGAATTTTATTTGCAAGCAAAGAAGTATATATAGTTTTTTCAATGTTTTTTCTTTTTCCGATAGGTTGGTTATAAGATAGTGGAAACTAACTTTTTACTGAAATTATCAAAACATGTTCAAAATGAGTTGAAACTGAAAACTGAAAAATTATTTATATTTTTAGCCAATAACAATGCACCGCGATGTATGATTTAACCAATGAATAGTATGAATAGTATTCGGAAAACCCGATGTAAAAATCGAGTCTTGATTTATTTGAAAAAGTAATTTCGAGTTAGTAACTCAAGTTGTAGAAGCGAGAAATATATTATCGAGTTAGTAACTCGCAGTGATATAACAAATCAAAAATTTCAAGTAAATAACTCGAATTATGACGTCATAATCCATAACTCGACTTTATAACTCGACACTGAGTTGCTGTACCACGTGCTAGCAGTTGCACCATTATTGTTTCTTAGCTGACACACCTGTACATAAGTTTGTCGGTTTGACGTTTATCACCTACGATGGCCTATACATTCTAAATACGACCTCCACGAAACCCGGAACTTGTACGCCTGAAAATGCAAAAACGCAATAAACTTGTAATGATTTTTTAACCGTCTTTCCATTTTTCTTTCTTCTGAACAAAACTATTTCTACTTCGTCATTTCAGCTTTGCACAAAAAATAAAAAAAACATATTCGTACCTGTGTTTTGTCGACGTCACAAATAAAGGATGATGATATACGAAATAAAAACTGTTGATCGCAATATCCTTGGGTCACATAGCATTCTCTATACGTGCGTCGTATAAATCCCGGATATTTTTATTCATTTTCAATCCAACTGACCACCGTGTGTATTATGCAACAATTGGTTACATCAATCTCTTTTATGTTCTGCTTCATATGCAGAATACTTTTTAAAAAATTTCCTATTGTTTTATACTCTGATGTCAGTGCCCAAATTCACTTAAACCCTATAATCACGCGTATCCCTATATTCACGCTTATAACATAGGTGCATAGATATAAAAAGCAAAAAATTGATTGGTTCAAAAAGCTGTCCTTGCATAACGTTTGAGAAATGTTTTCTATTTTTGTAAACTAGGGAACCCCCATATCCCCCTTTGTCAATACAACTAATTTGGTAAAAATTAGATCAGATACAATGCCCTTTGTTCTTGGAACCACGTCCAGAGTCTCTACTACCTACTAAGCTAACTGATTTCCACAACATTAAAAGTAACCTAAAAAATTGCCTTTCAGCTTCTTATTAATCTTTTTCTCACTATCCACATCCCTGATCAACTGTTGGTCTTGTGTTTTCTGTCAACTGCTGCGTCCTGTTCTTTATCCACATACTTGTCCCAAGGGTGGCCATAGCCTTTGTCTTATTTTTTGGGAGTAGCAATGGTCTCCTCCTTCCTTTTGCATATTTCTTTTCTTTAAAACTTGTAACTATCCTGATCAGATTATATGTTTATATGATTGATCGTTTGATTGATTGAAGTCAAATCAAACAAATATTATCGAATTGAGACAGAAATTGCTTAGTATTTAAGCTGGGTTATGAAAAAGAGTTTGTAGTTTTTTAGATTAAAGTAACTTGTATGTTCACATCTAAATAATCACTTGTTGTGTATGATTGATGTCTATACGGGTTCGCAAATCACTTGTATATGTACACAATAAGTAAATTTCTGCATGAACTTTACTTGCTGTGTAACGCTCAAACTCAAACTATCCTTTTACCATTTACGATTGCGTGCACGTGATTACCGTCAATTTCAATGAAAAATGCTATTAGCTTAAACAGTTCTATTGGTAAATGTCCCACTAGAATTTCCTCGCCTGACATCTTCTTGTACGTTCCAATCGCATACTCATCCAGCTCTTTGGCCTCCAACCGCTCATCGCGTTTACAAACCAAAGACTCTCCAATTTCAGGTGTCCAGATGTTTTTGTAAACATGGTGTCCACGGATATTGGAAAAGAATGTTACATTTAAATACATTTCAAATTGTACTGGAATCGCTCGAGCCATTTTTACTGAAATCACTCTTCATAATCTGCTAAAAAATCTTTTCTCATTTGCTTGTATGGGGTTCGGAAAACGTGATTTAATTGAGGACGGTGTACATGAAGGCACACCATTGTCTTCTTTCAAAACGAAAGAAAAACATGAACCGATCTTTGAAATCGGAAATTTTTTAATTGGTTATTCAATTTTAAAGGAATGAAGGTATGATAAACTTTCATCATAAGGTGTGAACAAACACAGCTGCAGCTTGACTCACACACGGACAGAACTTTTGCCTTCACAATTTATTTCGTAAGAGTTATGTGGTGACAGAGCAGAAAAAATGTCGAACGAAGAAGAGCATAAACAATCTATTTCCCATAAAGGGGAAAAAAGGCGAAGTTTTACTTTTGACTTGAAGTCCACAGTTGTTGATTACGCAAAACGTAATACTAATCGTGAAGCAGCAAGAAATTGTTGATGAAAGGAGAGTGAGAGAATAGAAAGCTAATGCAGATAAGCTGAAACAAGGACAAGCGAAAAGAATGAAATTGGAAGGAGGAGGGTGTAAAATCAAAGACGTCGACTTAGAAGAAGACCTACGCGAATGGATACATGAAAGAAGAGCAAATTCTTTACGTGTTTCTCGAAAACTAATTATGAGAAAAGCGAAGGCCATCCATGATGAAAGTGCTGGGGGAGATATTGTTTCAAAAGCAAGTTTCCAGGCTAGCCGTGGTTGGTTAGAAAAATTTATGAAACGAAATTGCCTTTCATTACAACGCAGAACAACAACAATCCAAAAAGATCCTGCATACCTTGTTGATAGACTAGTACAATACGTGATCCATGTCCGGCGAATGACAGTACAAATTCAATGCAAGCTCCATAATCGCAATGGATGAAACAGCTGTATGGGCGGATATGGCTGCACCAACAACTGTAGAGCAACGTGGTGAACGGGAAGTAATATTGAAGTCAACTGGTAATGAATAGGTCAGGATTTCTGTTTGTTTGACAGCAAAAGCTGATGGGACTAAACTGAAACCATTTATCGTCTTTGGTGGTGCAAAGCTTGAATGTAAAGAACTTAACACAGAATTTAGAAATAAATGTGTCGTTGTGTCATCAAAAATGCATGGATGAATGCGGAACTCACCTTGCACTTTGTTGAAAGAATTTTGGGCACATTTTCTTTTAACCGGCGGCTTTTGGTTTGGGATTCTTTTGAGTGCCACATCATGGACTCCGTTAAGCGAGAATTGTCGAAGGAAAAATTGAAAATACCATAATTCCAGGTGGCTGGACAAAATACATACAGGCGCCAGATGTATCATGTAACAAGCCCTTCAAGAGTCGCATGATAGATCTTTATAATGAATGGATGGTGGAAGGCGTACAGCAGTTTACAAAAGGGGGAAATCAGAAACCCTCACCCCGACGAAAACTTAAACAATGGGTCTTAGAAGCGTGGAATGGATTGAGCAGTGAGATAATCATCAAGTCTTTCAAGTCATGTGCTTTAAACTTAACTACGGATGGATCAGAAAAGAGGATTCGTCTTGTTCGACTGGTGCTGCTTTATTGAAGCAAGCAACGGAAGCACTGGATGAAGATCGATCTTCTGAAAATCCATTTCAAATTTTCGATTCTGACGTCAGCGAAAGCTATGAAAGTTTTCATATCATAAAAGAGGATTCTGACGGCGACAGTGATATTCTCTTTTTGACATCTTTTGTATAAAACTTTCTCACACAATCTTTTGTTACGTTTTTTAGGAAGAGAAAACATTGTTGTTTAAAGTCTGTTTTTATTTGATTTTTTATTTTGTAATTAACGCCGCCCTCTGATAAACGCCACCCTCTATTAAACGCCGCATCCAAAATCTGCAATTTGTAATAAACGCGGCGGAGTTTATTAGAGGAAATACGGTATATACCGTATTTCCTCGAAAATAAGCCGCGGCTTATTCTCTTTTACGAAATGAAAAATTTCGGCCTACTTTTGAATCGGCTTATTTTCGAAGTGTTTTTTGAAAAGAGAACAAGAGGCCCTGGGACCTGAAGGTCAGCACGGTTGGGCATACCAGAAAAGTAGTACACTATAACACTTATAACACAGATAACATTTCGCGTGTATTTACTAAATTTCACAACCTTTCTCCTGCGGCGGCAAGAACTACATTCTATTCCGAATTTGATATCCTTTATAACTGTATATTTTCAACCTGAAGTCCTTATACTGGAGTATTGAATACAATTGTTCATGTATTATGAACTCAATCTATTATAAAAAAAATGTTAAGTACAATGTGACAAAATATGTGCCAAAGTAAAAAACTGAAGAATATATGAAGACAACTGAAGAATATATACTTCTCATGTGACGAAGATAGCTATACAAAATTGAGCAATGGAAATCATGTTTTTGGAAATATCTTAAAGTAAAAAATCTGGTCAAGTTCAGATAAGGCTGATAAGAAGTTCAAAGACTTCGGACAAGTCTAGGTAATTCTGTTAAGGTCAAGTTTTGAGGAGGAGTTCTGGCAGCAGATACGAGATAATACCATAGATGATGCCACCAACAAAGGACCTAAAAAATAAATCATATAACTGTTATATAATCTCAGATCCACTAATGATGAATTTCTCACAATTTAATTAAAACTAATTCTCACAAGTATTTTTAGAAATTTCATTAATTTAAAAAGAATTTCTGCAATCCCATATTTTGATAATCTCCCAAAAGTTAATGGGCAAAAATTCACAAATTTGAGGTCAAAAGGAAGTGTCGTAGGAATATTCGGCTTAGCTGCAGTTCACTCCTTGAACGCTTATCTTCTCCTGCAAAAATGAATCATAATGAATCATTCTTTGGAACCATTACAGGTCGATAGTCTGATTCATAGTAGCAGTTTTCGTGCAAATTTAATTTTGCGAATTGATATAAAGTAAACTTTTCCCAGGAGTTAATTTCGCAAATAATTAGTCTTCATATTTTAAAAAAATTAAATATTACCATGCATACGTTGACAGACATTGAGGCAAAAAGTATTCTTTCCTTTCACAAGAATTTAATTTTATGAATACGTGAAATCCATTTTTTCCCAGTGAAATTTTCTTTCCTTGGTATATATACAGTAAAGCCTGAAAGAAATTGATGCACCTGTGAAGGAATGAATTTTTACATAAACATGCAAAAGATTTGTAAAGTCTGCTACATGAAGTAATTGTCTTCAACACGATTTGATAGAGAAAGCTAACAATCTTAAGTGGAAATGTAAAGTTTCTTTCTTTCTTTTGGATCATTTTTATCAAAATAAAATGATAAAGTCTTTTATTCTCGGATTTGCTCTGACAAGTTCAATAGAAACTCCATCACAGTGTCATATTTTTGGTGAAATTTATAAGAGTGTATAAGGAAAAAATAGAATTTTTAGAGCATAAAAGAATCGGTTAATACACCAATATAGTCAAAACAACAAGAACCTTAAAAGAAAAAAAAAAAGATAACGCTCCTTCACGGGAAAGGGATTACCCAATATCAAGTTTCATATCAATATCAATTATTTTCTTTGATTTATTTGACTGTTAATATTAGTCCAAATTGTGTATAGGGGTGCTGCTATTTAAGTTTAATTTTTGTCATCCCCCAACAACCATCATTATCCACTATCTAAATTTTCATTTATGTTTTTTTTTGTTTTTAATATAAAATTAGGAAAGTAAACAAGTCTTAAGTTAACACAAGATCGGACACCCATCCTACCTAACAATTTTTGAAAGTACAGAAACTGCCACTACAATAAGGGTCTCTCTCTACTCCATACTATGTGTGTAGTGTGGGTGTGAAGTGAATTGTATTTTCATCAACAGGGAATTTGTGAAATTTTAAGTGTGTCACACACTTAAAAGGCCACAAAAAGGGGAGAGGAGGGACAGAAGAGGAGGGAATAAAAATCGAAAATGGGATCAAAATCAATGTCATTATAAAAAAAGCAGTAAGAATTTTCTAACCTTGAGTGCTGTGTCGTTCTCTGTAACACAAATTAGGATTGCACGTTTTCTGTATTTTAGGCCGCACTCTTAAATTACTTTATATAAGTTGTAGTGTATCATTCATACATTAACCACGGTTTGTGGATAGCCTCTATTCCAATGTTTTGCGGAATCAGCCTACAACTGTGGACAAAAAATCTTGGAATTACGGACGGACGGACGGACGGAAGGACGTACAAACGCTAATGAAAGATCAGCTGCTTTCCGCGCTGACCAAAAAACAATTTGAACACAAGATCTTTTTTAAATCTTTACAAAAATGATCAACTTTGTAGAACAATACCAATGTCTTCTTCAGAAATTTCTAACAAGTCTTCAATGACAATTTCGTTGCGGTTTTCTTCCCACATGTCAGCTTCGTTTTCCACGTGGATCCTGTCAATAGGCCTTTCTTTTCTCTTTAATTGTTCATAGTCTATTTCATCAGGACTTAACTTCATCAATGCAATGCCTTCACTGTGTCTCGGCTTATTTTCGAGGTCGGCTAATTTTTCTGTTATTTTCTAATATTTTTCGTCTTATTTTCGAATCGGCTTACTTTCGAAGGTCGGACAATTTTCGAGGAAATCGGTATATATATATGTGTGTGTTGTTTATTCAGGTATGAACCAGTATTCTTCACGTCGCTGCTTTTATTGTTGTTGTGACGTTTATTTTTTCGAATCGTTTAAACTTTGTTATTATAAGCATTTTATAATTTAGTAGAAGTTAGATTTTTGTAAGTAGTTCTTATTTGTCACAAAAAATCCAGATAAGGTCGGCCCTTGATCATCTTGATCATCCTTGGGTCACATAGCATTGTCTATGCGTGCGTCGTATAAATCTCAGATATTTTTATCGCCGATTGGATCTGTGATTTTTACGACCAGAAGAAGCTCAAGCATTTCCTGAGACTTTAATAAAAATTTACTTTTACGTGAATAGACAAGCACGTCAATTTGGTCCTCTCACGTGGATAGTCAACAAGCAACAAGTAAGCAACTAATCAGCCTGTAAAAGAGAGCAATTTAAGCATTAAAGAAGTATTTTTCTTCTAGTTGTTTTATATGTGGTGTTCTTATCATTGGAACGTATTTTAATTTGATAACATTGTGGAATTGGTTTTTAAACCAACTATTTATCGTGATTACGAATTATATATTACTTACAAAAACTAGCAGTTCATAAAATTATAATTGGTACAAAAAATAATAAGAGTTCTACAAATTACTTGTAAAAATTTTATGTTACCGCAAATAAAGGCATTGTGAATATTTTGTTTGATCACTTTAGAAAAGTAATGAAAAAATCCCCATTAAAAGGAAAAACGATCATTTTTGATAAATAAAGTGGTTTAAATAGTTGTTAAAAAACCCACGAAACAAACGCAAGTGGAAAATCGGAAATATGGGAAAGGATTCGGACCGTCTTGAAGATACAGGAAAGTTTCCAAGAAAAGTGTCAGAAGAGAAAAGAAAATATGTCAGAAATTTAATGCAAATATATACTGATACAATTAATAATACCATTAATCGATCGGAATTATCGTTCTTCCTCAGAGCTGGAAACTACTGGCTCATTTTCTTTCATCACTTGATCTAACATGGCTCCAAATTCATCAGAATCAATGACGTTGTCTTGGTTTTTATCAAACTTCTGAAAATCATCTGCAATTTTCTCAAATTTCTCTTTTAAATGTGTAGGTACACGTTTCATGAATCGTCCGAATTCATCTCGGGATAACCCTGCAAAATAATCATTACTTGAGCTTTCAAGTTTGAGAGGTTTAAGTCCAATAACTCTCTTAAACCTGACACAAACGAATCAAAGGCCCCTTTGTTGAGCTCGGCACTAGGTCGATGGTGTCGCAGCCTCTACTGAATATGTTGGATTAGTTTGTGCCAGGCTCATTACAAATACAGGACATAAAAATTGAAAAATATCAAATTCTGCAAACATTCCATCCATCTAATAGTTTTAACGTCGTTTTATTGGATCACATAACGAGATGTATTTCTGAGCACATTTTGTATCAGTGAAGGAGAGATACTGCATAGTGAAAGAGAGATACTACATAGTGAAGGAGAGATACTGCATAGTGAAGGAGAGATACTGCATAGAGCAGGAAATTATATAACAAGTGGCATCAAGAAAACAATAAAAGATTGAAATTGAAAAGCCATATTTTTAACCCACCTTGATCATCATCCAGCATCTCAATATCCGCTGCAACTTTTTCCAACAAAGAACGATCCATTGCTCGCATTTTCTCATTAAGTTGAGAAAAGATCATTTCCTGTAATTTTTGGAATCCCTAAAATACAAAAATCGTCCATCAAAACAACAATACCACAAAATGTATGAATAGGAAGACGTGTTAGGTGACACCCTAATACTTACTGACAACTGCTCTTGAAGTCCGTCTCTGATTCTAGCTAATTTTTCATTTTCTTTCAACAATTTCTCATAAATTTCTCTGAACTTATCGGCTTGCGTTTTCAGATCGGTTACTGTTAATGTTAGCTGTTTGTTATTCTCAATGAAAACATTGTTTTGCTCTTGTAAAACCTTGTTGTTTTCGGCAAACTTTTCATTCTCTCCGGTAATACGATCCACCTACAAACAAAGGGCATAAACTATGCATTGAGGAACAGGAAGATAATCACAGAAAGAACCAAAAATTACAGGTTCCTGAGATTTCCCCAGCAGAGATTTAGAATGTATATAGTAATATTACCTCTTTCTTCAGATTTTCATTATTTTCAGCAAATTTCTTATTTTCTTCAGCCATTCGATCTATTTCGGCTTTCAATCTTGCAATCTCATTTGCCAAATCTTTATTATTTTCTGCAAGTTTGTTGTTCTCTTCTCCCATTTTGGAAACTTCCTTCTCTAATTTTTCATTGTTTTCTTTGAATTTTGCGTTTTCTTCTGTGAATTTGGAAACTTCACCTGTCAACTGATTAACTTGACCTTCTAATTTTTTGTTATTCTCTTGAAACTTATTGTTTTCTTCAGTCATCTTGTTCACTTCTCCCTCCAGTTTATTTACATTTTCTTCTAATTTCTTATTGTTTGCTTCGTATTCCTTATTCAATTCACCCATTTTGGAAACTTCACCCTCAAGCAGCCCAACTTGTGCCTCTAATTTGTTGTTGTTCTCTGAGAATTTATTATTTTCTTCAGCCATCTTGTTGATTTCACCACCTAACCGATTAACTTCAGCTTCCAATTTATTATTATTTTCTTCAAATTTCTTGTTTTCACCTTCCAGTTTGTTTACAGACTCTTCCAGGCGGTTGTTGTTCTCTTCAAATTTCTTGTTTTCTTCTTCTAATTTCTTATTATTTTCTTCAAATTTCTGATTTTCACCTTCCAACTTGTTAACGGATGTTTCAAGACGTTTGTTGCTTTCCTCAAACTTTTTGTTTTCTTCTTCCAGTTTCTTGTTGTTGGCAGAGAAGCGATCATTTTCACCTGACATACGATCAACTTCAGCATTCAACCTTGCAATGTCCTCTTTATCTTTAGAATTATCACTAGCAGCTTGCTGTACTTGTTGCCCTAGCTTTTCAATAGTAGAAGCACTTGTTTCGAAATCAGGAGTGATGATCAGGTTAACTTGACCAGTCAAACCACCCAGCATATTTACTGACTAAATTAAAAAAATTGGAGTTAGTGAGATTAAAAGAATTAACATAAAGAGGAAGAATCAAGTGAAAAACTTACTTTTGAAACAGCATGTCCTTTTTTAATATCATTGAATGATACAAAACTGTACCCCATAAACACATCTTTTTTTACTGTATTTTTATCCCATATAGACAAAGCTAAAACATCATCTCCACTCTTGATGTTAAACACAAATTCTTCATTCCACTCTGGATTCAAATTACTGCTGATATGCTTTGTTTTTTGAGATGAACCGCCAATTTCAACACGACAATAAGGATCACTAGTTTGAAAAGTTTCTTTGTTTTGCAAGTTTCGACCATTTATTACTTTAACTTTAAGTTTACCAGTGCCACCCATTTTTCTTGATGCTTTTGGTTTTTCGTTTAGTAACTAAAATGCAAAGAAATTTTAAACTCTTTCAATAAGTATTAAAGAAATTGTTTCATGTGATCTATTATCATGTCAAACCACAACTATCATTATAATGGTTGCTTAGTGACTCTGCTTGTATTGAAGAGGTGTGATAAAATTATATGTAATTTAAAATATCCCACATTTACAACAACATATAGATTAAATAAAAGGTATTTTTTAGAATGAAAGTCTGAAATTTCAAACTTTTTTATTGAGGGGTTATTTGATATTAATAGAGAACATGTATGAACCTAATGAGCAGTTTTTTCTTGAAAACATAAATAATAAATGTTAAAAGTAAATTAAATAATGGTGTGGTCAATATTAAGTAATGGTTGAAGCTTACATTGTTTGCTGTGTTAAATTGTGTCTCTGTTGTTTGGGACACTTTGCTATCAACTTTATCTTTCGGAATATCGTTTGTACTTTGTTTTTGTGTTTCTTCTAAAGGTTGGTTCTCGTCGGTCCCTTCTGCTAAACTGAGAAGTGTTCTCTTCATTCCCACACCATTATAATATATGCTATGAATAACAAAATAATATTTGTTGTTGAGCACTTTTTCTTATCCATGATCATTTTTGACATATATAATAAAACAAATAGTCGATAAAACAAATAAAAGTAGATATGTCAAAATATTCTAGTATGAAAAAAAATATGATAGAAACTCCATCACCATTGAACCTAGGACTCTTCAACTCAAAAGACTTCTCAGATTGAAAATATTTACAAGTTATAAATATTCCTATTAACACAACCTTTTTATAAGCATCGGGTAAATTGAGGTGAGCTTCAATTCTGCTTATGATTACAAAAGTAAATCAAATTCACAGATAGTACTACGCTCCTTGAAGGAGTACATCAGAACTCGTATCATCAAAATTCAAAGGTTCACCCATCTTCTTGGAAATATATGAGATCTGAAAGTATGATTGTTGACCTTGGTAACAGAAGATGTAGTTCTATCGATGATATTAAACGTGAATCAATTTGGTGTGATGGATATGAATGGATGAAAGGTGATAAGGCAGATTTTCCAATGATGACTGCAAAGGAAATAGTCCTCGATAATCAAGAAAGCAGAATCCTTATTCTTACAATATTTCTAAAAAATATTTTGCACTATTATTGAACTGCCAACTTCAATTGTGCAAATTGTGATTATGGCCCTTTAACGTGTTGCCCAAATAGTCCACAAACAGTCCAAAATGCTGCTGAATAATGAACTGGCAGCAGGAAATGTGACATTAATTTTGTTTATAAATGTTTAGCCAGGATAGCATCCTCAGTTCTGATAGAACTGTTATCAATGAGGGTCCTGTGTAGGAGGTCCTAGTGCATTTAAAGCCCCCATTTGGGCTATGGAAGCCGCACATCTGCATGAACAGATCAGAGCTTAGACAACCCCCTTAGACATCAACCCTGCTCTCAAGCTGAGTGCTAAGCTGAGTGGATCTATTCACACTGTTATATTAGCTGGCATGTCTCGGCCAGGATTTGAACCCTGATCTCTCACACTGGAGGCGAGGACTCTGTCACAAGGCCACCAGTCAGTAATGTGGTCATACTCTTCTATAACTGTGATTGATTATGTTCATTAATTTTTTTTTCATATATAAAAGAAAAATAAGAGAAGAAAGGGGAAAAAGAAGAAAAGGAAGGAGAAGTGGAAGCCTTGGATTATTATCAAGTTTGGCGGATGCCTCTAATAATTTCCGAATAGAATAAATTCGTGTTCTCACACCCCAACACCCCACCACCTACCATTTTTTTCTCCTCTTCCAAAACAAAGTAGATTAACTTCTCGGTGGTCATTCACCTCGCACGTGTGGCAAAGTCAACGATTGAATTTGTCATGATGGTGGATTGAACTACGAGGTAAATTAATCATTTTTCCATGAGAGTGACTTATTATATAATTTATATTATAGATAGATGACTTCTAAAATGAAGTCTGATGTATTGTTTAATTACAGATATTTCCGCTCTTTCCTCGATAATTCCTGGATTTTAAGCATGAAATATAAAGGGAGAGTTTTCCATTCATTTCGATTGGTTTGGTTCCCTTTTTTAAAAAAAAGAGGGGTGCATTCTTCATTCACCATCATTTCCTTTTCCATTTTGAAGACGTCTTCGCTCGTGGTACTCACTACCACCCACGGAACGTATATATTAAGAATAATATATATATATTATATTCACTACTTAAATATACTATATTATACTATACGGAAATTTAAACTATTGGGTCAATATAACTTACTGTAAGCTTCCATTTTAATTGGTTTTCAATTTTTTTCATTGATTAATTGTTTTAATTTTAACGTATTGGTGAGAATAGATCCTGCTGAGAATATATGCCCTTGTCTCTTAATTATTCAAAAAATTTGAAAAGAAATTATGCCTAACATGGGAAATTTTATCCATTTGGGAGATTTGGACCATTTTTAATTCTTTTGTTTAAGTTGATGTTTACATCTTCTATTGGAGGGCAGATTGAAGTTTGATATACGATCTAATAGGCAAAAATAAAATTTGTTTTTGTCATTATATATATATATATATATATACCCGGAATACTCAAAATTTGTTAACTTACCTAGCTAATTTATTCATATTTCACAGAAATTATTGAATAAAAATAGAAAAAATGGCTCTAATAAGTAGCCAAATCTCCACTCATGTGATTCAGAGGGGGAATATCCAGTGAAATGAGAAAAGTTTGCCATCAATTTATAAAAAAGGCGGCTTTACTCCTAAATGGTCTATTTGAAAGAAATGGACCCTTAGTATGTTAAATGCATCATAATCACTGCTAGCAAGATGTAATATATAAGACTAGTGTAGCGTGTAAAAACATTTTACAGTTTTTCTCCATAAATTGTTTTTACACCCAATACTGCAATGATAAGTCTGTATTTACAAAAATTGTGTTTCTCCATGTTGGAATTATATTGTTGTATAAATATTTTGGATCGATCATTCAAAGAATGCTATTATCCCTATTTTTCAGTGCTATTATTTGGGCTATTTAGAGATTTCTAAAGTTGTACAGTTGAACTAAAAGATTTAGAAAAGAGACAATACAACATACTACCTAACCAATGGATACTCCTACCTAACCACGATAAAAGGTCTGATATATAAGAAAATACCTTCAAATTTCCCTATTAACTAAAGCTAACAAAAACAATACCTTCTCAGACGTTTTTATCTTTCAAATCTTTATTCTGCTATGAATTGTGGAAATGTTAAAACCCAAAACTCCACTCGTGCATTATGATACAAAAACCATGTATCTTTTCTTGTATTACATTCATCTATACTACTCAATTTTCTAATCTAAAACAAAAAGATATCAATCAAATACTGTCAAACCAAATAAACTGAAATACCAAATAAACTGCTAGCTACACATTTCGGAATAGTAGTCAAAACTAACTGATACGAAAAAGCTACGTTCAAACACATTTAAAAAATAGACAAACACATAACAGGTCTACATCGACTATCTCTCGGTTAGAATAGTTACTGATACCTATCAAGGTTGTTACTCTTTATTACTGAACTTAAAGCGTTGAATAAAAAATTAAAAACAAAAGCAAAAAATGTTACACACAGCGTCTTCATTTCTCGTTTAAAGACACTCCATGAAGTAATAAAAACCCATAAGATGGAGCTAGTGATTCTCCTAATGTGAGATTCTCCCTATACTAATACGGAAAAAACAAACATCCATTGATGAACTTCCCGAGAAATTTTACCTAACGTTCTTTCTTCAAAAGTTAGGTAAGAAAAAAGCAAGATTGCATATTAGTATAAGAAGATGTAATAATTATATCACTTACAGATTGTGTCATAGAAAGTTTAAGAAAATAGTGAGATCCTCTCCATCATTATGATGTTCTTTTAGACTTTAGAAGATAAACAAAAGGTTTTTATTTTTCAAAAAGTTTGGCTATGATTGTAGACTGGTTCTAGGCAGTGTTTATGTTTAAATCTCCTTGTATAGTTTTTGAACTAATGTTTTATCTCCTTTTCTTAAAAACTTTTTTTTTCAAATTATGAAATATATATATATCACATTGGAGTAAATAAGCTATAATATTTTTTGGCTACACATTTTCTTTTCATTTTTGTAACTTATTATTTATGTCATCTGTGGCATTAAAAAAATTAATGAAGAAAAAACACACAAAAATAGAATTATATGGGAAAAAATCTGATTTATGAAATAACTCAAGTTAAAGTTAAAGCAGTATAAAAAGGAGTCTGGATTTGTCAACCATAAAGATTGTAAGGGGATAGGAATGGGTAAAAAAATATGTTGAGTATAATTAAATTTAATTTACTAATATCAAACTCTCATTGTTTTCAAATTGAATATATTTATATTGTTTGTCAGTCTAGTATTCATAATATATAATTAGAGTTTATCATGTCATAGACCGGTTGTTTTTGTTTGCGACGTTTCGACAGTTACTACTGTCATCATCGGGCGTTTGTAAATGAATGATGTAAAGTTTATATATGTTTTCAGTAGGATCGAAATTAGGATCGAAATTATTTCGGACCTGGAAGGAAGCAATGTCAATATTTGATATATATGCATCATTGTATTGTGTGAAATTGACGAAGATTTAGTTCACACAAACATCAAGTAGACTATTGTTACAGAGATAAGATCATACAGAAAAATGTCAGTGACTATAAAAAATAAAAAGAATTTATAGTAAATAAGCAAACAAACATAATCATGAATACAAAGATGGCTCATCACCACAGCGACTGTTTTGGGTTTTGGGTATTGTTTCCTTGCAAAACCTGTGAAGTTCCACCACCCTATAAAATACTAATCATTTAGACACAAGATATATATTACACAAACACACCACACAAACACATCACTCCTTCAATGCTCCCTATTAAGGAGGCTTTCAATCTTTGGATCGATATTTAGATCTCAAAATGCATAGGTGCACTTTATTATATATATTGTTTTAATAAGTCACAAAATATGACTTTTTACTTGTGCATGTCGATCTTTTAAAACCCTCCTATTGCCCTCCATTTTGCATTTGGATAAAATTTAAAAGTGGAGCTGTCTCAGTGTACTTTTTAGAAGAAAAACAAAACCCATTCTTTTGTTGACAGACACATACTACATCCCCAAAACAGTTTTTGTGATTGAGCCACTTTTCAAAAAAGGAATGTGGAATGGATTTTTAAGATTTTGAAAATTTTGCAGAAGAAAAATTTCTTCATTTCCTATTTCTTACTCCTCGGTTATTTTAAAAGAACATTTCTGTCAGTAGAAATTTTCAAGGTGTGCAGGTCCAGAAACTGTGAATTTTTATGCTTGTATGGATTAGATGGATTCTTATGACTGACTTCCGTGCTATCTTTTGGAATATCTGACTAGTCCTTATTAGATATTTCTGAAGATAAACTGATGATTTTGGTTCGAATATTTTTAAACCATTTGAAAAAAATGACAAATTTCTGTTTTGTCATGTCATGGTCCTTTTACTTCATACGAAACCAATCAATGATAATCGGTAATATTAGTGTTCTATTTGAGTGAACTAATGAACATGGAACATTTTTAACATTGTGAACCAAACATTGTTTTGTTAGGATCTGATCATGAGTGGTGGTAACAAATCTCAAAGAACAAAAGGAAATTTAAAGGTAGATATGGTGTAAACATGTTGATTATTACTTCATGTTTGAGATCTTTTTTTAGTTATATATGTATATTATGTGATCTTTTTTTGTTTAGCCTTCAAGTAGTAGTAGAGCAGCAGAGTATCTTCAACAAGAAGGAAGAACTGGGTTCATCGGCTTTTCTGGGTTAGCTGGTAACTCATATGGTTATGTCCCTCAAGGAAAAGAAGATGGGCTTGAATTAGATGGCGAAATACGCATGTTATTACGGAAAATGACCAAGAAAGATGCTGTCACGAAACTTAAGGTGTGTGATGTAGGATACATGTTATAATGAAATTCATTTGCATTGCAAATACTTCTTTCTAATTATCTTTAAACTGCCAAACAGAAAACAGCTAAACTGGCAAATACAACATCTTGATTTTACTTCCTAACACATTATAATCAGCTTGGGATTGTGGGTCACACAACCAGTTTCTAAAACTTTTCTTCTTCAGCACTTTTAGCCAACATGGCAGCTATGGAATGGAATGTCACAGAACAAACATGATGCAATTTATGAAATACCTTAAGGGAATGAAAAAGTGTGAGAATAAAAAAGTGCGGAGAAAAAGTCGTTTCTTCAATTTTGTTGTTGTTTTCATAATTAGATCTTATCAGAGAAAATGAAGTTGACTTTGATAAATAATTATTTGAGGAAATTATTTTAAGTAATTTTTTTCTGTAGGAAACTTTATTTACTCTATGAAAAAGAAAGCCTTTCACATATAGTTTTTTCTGTTATATAAAGTCGTTAAGTTAACAAAAGACCGTTAACTTCTAAAGATGCTAAATTATCTTACATGGACACGCAAAATTCTTTCAGCTCTACTGTAATGATGCTCTTCAAGTAATGTAAATAAATTGACTGATTGATGCCACGGCTATCATTTACGACTTGCTATGTTTTCTTGAATGAGGGCCCTGCTTTCCTGTCCATAAGAGTGTCCCCTATTGGGTAAGAAATAGGTAGTGATTTGGAAATGTAATTCTCAAAGGGAGGGACTTAGTTAAAATCAAATCATATTCTATTTTAACAATATGTTTTAATATGTTTTAACATTTTAATAAAAGTTCTAAATTTCATATCCAAGCTGTTTATTTGATTTTCTTAATGAGCTTCCTTCTAAAGAGCATCCCCTTGAATAAGTATTGATCTTTTATGTCTTGTGAGTAAATACAGGATTCCTGTGAATGCCTCTAAATTGTTGTACGTGTTTGTTTGGGCTTATCTCTTATTGATGTTGTGTGAATTTCTTAAAAGGAAATATTAGTTTATATTTTGAATATACATATTTTTTAGACCATTCAAGAATTTACAGTGTTGTGTAAAGAGAAAGATTCTGAAAGTATTATCAAAATGCTGACTTTTTGGCCTAGAATATACAACAAACTATCAAATGTATGTTGTGTTCTTTAATGTTCCTGCTTCTCATGTTATTTGTACTCTCCTTTCATGGACAATGATGCATTTTTAGGATTTTGATCATCGTGTTCGAGAAGCTGCACAGCAAGCTCATCATCAAATGGTAACAAAAGCTGGTCGTAACTTAGCTCCACACTTAAAACAACTCATTGTCAGCTGGCTATTATCACACTTTGACACATTCACTCCTGCTGCTATTGCATCAAAGACATCATTTGATGAGGTTTTTCCAGACAAGAAGAAAAAAGAAGTTCTGCTATTTTGCAAATCGGAAGTTGTAGAGGTATATATTCTTATGGTTCATAATTGTAATGAAAACTTTAAAATAAAAACATTCATCCTAAACCTGGGAAAATTTTTTTAACATGCATGATTGTGTTTTTAGACTGTCCAACGCAGCATACTTCATGAAACAATGGATAGTTTAAGTGATCCCAAGTGAGTTGATTTAAAATGCTTCGGAATGGATGTGTTAAGATTAATCCAGAGGATTTGATTCTTTCTCATGTTTTAGGATAGTTCCAGTTGAAGAAAGAGAATCAAAATATGATCGATTTATATCAAGTTGTTTTCTTGTGCTGAAATATATTTTTGAGAATTTGCATGACAAACTCGCAGAAACTGATGAAAACCTTGTAAAATTATTTAAAGAAAAGACATTTTGGAAATTCTCTAAAAACAAATCAGGGCTTGTAAGAATTCTTCATTTCTTCATTCTCTTCACTCTCTTCACTTCTCATCTTACTGTGTACTTGACTGGTAGCATTGTTTTTATTTAGATTCGGAATGCCTTCTATCTTCTGATTTCTGCTTGTTGTAAACTAACACCAATTTACTTGCAACCTTCACAAATATCTCCAGCCCTCTTGTTAAATATTGATGAACAAGAACCTGTTGCTGTGAAAGCATTTTGGGAGGCCATGCTGGTGTGTTTATCCACATTTGAGGTGAGATTTAGAGATTCATTTTGATTTAAAGAGAGGCATTGGTTGGCTAAAAATGTATGTATACATTATTGACATATGATAAAAACAATCAAAATCATAACAAACATGGTGCGAATTTAGATGACAGTTTTTACCAGAAACATGTTGTTTAAAACAAATATATATATATATTTGCATGAGTTGTAAGTGTAGAAAATATAGTTTATAGAAACACACCTGTTAGAGTGTTTTTTATAAGTGTTTATTTAATTTTTTTGAGTTTTTTTTTAAAGAAAATTATGATTCATTGATATTTTGGTTGTTATCCATATAATTTCAGCTCAAAAAAATCAATTTTCAATTTTAATTAATAATACTTATACTTCAGGCATAATTGTCTATAGGAAGTTATCAACTATATCATATCAGTGATGATGAAAAGGTCTTTCAACCCATTGAACACAAGAGTTAAGGATGAGCACTATACTTAAAAAAAAAACACAAGAAATGTTAGAGGAACAGATAGAATGTCAAAATCATCGTATATATTTCATATCCTTTAATTCCGGACTTTCTGCCTTTCTTAAATTCGAATTCCCAAACTGTAAGTCCACAATCTTTAATCCTGAAAACGTGTAATGTAACAATTTCCCCCTAAATTCTTCACAAATAGTAATTGTGTTTGAAAGCAAACTAAGTATTTGACCAGCTTTCTAGCAAACAGATTGTGGAGAAATATATCTGAATTTTTTTCATAGTCATCATGGGAATATGTCAATTGTCGGAAAGGTGTTTTACCCAAATTTTGGAAGTTGCTGAAGAATGCAGGGTTTGGCAGTACCACTGTTGTTTATCCAAATCTTCTACCATTCCTTAGTCAACTCAAACCAGAGGTATTAGCTATGATGTTTAAATTTCCTCAAATAATTATTCAGGAAAAACATTCTTAAAGAAGGTTTGATTTTGTTCATGTAGGTGGTTGGTGACGGTGTTAATTTCTACCAAACATTTTTAAAGAACTTGTTTGAAGGTTTGCGCGTCAAGCAAGATACAATGTCAATATCTGACTTTAAATTAATTATGTCTGCATACATGGAATGTCTGATTTATTTGGTCTCAAGCAATCAAGAAGATTCTCAAGTGACTGATTTCTTGATTCAGGAACATGTAAGCTTTAATTATTCTTATCTGCTCATGCATTTTTTTTGTCAAGTGGAAGTGTTGATTGTTCTGTGGAAAGATGTTGTAGGGATCGCTGTTTCTCAGAATAATGATGAATTTTCGTGCCTTTGTATTTTAGCTATCATGGGTACTCAATGAAGTTTTCCATACGCCAAATAATCAGAGATTCCTATGGTTCGGTGTTTTCTTTCTGGAATTAAAAAAGTTTATGAATCATATCTATGATCAAGCTAGTTCTGGAAATCAATTTTATTCAGTTTATCAAGATGAATTATGGAAAGTGATCACCTCAGCCATTGTTGTTGATAAGAAAGAATTTAAAAGTCACCAAAAGAACTTTTATGATTCATTGATAGACTTTATTTTCTGCATTTGTTTAAATTCCAAATCATCGTTCAAAAGTAACACAGTGGTACTTAATACTGATGTTGTTGAACTTTATGACAAGAAATTACTTGTTTTTCTTCAAGATGTATTTTCTTGCTATGTTAACAAAATCTTTGGGAAGAAATGTTTGGATGTATGTGACCATTTTATCGACATTCTGAACATCACAGTGCATATTGATGTATTGAAGTTTATTTTACGAGAACTAGCATCGATTACCGGAGAAAAACATGAAATAGAAGATGTGTCGGATATTGAGATTTGTAGCAACTTTACAAATAAGATTGTTTACCCAATGTTCACAATAAATCAATTCGTAAGAAATCAAAAGCTTTGTAAGCTTGCTGTTGGTATATACCAAGTTGTTTCTGTACATGAAACTCAAAATTATTTGCATGGTATTTTCAAGGTGTGCACATTTTTAAAAGTTTCCCTATTTTCTAGATTTTCGTTAGAAAAGCAAGGTTGAAATCCATTTTTTTGGTAATTAAACTAAATCTACTTATTATTTATGTTTTTTATTGCAGGAAAATGAAGCTGATCATAAAAGACTTCTTTCATTGTTATCAGAGGTTAGTTTTAAAAAAACTTTAAAATGATGACCCTCAAAAGCGAACATGTTAGGCAATGACTTGATCATTAATATTTCATGTTGAAACATCTGGATGCAAGCAGAGAGAACTGATATTGGTAAATGTATATATGTGAAAATTTTCTTGTTTATGTTTTAGCTGTTCAAATATCAAGATGACAAGCATGTTAAAAATTGGTTGATCAGCCATTTCATTCAATCTCAAATTCTATCCTTACGTACAAGTGATAATGATATGTCCGAATTTTTTATTTTGCAATGGAAAATTTTGGAAACATATGTATCCATTATTAAAGGTATAATTTTTTGTTGATTGTTTCCGAGATTCAGTAAATCAGTAAATCGTTTTCAAGAATAGGGGGTTATACAAATTGGATGTTAAGATGTTTATCCCGGTGCTCTTGATCAAAAGCCGAGAATCTGAGAATATGACATATTCTATGATGCTTGTTGATCTTAGATGAAGCAATTTGAGGTAAAGAACATCTGTTATAACATTGGCAGAGAAGTAGAAAAGATTTCTCTGCCATATGAACATCCTAGATTAACCTGGTCTTTTTAACATCATGTGACATGAGAAAGTCAATATGATTAGAAAGAGACTAACAAGTTGTTTTTTTAAAAGTATTGATGAGCTATACACTTTGGATTTGTGTGATGAAATGTGAAAATGTAATAATATAAGACCTTATTATGTTACTCATCTGTTTGAGTCAGTCTGAGTCTTCATGTCTTCCAATAAATTCTCTTCCAATAACTCAAACTGTTTTGTAGAAAGTATTTCTGATTTACAAAGATACGCAGACAGTTTGTTGAAGATGATAGGAACGTTCATTCAGTCCAAGAAGAAGAATCCAGGAACTGATGACATCTTGAAATGTTTTATCACTTTATGCAATGAAGAAATTGTAAGTCAGGTTTGAAATGATTTATATCCTTACAGCCTGCTGTGTGTTCCTTTGAATCTTTCGAACAGAGGTTTTCTTTAGACTATCAACGATGTGTTTGTTGAAATAAGCCTTGTAATATTCGAATCAAGTGTGGAAATTGATGGTAAATAATCACTTTTTAGTTTTAACAGTTACAAATATTTTCTTGTTTTTATTGACAGTCAAGAAAATCTAGGGTAATGATTCCCAAAATAATAGTACTTATTTTCTGATAATCAATTCCAATTAAAAAAATCTTACTGTGCATGTTAGTTTTTGGAAGTAATTACTGCATTAAAGAAGGAAACCCGAACAACATTTTTCTACTATTGTAATAATAAAAGTAATAAATTAGATCTTTAAAAATGATTTTTAAGATCATCAGTATCCCGTTATAGCATCTGACATATACAGCAAAGCCATCGCTTCTATCACTCATAAGATTATGAATTGCCAAGAAGAAAAGTGGTTTCAATTGTTTTGTCAAAGAATCTCTTTTTCAGTTAAGAAGTTCGTTGCTTCTGATATCGATATGGACAGGTATATTTCATAATTATTTCTTTCATGTCATACTTCACTTCAGTTCAAAAGGAATTTTTCAAAATAATCTGCTTTCGGACGAGGCTCTGTTCTATTTAGGAGAATTGATGATTAAACATCATTTTGTAGGCTTTGTCAACCAGTTCAGATGTTGATGCAGTCTGCTCAAAGTTTTATATCAGCTTCGGGATCATCTTATCATATTCTACTGTTTCAAAATCTTGTCAATCGTGATTACGATTTGCAGGTATGTTTCAGTATGGTGTATAAACGTCTTAAAAATCGAAAGTGGATTTTATGAAGAGGCGGATTCCATTTGCCACCATACTTTACATATATTTTGATATTGATGTACCATATTGTATACATACTGATGATAAAACTAAAAGACTTGATACCAAATGACGGTTTTTCGTCATTTTGACAGATGAGTCCGATTGTTTGTGTGAGAGATATACCCTTTTATAAAAGGTGGTATTTTATATTCACCTGTATATCTGTAAATTCATATTTCTAGGTAAATCAAAATGTGAACAAGTTTTATTTAAAACTGCTTGATAAAATGGTGTTCGAAAGTGTTAATGTCGAATGTCTCGATAAGGAAATCATCAATTTAATTCTTAAGTGTCTGGACCACAATGAAGAAGTAAGTGTCTGTTGTTGTTGTTGTTGTTGTTGTTGTTGTTGTTGTTGTTGTTGATTTTTTTAGGAATACTTTTCATGTTTTTTTCTTGATCTATTCTTATGTATTTCATTTAGGAGACAAACCATTTAGTATCCAATCTCTTGCAATCTTGTACGTTCTTGTATAAAGATTTATTAGATGATGCAATAACGAGGTTGGTTGGATGAATTATATATCAAAACTAGAAAAAAATAACTAATACGTATTTAATACGTATTCTTTAAAGTATGAGGGTTCTATCTATTTCAATTTTCCAGATTTTTTTAACATCTTCTATGAGTGGTTTGTTTTAATGCTTCTTTTCATTGCAGATCTGTAAGAGGGGATGGAAAGAAATTGAATGCAATTTTAAAAAGTTTAAAAGAAACTGAACATTTGACGGAAGATGTTCTTGATCATTGTCTGATGAAAACTTCACCTGAATTGAACAATTCTGACATGGTTGCATCCTTTTGCTTGGTTTTATCATTTCTTGATGACGTGTCTTGTATACGTGCTTATGTTGTCAAATATTTAGACATTTTAGAATCAGATGTAGAAGTGAAGAATGATTGTGTAGGTACGTCTTCTACGAAGAAAAGAAAACAAAAAAAATAATGCTCAATGCTGTTTTCTATAATTTTGGGTTTTTTTTAGCATTTGCTTCCTTGATAAAATTGCTGACATCAACTCTAACATGCTGGTTTGACGTTAATAACACAGACCAAGGACCTGAAGACTACTTTGTAACCATAACAACTGTCCTTGATTTTGTCATGGTTTGGAAAGAAGAGCATTCTGATTGGTTGTTATTTTCAAGTACACTTTCAGACCATGAACCAAACATTATAACCTTTAACGCAAACTTCGTCACCATGCTCGTTCATTTTACAAACACTTCCTGCGGTTGTTTTAGAAGCGAGCACTGGGATTTTGTTTTGTGTGGGATAGTGTCTTGGTTACAGGTACCAATTTTGTTTCTGATATTATTTTTGCTGACTATGAAAAGCATCATGATCACATTTTATGCACTTCTGTCTTTTTAGACTTGCGCAGAATCGTTCGCTAATAGCAATTTTAGACATGAGATATCGTCATTTCTAGGTGCTACATTTCAGCTCTATTGTACAATATCAAATGTTTTGTCTGTTTGGTTGAGTAAGTTCACTCTTTGTTCTGTTCGCCATTCAATTGTCTCTTTCATCCAATCCAATTGCTTTTTTATATTCACCTGCATGTGAATTAATTTTTCCAGATGTGATTTCTTTGTAGCCAGCAATCCTTTCCAGCCTCGTATTGAACTGCAACCTCGTTTATTAACGCCATCCTCATCATCATATAAACTTGACTTGCTGACAGAATGGAGAGAATTTTTTGCACCTACGGCTGCTAAATGTTTGCTGAATATTTATAAAAAAACGGTCCAAGGTTTTTTCTTTTGTTTTCATTTTATCCTAGATATTTGTGGTTTTAGGTTTCCTTTTACAACGACCCTATTCGTATCTAAGCAACTGTACGAGTTCTGTACGGTTCGAGTGATTTAATACGCACGATCAAATTTGTTGAATCAAATACAGCGAATCCACTTTCAATTTGAAAGTTTAGTGATACACGAGCAAAACTTTTCGAAATCAATTTATTTTGAAACGTCAATATAACATAACGTGATTGGTTGAACTACTAAAGCTACAATTTTAAAGAAGTTGATTGGTTGACGTTACTTTAGACATATTACAAAAGTTGGTTGTTGAATCCAATAAATTGAAAATCTGCTGATACACGTGCAAACTTGTCGATTTTGATAAATTTGATCGTGTATCGACTTAATTAGGGGCTGTTCATATGGAAAACAATTTCCTCGGTAAGCGAGGAAATGACATGCACGTGCATGACGTAACGGTATATGAACAAAAGAATGAATACAAAATTACAAAATACAAGCTTACCGGGAAAATGTTTTTTCTTATATGAACGCAATGTAATTTTTTGTAGCATTTCTCAAGAGGGGCGAGATCTCGCCAAGTAGAGAGTAGAAAAGTTATACCACTTACCGAGGTAATTTTTATCCATATGAACAGCCCCTTACTGATTTATGATGATGTTGATTTAGGAAATATAGACTGCGAAATTTCAATCTTGTTCAATTTGTGTGCCAGTATTCAATTCATATCAGCTGAAAATGTTAAAGAATTTATTTTCGACGGTATTGAAAATGACAAGAAGAAAAAAGTTGTGTTAGAAAATGTTTTGAAACAATCCTTCAAAATTTTGATGAATGGGAATTGGTATATGAAGATCAGTGAATATCAGCTACTCACCAGGTAGGTTATTTTACTGACCAGGTCGTTTATTTTCTATCCCAAAGAAAAATGAATTTGAGCTATGAACATGTTCCTCTAGACTAGCTGATATGGTTCAACATATTTTATGCGAAGATGTAAAGAATGCAGACCAGGAAGTGTTACGGTAACACTTTATTCACATATACGCCCCTCCATTTCATAACATAATACTAACGCCCCTTTCCATTTCGTAATACCATATTTTATGGTTTCCATCGTCATAATCAATTTTTGGGTTGTTGTTTTATTTGCGCCTGACGTGATGTGAAAGAAAGCATTTTCAGAAAAAACTTTCCCATATGTTATGATAAGTTCTTCCTTCCTTCGTAAATAAACATACTTAGACTGTGTTCGCGAACAGTTCCCTCGCTAGTCTAATCGCGATACGAGAATCAAGTTGCCACGTGGTACAGTCACGTGAGTATTATTTCTGTTTATCAACAAAATTTCCGAAATGGCGACCATTCCAAGATCATTGATTGAAACCACATTTTCGAACAGCTTTATGACTGACATTCAATAACGTTTTTCTTAGAAATTTTCCAGGTGGTCTAATCGAGACGATGGAAGAAAGCCGTGATGAGATCTTGGCTCATTTATCTTCACAACATATTACCATCCATGATCCTCTGCAACATTTAACAGATGAAAAAGAAAAAAGCGCTCTGCTGACGTATCTTTTGTCATGGCAAGTGATCTTAAATCTGTTCAAAATGGCTGCATCTAACCAGAGAGCAAGTTTTGCGAATTACTTCCACAAGAACAACCATGTGTACGATTTGATCACGTGCTTGTTTTGCATACTTCCAACTTGGTCAACCAATGATGACCCGCTGAATCGACCCGTAGCAAGTAAAATCCTTTTTTTCATGTCTTTTGATAAGCGATTTTGTTTCTATTAATCCAACATAATTACGCTTTTAGGCCAAGTTCTAAAAATAAAAAGACTACTATAAATGGCATTCAACACATGTCTCTTCGTTTCATGTCTTATCTGTTTTATTTATTCGTCAAATAATTTTTTAATCATTTCTAAATCTGTTGTTACGTCACCACACGCCATTAATCCTTCCTCTTGCATACGGATGAACAAAAATAACTTTTTTAATACAATTTCTTAAACGCAATCGAACCATTTAATCTGCAGGGATCTGTATTTTCGAAATTCTCGTACAAATGTTTTTTGTTTGTCTGTTTGTTTTTTTAATGAAAATTAATGTTGCTTCGAGATCACTAATAGCGCACCAGTTGATGTGAATAGTTTTCTTTAATTACACACCTACCCACGTTTTCTTTAATATTGAGTATTAATTTGTGCGTCAATACCTTAACGAATAAGCCTTGGTTGGAATGAGCCTATTGTTCATTCATTATATCATTATCATATAGCTGAACTTAATACACTATATACAGTGCGATTTCGCAAGCGCAACAGAATTCAAAAAATTCCTCAATGTCATTCAACAGATGTTACTGGTCGTGACCATCTGTCGTTTTTCCTTCATTAATTCTTCCGATTGGTTCATGGTTGGTCCATGGTGAAACTTGTTTACACTCCCAGAATTTATTTATTTGTTAATTTGTGTTTATTTGTTGATTCTCCTATTATCGAGTTATCTTCTTATGTGTGACGTCATCAATAAGCTGTGTGGAATTTGGCGCGGAATCTTGTAGTTATAATAGGATGTTGAGATTACTAACAAAAGCTTCTCAATTACTCAGATGTCTCGCCTCAATTACTCAGTTTTCTCGCATATACAAGTGACGAAGATTTTTCCTCATTTTGAAATTCTTTACAAACACTTTCTCCTTTCTTGTTTTCACCAAAATAATGACAACATCTTAAGATTTTAGTAGCAACTAACTTGGTAGAAACACATCTGTCATTATATATATATGTCAGTTCGGTTTTGTTGATCGCCAGTATGGACTAAGCATGCTGTTAACTAGAAAAAAATAAATTGCGTTTATTGTAATGGCAATTTTTAACCTCATATTGTTTGCACTTTATTGTCTTACGCAGGAGTTGTATACCATTGTTCCCTCCAAGTTGACATAAAAAACCCTGTTTTTTCCAGATAATGCGTGTTGGGACGTTCTAGAAAAACACTTTCAAGAAGTTTCACTAAAAAACTATCTACTCAACTTAATGATTTGTTTTTTCCGCTATTATGAAGATGAATGTAACATTTTATAAAATCAGTATTATTTTTTGTTAAGTTTCCAGATTCGACTACAGCGACCTACAGAAGGTAGCCTTTTACTTGCTGACGTCCGCAATGGAGTGTATTCCAGCATTGGTTCGATTTTGGTTCAATAACAACACAAATCGAAAGGATATGCTGAAAGTTGATCGGTATCTTTCAATTGTTTGTTTTTCTTTTCTAGACTTCCCGTCTGTCCAACAAAGAAAAGTAGCAATCAAACCACAGTAACGATCTCTTTATTGTATAGGTATGTGTCAACGTTCGTTACACCATTTTTACTGAAAAACGAATTTCGAAAATTAGAAGAATCTTCGAAGGAATTCACTAATATGGTAGTCAAAACACGTCCAGTTGCAAGGGAAGTGGCAGCCATTTATACTGTTGACGAGATATCCATGGAGCTTATTGTACAGTTATCTGCCAATCATCCGCTCTCCCCGGTCTCGGTTGAATGTGCAAAAAGAATTGGTGTATCTAATCAGTTATGGCGACTGTGGATGTTGCAGTTGCATACTTTCCTGTCCTTCCAAGTGCGTACTCAAAATTTGTAGGATTGTTTAAACACCAGGAAAACATTGAAAGTGTTATATGTTATTTCCTGAAAATTCTATTCCATCTGAAATCGTTTTGGCTGTATAATTCTAACATCTATGGAGTTTGGTGTTGTGTTTACGTGAATCTATTAAGATTTTATTAAGTTATAAAACAAAGTACATTTTGAGAAGTATTTCATTGTGTATGCATTTATGTTTTTTCCTGACATGCGCTTTGAGGAGAAACCTTTATAGTTTTTCCGTTGTTCGCTACTGTCAATCAATCAACAGCGTGATAGGAATGTGAAATATGTGATGATTAATAGTTGGGAAATTTTATAATAACATCTTCATTACTAGAATGCTAAATGAGATTTCTATCTTTGTGATCACACAGAAAACCTCAACCCATCTAGTAATAATTACCATTAGTATACCCGCAACGTGGTATACATTCCGGATGTCGGGTTCTCGGGTATATGACGATATAGTATCGTCTGGTTGTCAAGTATATGGCGATTATGTCGTTTTATTGTCCTGATGTCCTTCCAATCAAAACAAAGCAATCGTGTTTTCAAAACAAATTTTTAATAACATGTATCATCTAATCTGCATTCTTCTTCTTTCAGAATGGCAGCATTTTAGATGGATTAGGATTATGGAGGAAAAACGTCGACAAACGATTTGACGGCGTCGAAGAATGCATGGTATGTTTTTCCGTCATTCATGGCTCAAATTATTCACTGCCGTCAATCGGTTGTAAAACGTGCAAAAAGAAATTCCATCCCGTTTGCTTAGTAAGCTTGTTTTTTATTCCTTTGTTTATTTTCAAGTGAATTTATCTATTTATTTATTCTGTTGAATGTTAATTTTGTGTCGAGAATTTGTCACGCTAGTAACATCACCAACAATAATAAAACAAGAAAAAGTATGTTGCTTTCCATAACCATCCTTTCAGTGGATTAAAATCATGTTAAGATGAAGGCTTAAAAATTTCCACTCTGTATACACAGAATTAATGGAGAAGAACTGTGTCAAAATGATCTATAATTTCGCTATTGGTTTATTACTCAAAAATCGTTCATCTGAACATTTGTTTATATTTCAAATACCTCGGTGTGTTTTAATTTGAAAGATGGCGCCATATTCATTTCTGTCATGCAGTTTTTTCATAACTCTGGTCGGGGTTCTATTAAAAGTGATCATCAAAATTGATCAAGAACAAAATATTTCGAACAGTTCAAACTTTTAGGAATCTTCATTATGATTGAGGTCGAATTGTGGCACTGTTGTTTATCACTATTTTTTAGATTTTTTATAGATTTTTTTTTTTAATAATAATACATTTTCTTTCTGTTTACAAATCCGCTCGTGTCCGTGAACAAATATATACAGATTTGCCTCACTACTGCCGATTAGTTCGTGTTCATGTTTACTCAAAAAAAAATTAATAGCTGCTTTGTAGCCAATGGCAAGCTGTCTTCCAGTATCAAAGGAGACCAAAATATTCTTTTGCTGACATCAGCTTAATAGCTACTTCTTTTTATTTTTAGTACACGTGGTTCAGTAAAAGTGGGAAATCGACATGCCCCTTGTGCCGGAACATCTTTTAATCAAGTGATTCCCTTTCAAAAGAAAATTTGCAGACTAGATACTGATATCCAAAAATGAATTTATGAACGAAATAACAACAAAAACATTGTAATATTTTCAGAAGTAGTAAATTACAAAAGTACTGTTAAATAAAAAAACAAATATAGAATTGTTGGAAGTAATGGATAATGACATTTTATTAAACGTTCTATATTGTAAAAAAAGATATATATTTTACCGAAAACAAACTGCATATACAATAATGTGGACCATGGGATTTCTCAGTCTTTCGTTATAATTTGAAGGGAGTTTTTACTTTGATTACTTGGACTGAGGAAATTTGTGTTCACACTGTGAAAGTGTTTCTTATTGAAAGTTTTACAACTTCTATTTTTTTTAAGAGTTTGGCGAGTTACACGTATTTTATTAATAATAATATGCAAATCACATTAAAAAAAATTTTTTTTACCAATACAATTTCTATCAATATGAAAAGTGGTAGAAAAGAGGAGAATTGAACTGCATGGAAGGCAATAATATAAATTATGACGCTTTCAGGGTGAATCCGACATGTAGTCATTAATTTTATTGGTCGAAAAGTCATTCGTCTATGGCGATTTAATTGAAATGCCTTTTTAATTCATCACAGTTCCTTCTTTTAATGTTACCTCAGTAAAAGAATAATTTCATTATCGGGGTCATTCATCCCCGAGAAATGAACGAGAACGCTCCACTGGCTAAGGTGTAAAAATATAAAGCAAGTGGATTTAGGTTACAACCTTTAAACAGATAGTACTCAGACCTCTTATGAAGAGGATTAAAAATTTTTTGTTCCTCATACACGCAATGTGATGACCACCAGAACATGGGTCAGCCCTTCATAAAACACCTCGTGTAAAGTTGCCATCGGTAAAGCTGTCACGAAAAATTTAAATAATGTTTGCGGTTCGTTAGAAATGCTGACATAATTTCTAAAAATATTTCTTGACATTTGTAATAAGTTGTTGAATTATTTGCACGAGTTAGTTCTCCATCGTAGGTGGTTTTTTTGTTCTGGTAGTTCATCCACTGAATCGACGATCATTTGATAATCACTCGGTAAAATCCACTTACAAAATGGTGAGTTAATATTAGTCTACAAAATACATATTGTTTTTTTAAAAAAAAGAAACATTTTTCAACATTGATATCGATTCCAGATCATGAAATTCATCTCAAAACCTAACAACCTGGGATTGACATTTAGAAGATCAAAAAGTAGGCTGACTCTGGAATTTTCGTCATGATATTTCAATAAAACACAATTGATTATTATTCTTTTGCAATTGTTATACTCCTTCAGCCAACTTTCACCTCTAACACACAAAAACAATATAAAATTTCTTTCACTTTAAGGTCAGAGGTAGAAGAACAAATATTTTCTTGAAAAATATTCCCTTATAAAATATATAAACGTTCCTCTAAATGTGACGTCTTCGACTTACGTTTCACCAGCGCGGAAATTTCAATCATCAAAATTGACTCTGAGAAATCATGTTTCTAAAAAACGTAAGTCGAATACACTGAAAGTCGAAATTTTCTTGGTGCCAAATAAATACAGATTATTTTGCGGAGAAAAATTCGACAAAATAATAAATATACTCCTTAAAAACTATAAGCACTATCGACAGAAAATAACGAAATGAATTACTGTTCCAAAAAAAAAAAAGAAAAAAGGACTACACAAAGTGGATTTATATACATAAAAACGTCTCCTATGTCAATAGGAAATATACATTTTCATATTTTAAATTAGATAAAAAAAATTATATCGCTATAAAAGTATATGAAAAGACGCGTATCAGATTTAAAAGAGGGGAAGACATGTGGCTTTAAGTTTTGATACATTCATTCAAATATGGAATAGCATCTTCCACACAACGAATTTCAGGATATGTTCGAAGGATCCACAAAATTTTATCATATTGATCCGGATATAACTCGCGAAGCTTTTCAACAATGTCAATCTTTAAAGAACTTTGCAATTGCCGAGGTTCTTCTTTCGTTTCTGGTAGCATTTGCGCTCCACGACTTTTATAGTAACTTTTCATGGGATAGAAATTTCCATGAGAGTTGTATTGTATCTGACGTTGATAACCAATTCCCCACTGTATGGAATAATCTCCCGACGATGGTCGGCTATTATTTCCGTATTCTCCGGAAGGGGGGCGGCTACCACTGCTGTAACTGTATTCACCGGAGGACGGTCTACTACCAAAGTCTGAAGATAGCGGTCTGCCGATACTATCCACGTGACCAATATACTCACCAGACTGAGGCCGGCATTGAGGCATTACTAAATATTGTCCTGGTAACGCATGGTTATACTGTGAATACTCTCCGCTGTACTTACGATTTTGTAATTGTTGTTGCTGGTGCTGTAATATATCTGCGGAGGAGCGTGACACCAGGTTTTCACCGTTCGTATGATATACTGGATATTGTGTGTTGTTATTATCAGGGAAAGGCGGGCCACTCACTGGTCTCTGATATCCCTGGTTTGGCGTCTGTATATAAATATATCTATGTAATGAGTGTGGCGGAGAGATGTATAACTGTTCTAAGTTGGGTAAGCTTATCGGTCTTTGTTTACCGTCAATATTTGGAAAAACATTTTGTCCTGGATCAGAACGTGGTCGAGAACCTGATGCTTGTGGTGGTGGTGGCAACGGCTTCTTGACAAACGTGCCGGAATGTCTCCTCTCTGGATGATAGAATTTACACTTAGGTCCAAATGTACACTTGCGTCCATAAGGACAATACTGAGCTCCTCTTTTCTCCACATTTTTTCTCAAAAACTCATGTAATCCAGGACCATGCCTTCCAAGTGGGTCGTCCGGAGGCATAAAAATGTCGCCAGCAAATGTATACATTAGCAATCGTTTATTAATGAATTCTTTCCATTGAGGAATATCACGTTGTATATCTCGAAAATGATCATTTGAAACGATAATACCATCTATTTCCACGGCTAGACGTACTATGTAACGGTCATCATAACACTGAATTAATTTCCCACCAATACGACGTGACGGAGTGAAACTAACGACACCATCGTCATTTAACTTCGTCAGTATTTCTTGATCAATGATAGGTGTGTCGGGTTTTGAGGCTTCTTTCCTCCAATTGGGGACAAACACAGTGACGGCATGACCCCTTTTTTGGAACCAGTCCACCACGATGGCGATACCACGACATGAAAATACTTGATTCTTTCCGTGGCTGAAAAAAATATGAAAAATTACAATGCTTATGAAGAAACAGTCGCACAATGGCGCGATAAAAGAAGGAAATTTGAGGACCATAATCTTCATGCATGGAAAAAATGAGGTTAAGGCCTTTACACGATCGAGATTGATGTCATTTGGTATAAAGCAATTTCCTTCACATGTCACATTGAATTAAAAAATACTATTTTTAGAAACAAAGATGGTAGATAAGATCTATTTTACACGTGATGGAACTTTATATCAAAAATAACTAATCCAACAGAAAGAAGAGAAATGAACGTGAACATTCAAAAAAGGCGATCAAACAACAGACAGCAATAATAACAATGTTTACTAATTAAAGAAGGAAACATTTCAATTGAAAATAATTAGAAATTTCCTCCTTCGTCTTTTATTTGAATTTAGGAAGAAATGAAAAGTTTTCAACACCTTTTCTAGTTTTAAAGAACTTTCACTAAACCTGAATAATTTCAGTTTCAAAAAGGTAAACAAACATGGCCGCCACTAAACTTTAATATCTTTCAATTAAAAAAAAAAGAGAACGCCTTGTATGGTTGACTTAATAGCTAATTAATCAGAAGACTTCGATAAAGAAAACAATCGGTGTTTTAAGGGTGTGATACAACAATACCATGTGAAATTTTTAGTGGAAACAGATCAGGAAAAACAAATGACACTAAATGAAGATAAACAACATTTTTCAAATTCTCTGCTTAATAGAAGCTAAGTACATTTCAATAGTTCAACGCAATAACAGAATATATTAATGAATTAGTTGTTCAGACTTTCTGACAAAAGAATTTAATAGTTTGAAATCTTAGGAAAACCAAACCATGCGTCCCTTCCCACCTCCAAACAGAAAGAAATTATTTCATAGCAGTAGAATTTGTCCAAAACAATGGAGTGATTAATAATTTTAAGGTAATTCCTTAAAAGAGCATAAATCTCAAGGATGGAAAGAGAAAGGAAAACCGCAGAAATTGTTCATGTGTAAATAATGTCAACACACACCGTGAAAATCTACAGCACACTTTCTTTTCAAATCCCGAAACAAGTTGACTATCTATCGAAGATAAGTTAATGATTTACATGATCAGAAAACATCTTTCCAGTTGAATTAGAAAACATCTTTCCAGTTGAATTAGGATATAAATCCCAGAATATATTATACGGTACGGTGAATGTAAAATCTTCTTAATCTTCTGCAGAGACCCTTTTCTCTTAAATATACGTGTTAACATACGATGGAACTTGCTTGAAATGTAAAATGACACTATATGTCAATATAAGCAAATTAATTAGATATAAACGTATATGATACTTTATGCAAAAATATTCAAGAGAATTGACACAAAATACAAACGGTTTTTGTTAAATTTTTGGTAAAACTTTAAAGAACGGAGACAGATTTTTTTTAGGCCCTACATAAACAGCAATGAAAAAAAGAACAATCATAAATAAAAAAACATTGTTATTTTACACATTTAACTTCGTTCGTTAGCAAAACTGCAATATGCATTTTTGAATGTATTCAATAATGTACAGGAGAAAATTCAGTAAATTTCCATTCGCGTTTCTCATCAGTTCATTTGATGCATGTACAAATTGGAAACAATAAAGAATTTAATATACATGTAACTAACATGACATGAATAACATGAAGAAGTGGAGGAACCGTCTTGTTTGTTTTTTTTCTTAAGTTTACTGATGTTAGTGATTGCGGCTTTATGAACCACAGACCTTTGACATCAAACTAAAAAGATGGCGATTTGATAGGATGATCCCTCATAACTAGCTAATCTAGATATCAAGTCTTAAATCAATTAAATAAACCAACATTAAACACACCATCATAAACGAAACCACAACGACAGAAACATATTATATATGATTTTCTGTTCAAAACCACAATGAAAATTTAGAATCTCTTTATTGCCTTACTATTATTTAAAGTTCTTACAAGAGAACTTAATTCATCGCCTATAATAAACGAAGCCTCAACCTAAATGAATTCAGAAGACAAACATCGGAGATGTAAGAACGCCTGCAAAAATTTAATTGCTCAGGATAACATGATAATAAAGTGAGAAAAGAAATTCATATAATATATCCAAGGGATGACCGTATAGTCCTGGATTTCAACTTATGATAACGAACACTTTCACTTTACTTCGTTAATCTTTTTCAGAATGAATTTAATAGAGAAAAAGTGTTATATCAAGAAAGGGTCACTTTTGAATTTCTGATATTTTTTGACGTTTTTATAACTAATATTAATAATACTACAAGAAGGAATTGTTCTTGCAAAAACTACACAATCATTAACTGTAATTAATTATTACAATTATTAACAATATCAGAAAGATCCAAAACATTAAAAACAAAAACACTCCATCATAATCGCTTATTTTTGGTGACTAATTATTACATTTTTTCGTAAAAAAAAAAATGTTCCTCAGTCAAGGGAAGTATCAAAATGTACAACTCTTGTGATTATGAATGGGAAAATGTAGGATATGAACAATTTTTTGTTAAACGGTTTAAAAGATGAAATTAAAAATTTTTAACACATCTTTATATATATCTCCTATGAATTGCATGGAAAAGATAAATAAAGAGATGAAAAGTCTTGATAAGAGGTATGTTTTGAAAAAAAAAAAACAAGACAAAAATAAAATATTAATATTCACGAATCAACAACATCTCCCCCTAAAAATGAACTCTGATCTCTGTATGAGGTTCTTTCAAAAACTTAACATTAGTCGTTTGACGACAAATTTCTTTGATGAAATATTTCAGATGATTACCTATTGTGAAATATGTTTGTAAAATAAAACTACACTGTCATGGAATTTTATTAACAAGCACAAAAACATTTCACATAAAAACTCATGTACATAGAAAGTTTACTTAAAAGTCCTTAAAAAGTAAAATAATTTTGAGAATAAATTTCAAAAAGATATATAACAAACATTTTACACTTCACAATTTTACCCCAAAAAGGAAATAAATTTTTTTACAGTCATCCACATAATATTTAATATTTGACAAGGAACATCCATATTTAATTAGATTTTATGACCATCATTTAGAACAGGGGGTTAGACATCAAGAAAATAATATACCACATGAGAAAATAAAATGATATATGAAACAAAGAACAAAGTATTATTCTTACCTCATTGCTACATTAGAACCATCAACAACTATATGTCGTAGGAAACTGTTATCAGGGTTCGTTTGAGAGGTCACCGATTCGTAAAAATTTGATAAATCTGTTTTTACACTTTCACCAAGAAGTTTACCATCTCGTATCGAATTGGATGCTTTAATTAATTCGTGTAGTAGTTCGTTTTGATCTACAGTATCTGGTCCAAGCTTTTTCATAGCTGATTTAACTTGACCTTCACTGTATCCTAATTTTTTAGCATACTCCATAAGTTCACTGTCTAAAATTTCTTGAGAGTTTCTCTGTACGCAATTATCACACTTTGGATCTTTTATGTCTAAAGAACTTGTGCTGGATAGTATTGAGTTTTCGTCAAATTCTTCATCAATGGTCAATACACTGTGCCTGTTTTCTGAAAATTCGGAATGATTATCATGAATGCAATCAGGACCGTGTGTACATTTTACATATATTCCACTATCCTCTTCAACAGAGGGATCAACATTGTCTTCATCATAATCAATTGAACTATGTTCTTGAATAAAATTTTTGATAATGTCTTCAATAACGATGGATGCTTTTGTGACACCTGATATTGAGCCAGATATTTCAACTTCTTCCAAGGAATAAAAGACAATATTAGCGGATGTTTCTTGTTCTAAACTGTAGTATGTTTCTCCTTCTTTTCCACAAATCAATTCATAGACTGGTGGTGGAAATCGTAAACGTATAACTTCTTCTGGATTTGATAAACCCTTAATGTATTCCTAAAACATTAACAAATGTTTATAAGTTTGATTTTTTAGTTTCTAAAGTTTCAGTTTGAAGAGAATTTTTGAGTTTAAAAAAATCAATAAACTTCAATCCATGGCCGGCATGAATGAATAGTTTCGTAGTCTGATGACGGTTGTTCGAAAGAACCTAATTTGAATGTAAACAAAAACTTTACAAAGTAAACAAAAATCACACGAAAAATAAGAATACTCGATTTTAAATGGTTATAAAAATAACTTTGAGAAAACAAAACATTTAATTTATTAACAACCAACCCTGGCTTTGATAACATTAGTTCGTTGTCCTTCAACATCAACCCACTGGCCTGCAACTGGCATATATTGTTTGCCTGTGGATGAGGTGAACTTAAGTTCAACATCGAACAATTTCTGTACATGTTGCACATAATGTCCGACTCTGTCAACACGATCTTCTTTAACGAACACATCTAACAGAAAACTATTTTCAGCCATATGTGAATTTCATGTGCCATCAAATACCAATTTAACTTTCAGAAGAATGAATTCATTGAATTTTCTCATCAACACCACGAACGTCAACCATTTTCGTGTCTTATCATGGCTAATGATGACAAAAACATTTTTTTTATTATATCACACACACCCCGGCGAGCAGAATTAATTAGAGCATAATTTACAGACCGAGATCAAAATACAGGTTTTTAAATTCCCCTCGACGATAAAAGAAGCGAAGTTTTGGGATGTGGGTGGTTTTGGGGGAGCAGGCTTCCATGTCTAGAGAGTAATGGAATGTTCCCTATGCATAGCCATTAACATGGTCTATTAAGAGTCTTTTTCTAATCTTTATAAAAACAACACATGGCGAGAAAAACAACGAACAACTAATCATTTATTTTGTGCTTTTTCTTGTAACGATAGTGAAGACCTTGATAGATTAGAGTGAGCTTTCACAAGACTTTCTTATCGAGTGCATGTGAAAATATCAACTCATTCGCAAACAAATAAGATATCAGTGGTTGATCCACATCCTGTGTGTCTTTTATACAATCTCCTTTTTATTGACTGCATGCTGTGTAGAGGGAAGGGAAGATGTGGCAAGTTAGTTATAATAGAGTAATGCGCTTTGCGTCCCTCCTAGCATTTATTTGACTGTAAAAGGTGATACTAAAGAACCGTTGCAATAAAAATGAATATACCTCAAAGGAACCTCTCGTTATTGTCAGTTAAAATATGTTTAGGCTGGATGAGCGTCCTCTCTATTGAAGGAGTCGTATAAAGAATTGCAAGCAAAACAATGCAAAAACAAATTTTTGTATTTGTGTGTTTCGTACAAATTCGTGATCTCATTCTTCCGAAAAATAAATTATAAGCAATGACAAAGCAAATCAACCAATTACGTCATCAAGTCTCAATTAAGTGCGTACAAAATATCACACTTTCACTAATTATCAGCAAGGCATATATTTGGGACATGACATCACCACACATGATTACCTTGTGAGGTATACAATTTTAAAATGTTGTTAATCAACATTATTTCCGTTCGTGATAGACATTAAGTAGAAAGAATTTTCTTCACGTGTTGTAAAACAACTGATGGAAAACATGATTTATTTAAATCGACACAACCTGTAACCCGATTTTCCTTCTATACCTTCTCTTTTCTATATGTATGCATATTTCGTTGAACTCCAGATTGCAGTGAAAAAATTGGCATTCAAAACAGTGTAGTGTTGCGAATTCGATTTTTGCAACGACACAATAAAACTCACAAAGGTTGATTCTTCGGTTTCATGTTTCAACCTATATAGTGTTCATATGGTTCTGATGAACAATTATATATAACATTATTATTATACATAGTTACAAAAAAATTCGTTTTGGAAATCTCTGGAAAGTTCCAGAAAAGAGAACAAAAGAACTTTCCAATTATCACATATAAAGGAACGTCACGTAGAATATTATCTGAAACTTATAATATACGTCAGTAGCCTGTGGTATGTGAGTACATGTGGTTGATCAACCTCGTACCCAGGGCTTCTGTGTGTAAAATAAATGTGGTTGGTGAGTTAAAATTGTCACAAATCTTTTTGTGCGTTCTCATTGTTTTAATGCTTCCAGAAAATTAGTTAGCAGAATTACATTTGTTTTGGTATCTGTCGGTCATCCATCCTCAGTCCCACCCTCAAACACAATAAAGAACGGGAAAAAACAGCATGAGGGAACACACCGTCACTTGGTGGACCCCTTTTCCTCTACATCCATTCACACAAATAACCAAAGGAATACCTTGAATTCAACCATGGTTATCACACATCTCAAACACATCTCAAATTGGCCATGAATTCCTTTCGTCGTTGTAAGTAGAGAAAAGATGTACATTTTTTGCTTCGTGAAATTTTGCTACTCAAACTGCTTTCGTTTTCTTCATCTTCGTTACAACGAAATTGGAATCGATTGTTCTCGTTAAGCACGGTTTACACTATTTGCTTGATTGAACAGATTTTGATTCAGACAAAACAAAGAAATAATGTAATCGAATACTCGTTATTGTTATTTTATCACGTGATCAAGACACACTTTATATTGCTCCACACCAGTTAAATTTACTGACGTCATTAGTCTTTCTTCAAAATAGTGAAGTAGTCATAGCAAATTGATTGATTCCGGTCCTCATATTTCTGACACTGTGAGCATTTTCCAGTGAATGTTTGTTTATGTCTGATGGGTGGCTGTTCACTTATGCAGTCCAAACAACCAATCGTTTTGTGAATATCAGAACAACTAAAGAATTGGTTCACTATTCTTAATTCTTTCTTTTTCATGTCCACTTCCTTGGCTTCCATATTGAATAATTACATATGGGTTCAAAATAACCGTTTGGCAGCAAAACGTTTTGTTAAGAACTAAAAATTTAATCAGCTATGTCAGAGACATACTTTTTCCGATTAACAAATGTTTTATTTGTAAAGCGAATTAATTTTGTCATGGATTTGATGTCTTCCACGAAATGGGAAAACTTCACTCCTCCGCGAAATAAGATCCGTGCAGAAAATGGACATAAAGATGTTTGCAGTATCATGTGTCGTTTTAGCCCTCTCACGAAATGAAATCAGCGTGAATTAACAAACTTTAGTAATTCGAGAAATTAGATCCGCCTAAAAACTACTTATGTGATTAAAACAAAACAAAATGATATTGAAATTTGCATCAGCTTGTACATACACGAACTTCTGCAGACCTAGACAACTATCGCTTTTACACGAGGTGGTCGATGAGACAAAGCAAGAAAACATTGGAAAGTTGGAGGAGAAATTTAAAGATGCTTTAAATAATCAAGTACATTGCTTCCTGGAAGATACTCAAAAGTAATTTATTTAACGAAAGCTTTGATGGTGTCGATGCATATTCTTTCCTGTAATCTGTAGTTGGCTCCGCAGACACAGTTAGCGTCGCTATTGACTTTAGTGGCAGTTCGACTCAATAACGATCAGTCCACACGTAGAAAAGGTTCTCCACATAATAACAGTCGCTCCACTCATGAAGCGATCACGTAATGAAAATTGCTCAATATATGAGTACATTTCTTTTCATCTCGTCGTCTTCATAAAAAAAAGAGACGAGTATCCCGGAGGTCCACCCAATATAGGTTGCAACTACACATAAATGGACGCTCCACACATAGTCGGGTCATTTCACACAGAGCAGGTGCATCCATTAATAAAATGTGCTTCGCGTTATAACGGATGCTCCCCACATACGGTAAGTTTACCAAGTCCAGGATTGGTCCAGTGTTATGTTCCATATTTGTTCCTGGTAATAAATATAAACAATAATCAATTTTCACTTCGGATAAACTGGTAAATATTCACTTTCTTGGGTACTTGTCTTGTTTCTTATAATATAGTTGTGCGCACGCGCAAACTAAATCGACCAATGGACGTGCAATGACTGTGGAAGTCCCACAGAAAAGCACAGAAAACGGAAGAGGACAAAAGAAAACTTAAAGTTCAAAATACAACACCAGACCCACTCCATGATCGGTGGAACGGCTGGAAGAAGATGAGAAAAAAGTGTCCTTATCAGTTGGGTAAAGCAGATTGATCCCGCAAAGAGAGAATTAGATGTTTCTGAAATCTTCTTTTCCATTTTTTGCAATATATCTTTTTGAAGTAAACACATACTGTAACGATAACAACTATAATGTGAAAGTCCGCAGATACTTAATATACTGTAATTATTCGATCTAGCGCACTGTGGCGTGGCTTATTCGGGGCGTGCACTATTTCGAGAGTGGGCGCTGATATCTAAAGGTGGCTAAAGAAAACAGATGATAAACACTTTTATAAATAATTCCGCTGAGAAGAAAATAATAGCGGTGGTAGAAGATTTACCACGTTTACCATGAAGAACTTAAAAACTTATTACATTGTGTAAACACGTGAATATAGAGCTCTCAAATACAGTAGGCATCCGTTAATTCGAACACGCAAGGGACTAGATGTTTTGTTCGAATTAGCGAATGTTCGAATTATCGAAAGTTCAGGGAAAAATAAGAATTTGGATATAATGTCTCAAAGTTCTGTGTTAAATAGCATTTTTTACAACTTTTTAAGAAAATCGTTTATAGTTGTTTGTTTTTTCGCCTGAGCGAAGTGCTGGTCGATTATGCGACCCACGTGGTTAGCATAGAACTGAATTATTTCGATAGAAGAAGAACTGCCAATTATCTTACTCAAGGAATACAAACTGAGTTCGCATGTAAAAGGTTATCATGCTTATATGACAATATGGAAACCGAAGAATGGAGAATTTCTCAAAACTCGATTGGAACCAGAAAATGAATTCGACAAATATGCAGTTGCAGTCACACAGAGCAGCGTCGTAGTTGGACATTTAGCAAAAGGAAAAACTGGTCGTTTCGCAAAAACAATCTCTTTCTTTCTTCGCGCAAGCAATGACAACAGCTGCAAAGTTGAAGTAACAGGTAAAAAAGTGAACCTTGGCGATGGACAAAGACTCCAAAAACCTTGGAAACTGCTTTTTACCGGAAATGTAAATTTCATTGATAAATTGAAAGAAATTTTACCGCAATTGATGTAATAAAAATGAAAAGGTGTCCTTATTTCCCATTAGTTTTTTATTATAAGCGCACAAAAGTTCGAATTAATGAGCATATTTTAGCCTAGGGACCGAAAAATTTGTTCGAAATAACGGAATAACGTCTACTGTACTGGGATATTAAAGAGATACTAGGCGCCAAGGCGGCGTCGCTCACCGCCCATATTCAGCCTGCGTCCTCAGTCACTGAGAATTCAAGAAAAATTAAATCAACGAATTAGTAACGAAAACTATAACCATCTTTTAGAGCTCGAAATGCTGATCAAGAACATGTATAGGAACATATGTCTACGTCGAATCGTTACAGAGATATGCTTGAACAAAGATTTTAATGACATCACAGTGTCCCGTCCCTAAATTTTGCCCAAATCTTTTTGTCACCCCATCGCCAATGTCGTGGACCCCCAAAAAACGTCAGTTATTCCTATTGGTTCTCGAGATAATTTTCACCAAATCTCGCCTTCGATTTGGGTCGCAATGCATCGGTTTCATATTGACGTCACACAAGAAAAAACAATTTATGTGTAATCTTACGTTATTGACTCCCCGATGTCTTTCACTACTCGCGTCTACCATTTTGCGTGACAGACAAACAAACAAACAGACAGACAAACAAACAGAGAATCGAGTATTAGTATATAGTACTAGACGCCAAGGCGGCATCGCTCGCCGCCCATGAAAACTTTCAGTGTGCGTTCTCCCAGATAAGAAAAAAATAAAATTTCGGAAAGCTATTTGAAAGTGCTACCAGCTTATAGAACTCAAAATGCTGATCAAGAAAATGTATAGGAACATATGTCTACGACGAACCGTTACAGAGATATGCTTGATGAAAGATTGTAATGACGTCACAGTGTCCCGTCCCTAAATTTTGCCCAAATCTTTTTGTCACCCCATTGCCAATGCCGCGGACACCCAAAAACGTCAGTTATTCCTATTGGTTCTCGAGATTATTTTTCCAAAATCTCGCGTTCGATTTGGGTCCAAATGCATCGGTTTCATATTGACGTAGCACAAGAAAATAATAATTTATGTGTGATCTTACGTTGCTGACTCCCTGATGTCTTTCACTACTCGCGTCTACCATTTTGCGTGACAGACAAACAAACAAACAAACAAATAGACAAACAAACAAACAGAGAGTCGTGTATTAATATATAGGACATAATTATATATTATATATAATTATATAATTATATATAGTATAATTATAGACACAGCGAAGGATATCAGAAAATCTGTTTGGAATTTTAGTTAACAGGTGGATAATCTTTTTTACTACCATTAATCTACAGCCGAAACATGTTGAAAACGTAATTTTATGCGCATTAGCTAGGCACAATATGTTAATCAAAAGCCCAAATTCAGCAAACGTTTATCGTCCTGTACCTGATTTCCTTCTTGAAAACGGTGTGAAGTGATAGAGGGGAGTGGCGAAATAATGCTGTCACAGATTCGTTTTATCCATTATAAATGCCACGAGGTGGGCACAACGGAACCACTTTAGTCAAATCAGTAACCCAGTGGGCACGCATCCGTCCGTCAGACGTCCCGTGGACGTTCTCTCGTCCACGTACCATTGTGGACATCTTCTAGACGTCCTTTGAACGGCCTCTTTAAGTCTCTGTTGGACATCCTATTCGAGCGGACGGATAAGACTTCACTTTTGAAATCCCCGGGTCGTTTCCGGACGTCCTAACTGAACGTCCATGGGAAGGGACAGGGATCATTTTGGAAACGAAGGAGTCGTGGAATGGCAGTGGAAATATTATAAAAAGGACTTTTGAACTCAAAGACTCAAAAATAGGGTGCATGTATCTTTAGAAGTAAAAATATTTACATGAGATATTATCATTAAAAAGATTATAGCTAAAGTAAAAATTAAATCTATACGTGTACAATTTCATTTCCTCTATTCTTTACGTCTTTCTATTTGCATCTTTCTCTCCTCTATGATGACTTTTCTATTTCGAATAGAATATTTGAAATCCGTTTTTCTGCGATTCTGCTCTTACGTTTGCTCAACTGGGAGAGCTTTTCTTCTATATACATAGAAAAAGCAGATGTCTTAGGATCTGACACTTCAACAAGCTTTTTTTCCGCGGTAGTCTTCTTTTTTGGCTTCTAATTCACTCTGATCTTCCTGGTTCAAATTGTTTCATTTTAATGTATCTCGACTTTTTGATGCCCCGATGACTGGAAGCAAGAAAGATAATCTATCATAATGGATCCAGCTCAACGTATAAAGCTCGTTGATTTTTGTTTTGACTGAAGCAACTGTTGTATCGAAAGCACTTGCTATGGCTGTGTAGGTGATTTCCTTCAAGTTTCTTTTCGTTTCTTCGTGGAAAACATCCCACAAACATGAATTTTCTTTAAGCATATCTATAAGAACAGATACGTCCTCGTCACTCCAATCTTTTACACTTTCTTCTTCCTTCCCCTTCTTTTCTTTTGCCCTTTCTTCATCTGATTTTTCTCCTTTCTTGTCTTTTTGCCTTTTCCTCTTTCCTCTTGTTCTTCCTTTCATGCGTTTTTAAGGCTACGCATTGAAGAGATTGATGCTCATCATCACTACTCGAATCTATCTTCTTGAGTTTAGCGTTTCCTTTAACCCACTGATACAATGCGATGAAAACAATTTTTCCACAGAAATGAAATCGAATATGCATTCGAACGTCCAACATATTTCATCCAACATCATCCAATATGTTTTTTTTCTTCTTCTTTTTCGAAATTGCGAATTTTGAAAATTTTGAAAATTTCGATGTAAGATGAAATGTTGGATTGGTTTGCGCCCGCCTTAACGCGCCATGTTTCCACTGTGTAGGACTGTTTTAGAAAGTGTTTGAGACATAAAAAATAGCAGGTAGTACTTTGACATTGAAGCTTATGTCAATTCTTTCCTATTCGTCATAGCATCTGAAGAAATACGAAATAACGCTACTAGCAGAAAGCATTTGGAAAGAGGTTTGCATGTGAATCTCGTTTTCTTTTTCACTAATAGTTCTTTTTTGCACATTCCCTTTATCGAAAAACAAGTTTCTACCCGCAATTTTACTAGTCACCAATAGCCTATTCCTTGGATTTTTTTCCATAATACAGCGAGAGAAAGGAATTAAAAATACTGTGATACTTCTTACGATGGCGTTTTGATAATATTGTTGTTCATCAAATTATAATCTTATTCTTTTGATATTATCTCTACAAATTTTCTGGATTTCACAGGTAACAGTAAAACGTATGATGTAACAAGGGACTTATTGAAGTTGGCACGTTACTTGACTTCTTCTTTTCTTTGTTTCTTCTGCGTGTTGTCAGTTAGTATCTATTTGTAACTGGGAGCTTTTGAGTCCTTGGCCTTCTGTAACTGTAACGGTTGTTGCTAGGTTGTTGATGGGTTTACTAACTTTTATTTGGTATACCAGGAAAGATTCATTTCAGTTAATCCTTTGTTCAGTCTGACCCTTTTTCTTTTCTGATGGTGTTTAGTGTAACTTTTATTTCAGAAACACTTTCAGTGAGAAAGACTTGAGTCCGAATGTCAAGTATATAATAAGCAGAAGTAAGATAGAATCTTTTATTCAGCATTATTAAAGAATGTTTCAAAACTGCATGCACACTTGTTATGATTGCTTGGTATTTGTCAAGTTTCAATTGATTTCGATAATTTTGGTATCGATAGAAAGATATTATCAAGCACTATAATATACAATGAAAACTAACTTTTGAAAGGAAGAACTGAAGCTGGAAAATTGGAGATAAAATAGTGACCTTTGCCAATATGATAGTTAAGAAATCATTATTATGTCAATGGAAACGCTAATCTTTGCTGATTATGAATATATTATTTTCTTTAAAATTTGAAATTGATTTTTTCAGGAAGATTCATTTTTTTCTAAGCAAGCACTACCAACGTTTTCAGCTATTATATAAAAACTATTTTTGACTAAAATGGGGGAGGAATCTATATCTATATCTAAATAGCACGAGAAGCAATAAAGTTTAATGACATTTGAACAGATGGAATAGAAGCAAAATATGATCTGTCTTATAGTTTTGGGGGAAATAAAGTAAAGATACTTTCGCGCTATATTGTTTTGAAAGATTAACAACTTACATTTAGTCAGCAATATAACTTAGAGTAAGGACGTCCTGTTTTCTTCACGAATCTGTGTTTTTGAGTTTTTTTAAATAACTGAAATTTTCAGCTCAAGTTCTCAAGTTAATTTTTCTTTGTATATTATAGTTCTTAATAATACCTTTCCATTGCTACCTAAATTATTGCCAAGCAACCATGAAAAGTGTGGACATTATTTTGAAACGTACTTTAGTTTACATTATAGTCAAACTCAGTTATACCTTTAAAGCTTAGTGTTCCTTGGTAAGAAAATATTCGCGATTTTTTATACTTAGTTCGGAGATTGATGCAGTCTAGACTACTTCTGTTTTGCGAAGCACTTGGTATGGATGATAATCAGGTAGCAGACAGCTCCATCTTAGTGTCGATGTTTCAAGCAAGATAACAAAACAGGACCAAAGATACTGGATGTCTTCGAGACTGCCAATATACTTCTGTGAATACAGTTATTTCAACTATTGTTGCTTTTTTAAATAGGCAGTCCTTTTCGATATAAGAAAGTTTTTCGAAAGTGTTTTTTTTTTTTTTTTTAAGACTTCCGTTAAAAGTTTTTGTCAGATTAGCTGTGTTTACAGATCTCGTTATAAAATCCATTTCGATTTTTAAATTGAAACCTTCTTTAGGTGCTAGAATTGACAATTTGAAAGTACTGTATGAGCATGACAGTCGAAACTCTGGAACAAATTTATAGTAAGCTGTATTTGGTATCAGTGCTATTTTATGTAGATTAACATGCTAACTCCATTCATAGCTGTTTGGGGATTATTAGTAATGTCAAATCTAGTAAAGGGTGGTAAAAATCGAATTTTAAAACATAATTCTGCAAAAATCTGTTTAGATAATTTTACTTAATTTTATTTTTCTAAACTTTGTGGAATCATAGAGGGAAATTGAAGTCGAAACTAAGATTTTTTGATGTTTTTTATTATTATTTCTGAGCTATACAACTTGAATCAGATGTTCTCATTTCCTTGATCATCCTTGGTTTTTTGCGGTTCATTTGCCTTTTACATCTGGTGTAATTCAACAGCCTCTCCGGTGACACTACATCTACTGATAATATTAAGCATAGCATTATTACCAAGTGCAGCTTACTATAAATTTGTTCCCGAGTTTGCATGCTTTATAGCTCTCACGCTTTTGATAAAAGAAGTTTTTTTTTTTTGTTTTTTTTTAAACTTTATTAATCGAGTATTGGTTGTGAATGTATTATCAAAATGTTCATTTGACGCACTCTACCTACGTAGTAATTCCATAATGTGCAAATAAAGATAAGCCGAATGCTTTAGTTTTAATTGTTTATATGTTGTGAAAAGTGTCAGCATAATTCTCGTATGTATAATGTTTGGATGTGTTTTAGTTTACCAATACGTGGCCTTGTTTGGAACATGCAATATTCTATCGAAATAGTTTGCCAAAAGGAAGACATTTAGATCAAGTAGGTTAGACGTTTCTATTATTTCCTGATATGTTATCTGGACTTTGATTAAAATACTTTTAGTTTTCTTTTAGTTGATGTTGTGCTCTGTATATGCTATTGCCAAAGTCATTGGTAAAGAACTTCAGTTCCGGGAATTAGTTAATTGCTATGAAACACTGAATCTTGGTCAACAAGCAGTAAGAAATTAATATATAATTGTTTGTAAAATCGTTTAGAGTTAATAATGCTCTGAATTACACCAAAATCTGTGGAAAAATCTATGGAAGAATCTATGGAAAATTACACATTACACACTGAAATGAAATTTTCACTAATACGCTTCTCCACACCACCGGAATGTCTTCCTGTATATTGTGTCACAATGTTGTAAACGAAAGAAAGAGAAATCAAATGTTCTATTAGAAATAATAGAACTTCTCATTACACCCAGTTTTTTTTATTCGTTTTTAGATTTGGAAATATGTTTTTATTTCTAATAACAACTACGACTCGATCATACAGTTTTATAACTCCATTTTCATGCCATCTTTGAAAGATTTTGTGTTGCGACTCGGTCTCCACATAAAGGTAACAATCCAGTCTTTAGACAACAGAATTCCTTCCTTCCATTTTTTATAATGCTTAACCTTAAATTTTCCTTTCCTTTCCTTTAGCTTATTATTGTTTTGATCATTTTAGAGTGACTTCAGCTCGTCCACATTGCATACCACATTTTTGCAGCTCAGGTAATGTGGAGTTCATATCCTTTGATTCTCCTTCGTAGGATCATTGGAGTTATTAGACTTATGAGGTTTATAGTTAGCAGCCTGCCAGTTTTTAGATTACAGATATACATTTTTAACTCCTACCGCCTGTTCTGTGATGGTGCTTAATATCATGACGTGGTCACGTAATGATTTCTTTTTCTCTTGGATTATAGAAGTACTTATCTAAAAGAAACTTGTTGGTTTTGACAAGATATGGTTTGTTGTCTGTAGTTCGAACGGTTCCAACACTTGACTACAATCCGTTGAATAGTTACGCATTCTCCGAACTTAGCTTTGCAGATTTGTAAAGTTGAGCATGTTAACCATCATACATCTGCTCATCAACGGAAGTCTACTGACAAACTGTTCTATGTTCCCTTGTACTTTTTATGATAACTTTTGGGTTTTTTTAAAAAGAAAACTGTATTATTAAAGGCGTTCAGTGATCCATACCACGAAATCAGTTTCGAATGTTTATAGAAACTCTAAAAGTGTTACAATTATTTACCTATTTATCGAGAGAGAAAAAATCAGAAAAAGATGTATGTTGTGCTATATGACATGTAACAAACATCTCACAAACATTTCACAAGCATTTAACACTCTCACTAAGGTTTCGGGTTAATGTTTAGTTTTGTCCGTATGTACATTCTGGGAAAAAAAAGACTGCTAACACTGCTATCCCGTCTAACCAATGCCAAACGTTGTTTGTTTTTTCAGATTCAATAGTACTAAATACTTCCACAAGTGACACTAACAATTGCACCATGTGAGACTGTCTCAGATTGTCCATAAGTCACTAATCTTCAGGTGAGAGTTAAGATTCTCTTTCAAAGTGTTTTTTTATCAACTGCAATGCAATGTTATACTTCTACGTGAAATTTCAACTTTTTACAGCCATGGAGGAGATTCCTTGTACGATTCATCCAATGAAATTAATTCAACTATTTAGTAGCATAAAGTCTGGTTGCGGAATTGTAGATGTACATTTTCCAAGTGCAGCTGGCATAAAGGTTTGCACTTTCGTTCAAATCAAGGAATGTATGTTTAGATTTATATCTAATCTTCCAAGATGTTATTTTTATGTGCTATTAAGTTTTTTGTCAAATCTATTTCCCTTGTACCACCTATTGATTCTTTCTTAAATAATCAATCGCTTCGTTAAAGAATCAGAAACTACCTCTACTTGTGACTATTAGTAAATTTTCCGAATTTGTGAAAAACCTATTTATGCAATGAATATTTACATCTGTTGAAATGAATTAAACGGTTTGATGATGAAAATTATTCGCATGAGCTACCTGACAAGTGGAAATCAACCTAACATTGTATTTTCTTCAGGTATCAGAAGTTTGTTTTTCAAATAATTATACAGCTTCAGTTACGATTAAAGGAAAGCCTCCAGCAAACGTTGATGATGGTGAGCTTTTAACGTGATCATATTTTATTTGTCTAAACAGATCGACTGTCCCATTAATTTCTGTGGCTGATGATTAATTTAGGGAAGTACAAGACCATCCTGAACAGTTTCGTCTTGATGCACTCATCACATTACGCAAACGAAAGCCAGAATTGTTTTACATTCAATTTCGCAGAGGTGAGGATTTTGACTAAAACTATTGAAGACGATTTATATTTCTCTACCAGCAATAACATTCCCGGACGCCTTTCGAATAAAACAACAAAGTCCCGCATGTGCATACAGTCAAATCTCTGTAGTTCGAACCTCCATAATTCCAACTCTCTCTAATTCGAACTAATTTCAAGGTCCCTTCACCTATGATTTCTTTTTAATCGAACCTCCGTAATTTGAAACCTCCATGAATTGAACCATTGTTTCGACCCTTTGAATGTTCGAATTACAGAGAGTGTACTGTATTTCTAAATGCATTTGTTGCAGCCAAATATATGTAAGCCACGTTTCACAATTTTAATGTACAATATATCATGTTTGATGTCTCCATCATGCGAAGTCCTTGCATTTGACGTAGTGTCCAATATTTTCTTTGTTAGTTAGGCTTCAGTGAGGACTTATTTGTTGGTCTGCGTTTTATCCTTCGTCAACCATCTCCGGTGTGGCAAAAGTTTGGTATTGCAAATCTGAATTGTAAAAGACGAAAAACAAGTCAGGTAGAATTGAATGTTGTTCAATCATTTCTTTATTGGTTTTCTACATGCTTCGTATTAGTAATAACCCGACCTTAAGGGCAATTTGGGATTAATAACCCAAGTCATTACTGGTTAATCGTATAGTAATCTTTTGTCATGCTCATAATTGTTGATGTTGATTTTTCTGTCTTTTTATTTTTTCAACCCGAGACAAACATAAACACAAGTGCCACAATGGGGTTTTATTAACACAAATCATGTGTAAAAATTATTATCTATTTTAAAAAGAGAAATTTCAATAAACTATTCAAAAATTCAAAAAGAGACTTGCGGCACATTTTTTGAAGGCATACGGATTATGAAGTCCAAAGAATATGTGAATTTGGAAATCATAATATTTCAATCAAATCCTAGTTTTGAAAGACTCATTCTTTTCATAGAAAGTTGATCAGGATGAAGGGAAAAGACATGTCATTGTAAGTACTGTAAAGTAATCTTTCATTACATGTTTTATCAACGTTCCTTTCTCTCTCATTCCTCTCTGGTTAAATGAAACAAACGAAAGATAAATGTCTGAGTGTCAAACTTTGTTTTTATATTTAGGACGACAATGTTGAGATTGATAATGCATTGGGCATGAAACTTAAAACACTGTATGATTTAAAGAGGATGGTTGGAAACGTTGCTTTAGAGAAAGAACCTGAAACTTTTGATGTGAGTAAAGTTATTAATGCTAATCTTAACTAGATATGGCATTCTCTGAACAGCCTACAAGTTTCAGTTAATATCTAAAATATCATTAGTTATCGTTATTTATCGTTAGTTATTGTTAGTTACAGCATGATCTTTTATTTATTTCTGTCCCATTTTTTCGTGTATAATTAAATTTTTTTGTAACGCAGGTTGAGGGGAATTATGACATCAATTTACTTTCTTACAACTGAAATGAAAAAGGAAATATCGACGAAAGGAATTAATCGTGTTTAGCTGATATCACTGGTGTTATTAAGCATACTGTATGCTGGGACTAGTTCGGGAAATTTTTTTGGAAACAGATGCTATTTATTGTTGCGACCAATAAATGAATGTTGAAAAATGCCTGTAGATTGTAATTTGCTATATACAGCAATATTATATTTACCAAATATTATATTTGACATAAAAAACTCAACCTTATCTATGTGTGCCCTTTCAGCAATGGCCTGTTGATTCTCTGGCATTTTTGGAGAACATGAGGCAGCACTATAAGAATTTGTTAATTACAATGAGTATTATACAAATAGTACTGGCATTTCCTGAAAAAGGTGCAACCTTGAAATCTTTAATGAGGGAGAGCATGCATAATGACATCTTATTATACTAGTACGCATTGTGGACAGTTCGTGGTCTTATTTACCCTTTAAAAAAGGAAATAAAAGTAGTTGTTTCTGCATCTGAATGTGGTTACAGTTGTAATTCGAATAAAGAATCTGCAGCCAACACTGGGAATTTCGAATTTTTCTCACCGGTTTTGCATTTTGCATTAATTGAATATTTCAATATTTAAAGGTTTCAATCAAAGGCAATCACGGTAAAAACATGAGATTTTTATCATTTTGCGGTGAAACCGATAAAAACAGTAAAAACGACGAAATCTTTCGACAAATCCATGTATTTTGACTAGCTTTCGGAGGCGTCTCCCTCCATGCTCATGTCTACTACAAAATATTTTTACACGTTTTAATTTAAACTAGAAGCCGGGGGCTTGAAAGTCAGCGCGTTTAGACGTGTCAAGTTTAAACAAGGAACACTGGGTTCTAGGTTGCTATAAACTCATCGGTACGGATCAAGTTGATTCGCGTTCAGCTAATATATGTTTTTAACGTAATCTTCCGCATGCTTAAACGAATTGAATTTCATCGACACAGACACACCATTATGATCTGGTAAACCTGTATTTGAATCGCGAGCGTGTGAGTCAAAAATGTAAGTAACTCCGTTAACTGAAAATATAGATGTAGAGAAGCCATTTGCGATAAATATTGTTCCTTTAACTATTTCATAGTGAAGACAATGGAGGAAGTTCTCGGTATTAGAATTTAATATTCCTGTTATCTCCCTATACCTAGTTAGTGTCAGGCCTTCACCATTTAATCTTACTCGGTCCGGAAGGTCATCAAAAGATAAGTACCTTGAAAAGCCCAACGTTTCGTATAGTCCATTTCCCAGTGTTAGTATGCAGTCTAAATCCCATGCAACCAAAAACGCAAATTCTTTATAACTGAATAGCAAATGGACCATAATGCATTGCATGAGCACCGTTTCCCTGCAGATTCATCAAAACGAATATTGCCTTGACTAAATCATCCGCAAGCTATTTTTGCAGGAAGAAAATGGCCAGGATTCAATTCAATATCGCCGGCCATAATCAAAATCATACTGACACAATGAAGTAAAGTATAAAACATTGGAATACCACAAGCCATCCTCGAATTCCCTGCATAATTACTAAAAAACTTTGTATTAGAAACCTGGCAGATTTTAGAAGAATAATAACTACCAATGGCTACGCGATATGCTTCAATGGAGATCATTGCTAGGAGGGAGGAGACAATAAGGAGACAATAAAAACAACTGACCGTTTATCGTTTATTAATATCTTTGATCACACTATTTGTTTAAGTTTCGAGCTTTGAACTTTGAGTTAAGAGTTTTTAGCTACGTGTTACGAGTTTGAGCTTAGCTTTGGTGTTCACCTCAGTGAACATTAGTTTCCACCAAATAAGGTGGCCCTCCCTCAAAGGAGGTGGCGGTTCTTTGCCAGGTATTTGAATTCCTAAAAATAAATGCAATAATTAGGTAAAAACAGTGTTATTTCAACACATTGATGTCATCATAAATCTCACTAAAAACAATAAAAAATGCAAGCTGGTGAAGTACAATCAGAGCAAAATAACATGCAAATTTTAAGGTAGTTTTCCAAGATTTTCCGAAATTTGTTTTTGCGATCAGTGTCTTTGATTGTGTTTATTGTGTTATTATTGGTCACGAGCGAGTTTAAGTCTTTTTTTGATATTGATAATATATGTCAAACTTTTCAAAAAGTCGAAATGAAATGGTTTTTAAAGCTTTTACAACCATCATGTAAAAATATTTGAAACTTTCCGAATATTGCGACATTTATTTTTGCAACTTCAGTAAATTTAAGTGTTTTTTCAACATTTGTCTACCAGCAAAAATTTGTCCTGAAGTAAATTCAATAATGAATTTGTTGTATTTTTAAAAGAGTATTTTAAAAATATTTCAAAAGAGCGGAAAGTTTACAACAAGAGAAAATCCATGAGGTAGAGATAGGTGGTGGGTGCCGAATAGTTGAGGGGTCCATAATCGGGTTACACCAATACCAATATTTTCCCCAAATTTTTTTTTTAGCCCATTTTTTATTTTATTTTCCCCCGATAAGGTAAGGTATCATTTATTATCAGTTTACATCCATCTTGGTCATAAAGTGAGTCAGCTTTGTTGTCATAATGTTGAAACCTTCAGTAATTATCGAGCAAAGAACACCAATTCGTCACATGTAGGTCACACTGTTTTTATAAGAGCACTCGACTCTGATAACTCTGATCAATTTTTGAAGCCTTAAAATGTTCTTAATGTGTTCTTAATTTATTCACTCTTCAATACCCAAAATTCGAAATTCAATGGACTTGGTCGACATTTTAAATTTTGATGGAGTTGAGTTGATGTAACCAATATGATGATAATATTATTGTGTTTAACTACGTTATAATGTTGCTTTCTTGGAAAATGTTAAAATATTTTCTTAAGAACAAATGTTTCTAGCCTCTTAGGATGTTCTTAACTTTTAGACATTCGAAGTCTTTATTATTATAACCTTTGTTCTTATAAAAAAAACAACATGTATATATATATAGGACAAAAGTTTTAGTTGAAAAATCTGTTTTTCTCCTCTCCTCTTTCCACCCACTGATCTCTAAAATATAATTATGAGCAATAATGAAGTGAATTGGTTAATTTAATATTGTTTTCAGCTTGACTTGCAATTCTCCGATTTAATGAAATTCAATAGAAACTCTCTAACACAATGTCGTCTTATTTTTTGTGGGTGAAACTTTAAGTTCATACAACATTTACACCAGAGCAAATTGTTACGGATTCATGAGTCAAGTTATATACTAAAAAAATAGAAATTATTACGGACAGCGCCTATATTAGAATTCTTGAATTTATACGGTTTAATCATTTTTACCATCTGGATGATATTTTTGATTATAAAAATCACCTGGTGAAACACATTTTTTTCTTTCGTTATGAAATAAAAATAACAAAAAGAGAACTGCTATGTCAGGGCTTGCCAAATTGGTGTACGTGCACTCGTAAGTACAACTACTTTAAGTAACGTACATGCATCTTTCACTTTTCTGTATGAAGGCCTACACAGACTTCTTTTTGTGTACGTGTGATTGATTGATTGATTATTAAAGTTCAATACTGTACGTCTTCCACCTTGGTATAGCATATTTAATCACATTAATTGCCGGTTGCCGAATTTGATTTAAAAACTTTAATTTCACAATGTGTAACCAGGGTCCTAAAATTTGATCTATGTTTTGATTGAATTTGAATTCGAAAGAAATGTCTTCTAAAATTTACGTTCAGAATTTTGAAAGGTTTACACTCCTATTTATACTTTGCAGTTTGTTTGTTTCTTCCTGTTTTTAATAACTCACCCGTGGAAGGTTTTAGAAAGTTTAAAAAGTAAAAAATGTATATTGATTTGACATAATATAATAAATCTTTGTTTTGTTGATATAATCTCACTTCCCACGAAATTTTATTTTCCTAATATAAAAATGGTAGCTCAGTTGTTTAACTTTGAAGGTTAGAGCCATTGTTGTTTATTTCATTTGTATTGAAAATAGAAGGTTTTTTTACTGAAAATTACGTAGTCTCACAGTTTTACCTGTACGTTGACGTACAGAGTGACGGGAAATTTTGTACGCCATCGAGTGTTGCCTAGAATATATCAACACCAAATAATTTACATGTTTTCAAAATCAGCATTTTAAAGTGAATCCATAAAGATTATTAGTTGATAACTGTCGTTGCTACATCTTATCAATTGGTTGATGATAGATTTATAGATGGATTTTTAAAATTCTATACAGCTATACAATGAAATTTAAGATATTATATTTTTCTCCTACTATAAAACTTATATTTTTCATCTTCTCTTTGATGTGACGATGGGTGTAGCGATATAGCATATTCGGTTAATACTGTTAGTCAAAGAAAAACATCACAGGTTATTTTTTATACTATTTTATTTTGGGCAAGTATGATTATATCTTACATGAATTTTTAAAAAAAATCATACGATAGAAGTTTGAAAATCAGAAAATTTCTGCTCTGATGTTCTCCAGTTCTGTTAAGTATTTGACAGTAAAAATAATTAAAAAATTTGATTAGTTTATAACTACAATATAAACAACTAATGCACTTGCCTGACCAATTCTTTCTTGGATGCAAACGTTCTCGTCAGTCCTTTTATTACCAAAATTCGTGACGTAAACCAAAAATTATACCGAAAAAGAGACTGAAAAATATTTGAAGAAGTATACTTGTATAGAAGTAAACTTGTCAGCTTTTATACTTTAATAACGATTAATGAATGTTGGATTTCACCAAACCAAACGACAACTGTTTACACGTGAAGAAACTAGAAGGTTGATCCCAAAATGCACTGCGTTTAAATTTGGGGTGAAGGGGCGCGTTGGAAAGAATAAATGGTTCTAATACTAACACTAATCATATACTAACAAATTAGATATTAAATCTTTAATAGGCAGCAGAGAAGTTGATTTTTAATTATCGAGAAACGTGCTTAAAAGTTTTTTTTTTGAATTGGAAACATGAAAGTGTTGAGGGCGTTATCACACGGGCGCAGAGAACTGCGGCATTACAGAATGACCGACCGACCGACAGACACGGGTAAATGAAAGATCAGCTTCCTCGCGGCGCTGACCAATAAAATAAGTTACAATACCGTGTCAAATTAGGAACGATAGAATAATTCTAGAGGCATTGATTGGGTAGCTCTATTGAGAGAAGGTTTATCACGATTAATCAAAAGACTCTCCATCAAAGTTAATTTGAAATCATTACTCTCAGAACAAAGAATGGAGAAATCGTCTAGTGATGAAGAGTGATTACAATTTAAAAAATGGTCCTTAATGGCCGTTGAGTTGAACAAACTAGCCTTGACGCTCTTACCATTAAGAAGAGAAATCCCAAGGTGTTCACAGGCTCTAACTTTAAAATGGCGTTTAGTCTTACCATAATATCTGGCATTACAGCCAGAACACTTAAAACTGTAAACGAGACCTGATCTCAGAACCTTGGGAATTCTGTCCTTAAATTTTAAAAAAGTATTGATACGATTAGACGATTTAAAAACTATACGTAAATTACAATGATTTAAGTTTTCTTTAAAAATACGAGATAGCGGGTGCGAAGTTCTAAAGATAATTTACCTAAAAATGGTAAAGAAATGAACTTATCCTTTTTAGGAACAGGGCAGACAGGTTCACTTTGGCTCCTTTTATTTCAATTTAAGGATAGAATTCCCAAGGTTGTGAGATCAGGTCTCGTTTACAGTTTTAAGTGTTCTGGCTGCAATGCCAGATATTATGGTAAGACTAAACGCCATTTTAAAGTTAGAGCCTGTGAACACCTTGGGATTTCTCATTTTCCTGAGATGTTTGCTAAATTAATCAATAAAGTACCAGAATATTGATCTAAGGTCTTGCATTTCCCTACCATCATAGTGTGGTATACTATCGCTTTTCCGAAAACCTAGCTAGAATTTAGAGAAAATTAGCTTAAATAAGCTGCTTATTTAGATTAATATACTTTTTTTTATAGAAGTTTGTTTAAAATTATTGGCCGCCAAATTGACTTATTGGTTTGTGAAGCTTAGATATTTGAAGATATTCAGCATTTCGGAAAAGCCCCTCGACAGACACGGGTAAATGAAAGATCAGCTTCCTCGCGGCGCTGACCAATAAAATAAGTTACAATACCGTGTCAAATTAGGAACGATAGAATAATTCTAGAGGCATTGATTGGGTAGCTCTATTGAGAGAAGATTTATCACGATTAATCAAAAGACTCTCCATCAAAGTTAATTTGAAATCATTACTCTCAGAACAAAGAATGGAGAAATCGTCTAGTGATGAAGAGTGATTACAATTTAAAAAATGGTCCTTAATGGCCGTTGAGTTGAACAAACTAGCCTTGACGCTCTTACCATTAAGAAGAGAAATCCCAAGGTGTTCACAGGCTCTAACTTTAAAATGGCGTTTAGTCTTACCATAATATCTGGCATTACAGCCAGAACACTTAAAACTGTAAACGAGACCTGATCTCAGAACCTTGGGAATTCTGTCCTTAAATTTTAAAAAAGTATTGATACGATTAGACGATTTAAAAACTATACGTAAATTACAATGATTTAAGTTTTCTTTAAAAATACGAGATAGCGGGTGCGAAGTTCTAAAGATAATTTACCTAAAAATGGTAAAGAAATGAACTTATCCTTTTTAGGAACAGGGCAGACAGGTTCACTTTGGCTCCTTTTATTTCAATTTAAGGATAGAATTCCCAAGGTTGTGAGATCAGGTCTCGTTTACAGTTTTAAGTGTTCTGGCTGCAATGCCAGATATTATGGTAAGACTAAACGCCATTTTAAAGTTAGAGCCTGTGAACACCTTGGGATTTCTCATTTTCCTGAGATGTTTGCTAAATTAATCAATAAAGTACCAGAATATTGATCTAAGGTCTTGCATTTCCCTACCATCATAGTGTGGTATACTATCGCTTTTCCGAAAACCTAGCTAGAATTTAGAGAAAATTAGCTTAAATAAGCTGCTTATTTAGATTAATATACTTTTTTTTATAGAAGTTTGTTTAAAATTATTGGCCGCCAAATTGACTTATTGGTTTGTGAAGCTTAGATATTTGAAGATATTCAGCATTTCGGAAAAGCCCCTCGAATAATTAATATTGTCAGAAAACACGTCAGTTTGCGAAAGTACATTTTCAGAATTTTTGTTGTTTTGTTTGTGCCATTTTCTTTTTACTACCATTCTGTAAACGTTTTTTTTACTGATTCTTTGCTTGGACGGCTTTTGTATTTTGTATTTGTGGCTGACTTGACCTATTCCCTCGTCATATCTGGGTGATATTCTTCATATAGTTAAATTAGAAGACTAGGGAGAATCCCAGAAATGTGCGAGTTGCAAATTTCGATATTTCCATTTCGTTAGCATTCCGTTAATTAATATATTATTTTGTCCATAGGCCATGTATTGCTACAACATTGCACAGAAAATAGTGACTCCATTTTCAAAAGTGCTTGAAATTATGCTGCTTAAATATTAGGAGTGCTAGAATACGTACGCACTTAACTGAAGGTAATGAAAATATACGTAGGGAATGAATAGCTGAGTGATTAGGGAGACAGTAATAGGGAGAAGTTCCAAATAGACCTTTACCAGTTAGCAAGTATGACACGTACAAGCGTGAAATGAAAACTCAAACAAATAGCAACGGTTTAAAGGAAAGGGAAAAGCAAAACAGCTAAACAGTTCTGGGAATTGATTTGTAGATTTTCCTCGTGCTGGTTATCTGAAAATTATCCAGAAAGTAAATTATTTTATGCAAAAAAGGACTTGCACACAAGCACCTTTATAAAAAACATGGGAAGTTTAATCAAATACATAAAACTTTTAATGCATTTTTTTCAAGCTGATTATACATAAAATTGATTATACGTAAAATTACAGATGATTCCTATAATCGACAGGCCATTTTTATCTTTAGTTACAAGGGTGCAAAATGAAATTTACTTTTTAATAAATTACCAGAAAAGTGTAAAGTGTAACTTATCAACTGCAATAAAATATTCTGCATCTAAGTGGCATCAACTGCTCCAGTGGTTATATAATGTGCTTGACTAAAGGCCTTTGAAAACCCTATAAACGCTTCCTTCAAACTGATCTCCGATGCATATATCCTGTTTACGACAGCCATCATACTTTTTGTTAACACATCCGGATCTTTTTGGCAGATTAACGACATACCCATAATTATTTGTTGCCCAACATTCACCCCAGTACTGCATCTTAATGAAATTGTATCCTTGCTCAGCAGCTATCTTTGCACATCCACAAGTTAGCCTATCGTAAGAAAAGTGACTGTCGAATAAGGTCGCCAAAGAGAAGAATGTTATTAAGGAAACAAAAAACAACGAAACGCTTACGACAATAGGTTGTAAGGGTTCCAGATGATACTGCCTCTATATGATTTGAGCAAAACAAAAGTATTATTATAATTTTCATAAGATCTGCATCCATACTTTTCTAACTTGCCAACGAATCTCCTCGAATCTTTTTCCAGATCACATTGTAATTCTAAAAAATTGGTCATATAATCCAGAAATGATGACAGTGCCTACATTTCTAAAAATGAATTTGAAAATTCCTTACTGGTAAAAACTCGATTTGCCGGACACTGTGTTGGGACTTTTATCGAAGAATCTTGTACATAACAGTCAGGGCATGATGTACCAGCTGGACATAAACATGATCGAGTAGCCAGATTACATTTCTTTAAGGAAAGAGGTAACACTTAATTATAATTATCCAGCAAATCGTCTCCGTATTATTACAATATTCATTGTGCACACCTTGGTTAGAAATAGTGAAAAAATATCAAATTTATTGGTAAAGTTCGCTATTGTTGAAGACCTATGTACCAAGCTTTTTCACTCACCCCTCCTTTTCCACATCTATAAGGACAAGTTTTAGTCAGTATTCCGAGTGAATCAGGGACAACTGGAAGGTAGCGCTTATGACATTGTTTTCCAGAAATATTTGTAGAGTCTTTGGTACCACAACCTGGGCAACTGTATCCTGATGGACAATAACAATTCCCACTTTTATCGCACACCTAAAGAAAAAAGCAATACTTCCAACTTTTAAAGGGCGATTTTTCACACGTGCTAAAAGTGAATTTGATAACCATTTGTAGCGGAAAACTGTGAAAAATTAAAGAGCTTACGCCTCCATTTTTGCAATGGCATGTAGATCCTACATTAATATTAGGTCGCGGTGGAAATGTGGAACAAAGACCTCCTGGGCTAGCAGGGTCAGATTTAGAACAGTCCGGACAGCTGTAACCAGGCTTACAAAGACAATATCCTTCACTGGTACAATGCTAAAAAGAGCAAGTACTTGTATGAGAGCAAATATATCCAAGTAAACCAACAAAGGTTATGTAAGGATGAGAATTGATTAAATGTCATTCAGTACCCCTTTTGATCCGCATAAGTTGTGACATTTTGATATAATCTCATGCAACGTTGAGATAAGCAGACATTGTTGCATACGACACACCTGGAAATTACAAAAACGTAATGGAGATGAAAGCACCTGTACACACAAGCAAAAACTCAACTTAAGACGCGTTTATGATAATCGATTAATTGAACAGTTTTATTTTTTACAGCAAATCGAATGTACACTGCAGATTTTTCTTTGTTTTCACAATTCCATTTGTTTTAGAAATCAATTAATCGATTATTGTAAACACCTCTTTAGAGTCACTATGTAATTGTGTCATTCAATCTTATCATTCTGAGATCTTTTCGTAAATATGACAGGAGTTTCACTAATACGATAATAACCACTTTGGTGAGTGCTTGTCTTAAATCCGGATTCTTTGATAATTGAAAGCGTAACACCGGAGGTGCACCAATGATTAAATAGAGAATTCTGTGTTTATTACGCCAGTAAAAACTATAATCTCATCTCTTTGAACATACTGAAAACTTGCACGCCGATTAAGAAAGTTAGAGCACATTTGGTAATGTTCAGTAGTTTCAATAGCATAAGTGCAACAGGGGCGTTAGGGGCGTTTCCCTAAAATCACCGCATATGACGTCCTTCGTTCACACTTTGCCTTATGTCAATAATTAATGATAATGATTACTGAAAAGTCATTCAGCTAAATCCAGGATATGTCGAAAAGTGTGGAAACAGAATTTCTGTTTTCAGTTTGTATCACGCATTTCTTTATTAATAACTAACATTCTCGTCCACAAATTTCGACGTACCCTCTTGATCCGCCTCTGAAATGGATACCTTATTAACACCACATTTGGTTCCGTCATTAGGTATGGTTACATCTGCAACATCGTTTCCAAATGGAATTTGAGATGAGCTAGGAGAAAGGTTTTTGCATCAATGCAAATTTGTTAGTTTTAAGTTATTTAGTGCGTTGGCCTAAGAAAATAGTTTTGGCTTTTTTATCAATATTTACCACTGCAGCATATAATTCTTTTAGAAATTTTGAAACGTGTTGTTCCTTTAATTGTTTCAGAAAGATGACAGAAACCATTTTAAGAAAAATGTTAGACACCAGTTCTTATGGACACAGCAAATATCCACATTGCATTTCATATAACGGCGTATAAAAGTAACTCATCGTTCAATAAGAAGGCTACTTACTAGCATACACCGTTTTTTGTGTTGTAACTTCGCACTCTAGAATATGTTCTACTTATGAATCGTTTTCCAGTACATTGTAGTTTCCCACAGTCTACATCGCTGTAAAATAGTTCATTTTTAAACATTAAAAGATAAATGTTTGCTTGAAATCAAAATGTTGTTGTAAACATTTTTTTTAATTTTCTATTTACACAAAAAATATATATGGAGGATTAGCAATGCAAAATTTACTTGAAATGGCATGGTATGAAACTCCCATCGCGACGTCTACCACAGTTGCCAAACTTGTCACCTCTCATGTTAAAGTGTCGATATTTCCCAAGTTTACAAGTCTGTTGGTCACCATGGAATGACTCTAGAATTGAAAATATTTTCAGCTATTTATCATTTTCAATGTTCCAGGGATTCAATGTCCATGACAATATTAAAAGTTTGTATTTTTCACGATAAAACCAATAAAAGAACTGTGCGCAACATATACACTCAAAATATAAAGTATATAATTTTGAATGGCTATCATGTATGAATATTTGATATGGAAAGATAGATAAAATACAGAAAGAAATGTTCTTAAATTGTTTTAAAACTTTTTCACGGAACTCTAATTGAAAATAAACATCTTAGTGTACTGATACAAAATCACTAGCTTCCCGGGTAAAAATTTTTTGCCGATGCAATTCTCGTTCAGTACAGCGCGAAAGAAACTTTACTTTTCTGTGTAAGATAATTAGCTTTCTCGTAGGATCGAAGTTATTTTCATGTCCAGTTCTATCGCATGTCTAAACCAAACTGCATAGAATACAAAATATTTTTAATTGAATAGACTTCATATTTCCATGGAAAAAATCATTCCTTCGCAGACGCGTAAAGTTTCTGTCTGTCTGTACTTTACTCGGGCATAATGTAAAAGAACTTTTGAACCCTACACTACATGCCACTACTTCTGGAATAAATTTATTACTCTGTATCATAAAGACAATCTTTAAGGTGGTATTACCCCCAAAAATTTTTAGATTTTCAAAAAAAAATTTTTTATTGAAAATGATAGACAATTTATCTAGGAAAAAGACCCTTTTTACTGCTTTCAAAAATCTTTTCTCAAAAAAGAGATATCTAAATTTTTCTACAGGCAGGTAGAATGAATTTTTCTGAAAAAAGTTAAAAAATGGCGAAAATTTTGGGATATTTTGAGCTTTTTCCCCACTTTTTCGACCCAATTTTCTCTATTATCTTCTTTGTTTTATCTTCTTTGCGTTTTTGCGAAAAGCTATATTCTGACACCACTGCCATAAACATTGCCCTAAGTGTGTTTTTGTAGATGGTAGGGCTCCTATAGTCATATACAGTGTATATACTATACATTTTGCAATGGGAAAGACAGATAGAGTTAAATTCAGCACAAGAAGACGTCCTAAAAGAAGGTTCAGTGGTAATCAATTCACTAAAAAGAGAGATCTCAAAGAAGAAGCATCAGCATCAACCACACCATCCTTCGCGGGACCATCAACTGTTGGTGACCAACCAACCTCTCAGGTTTTATCTACACCTTTAAATAACTCTAATTTTGAAGATATTCATACAAATACCCCAAAAAGTAGTGACAAACAAGTTGATGGATATAGAATTATTGATGTAGAACTGCTTTCAGAATTCATTTCGTCCTCCATGGTGTGCCCGGAATGTTTCAATCACGGAGTTTTATTGCGTGAAAACTTTACCAAAAAGCAGGGACTTTGACCGTTCTATGAAATTTATTGCGAAAAAGGTTGAAGAAGTTGCTGAGAGTTCCATGAACAAAGCTGCTGCTGAGTTGAATCCTTCATCTGAAGAAATTGTTGATACCAGTGTTTCCTGTGACGGTACATGGCAACGGCGAGGTTTTTCATCATTGAACGGTTGTTTCACTGCAATGTCCCTTGACTCTGGAAAAATTATCGACACAGAAGTTATGAGCCAGTATTGTAAGGGATGCAAAAATCACGAGAAAATCAAAAAGACAAACCCTGATAAATTTGAAAAGTGGCAAGCAAACCATGTATGTAAACTTAACCATTCCGGAAGTGCAGGAGGAATGGAAATCACTGGGGCTACTCGCATTTTTAAGCGAAGTGTTGAGAAAAGAAAGTTATGCTATTCGAAATATCTTGGGGATGGAGATAGTAAAGCCTTTTCTTCCATTGAGAATATTTACCCTGGTCGAAATGTCGAAAAACTTAAATGTGTGGGCCACATTCAGAAGCGTGTGGGCAATAGGTGTCGTAATTTAAAAAAAGCTGTCAAAGGTCTTGGTGGGCGTGGGCGTTTAACCGATGCAATCATAGACAAATTGCAAAATTATTTTGGCATTGCAATCAGATCCAGCTCAAATATTGAAACAATGAAAAAAAGCATATATGCTTCCCTATTCCATGTGGCTTCATCAAGAGTGAATGACTATCACGGCCATTGTCCTGATGGAAAAGAAAGTTGGTGCCGTTTCAAGCGGGACAAGGCGACTGGTCAGCAAACCTACAAACCAGGACCTGGTTTACCCATTAATGTCATCAAGTATGTGAAACCTATGTATGAGGACTTAAGTAGTGACAGCCTGTTGAAAAAATGCGTCCATGGGAAGACGCAAAACCAAAATGAGGCGTTTAACGCCCTCATTTGGGAACGTGTGCCGAAAAGTGTGTATGTCTCGCTGACCCAGTTAAAATTTGGAACTTACGATGCAGTGGCATATTATAACATGGGCAGGAAAAGTTCCATTGAGATTTTTAAAGCCATTGGAATGAACCCAGGCCGTTTTATGGAAAAACATTGTCAGGTTTTGAATGCAAAGAGACTTTTTAACAAAACCCGTAAAAGTAGTGAACCTGTACGCAAGAGGCGTAAAATTCTGCGGGGACATAAAAAAACTAAGCAAGACTCAAATGAGTTGACTGAAGGTGTCACATATTAAGCTGGAGAATTTGTTTGATTTATATTTTTCTATTGTTGACTTTATTTGATGGTTTATACCTTTTTTATTGTTAGTTATAACTTTAAAGGCTTTTTTCTCAAAATGTGATTTTTCAAACTCCCGGCGCAAATATCTCAGGAACCGCTTGAGCTTTTTCTTTCAAATTTTCAGCAAATTTCCACTACAGAAAGTACTTTGCAATAAACCTTTAAAACTTGAAATAAGGTTTATGATTTTTGCATATTATGGCATCACAATTTCAAAATAATCCCTTTTTAGGAGTTTGGAATGTCAATGTCTGCCATTTTGAATTGAAAAATTTTTTTCAAATATTTTTTGGTTTATTGTATAGCCCCACCTATTAATATTTATTTTACCAATTTTCAACATAGAACTATGTCTAGTTTTTATTATTTTTCTGCCGGGGTAACTGTCCGGTTTGATCAAAAAAAGGCATATTTTCCATGTTACCATGGCAACGAAAAATTTTTTTTTTCATTTTTCCCCCCATTTTGAAATATCTTCACCCAACAAGTGTTTTGGAACAAAAAATTCCAATGAAATATCAATTTTTTAATTTAGGGGGTAATACCACCTTAATGATAAAACTGAAGGAAAAAATAATCATACCTCCTTGTTTATTTGTATCACACCACTCTTATACAGTTATTTTTTTTCTTCGTCAACAAACGGAAATGTAAACATTTGACACAATGCAATGGTTTCCCCCATGCTTACACGCATACGCATACGGATAGGGAAACCGTTGCCACATATGTCTATTAAACAAATTTGACGTTTTTTGTTTTGTTTTTTCGCTTAGGACTCACAACCAGGGCTTAAAACGTTATAGTATTAATATATAGACTAGTATCCCGGGTAAAAACATTTTACAGGTTCATTTTCCTGTAATGACTTACTGCACCCACCACCCGTGCTGTTCCTCTTTCAAAATATAGCGATGGCGAAAAATAAAATCAATAAATTGTGAAGAGTAAGTATCACTAGGTTGTAGAGGTCGAAAAGCTGATCAAGAAAATGTATGGGATCGCATGTGTACGCCGTACCGTTACCGAGATATCGTCGATCGAAGATACAAATGATGTCACACCCGTCCCCAAAAAGTTTTACACCCAATTTTTTTCGTCACGTCCATCGCCAATATCGCGCACCCGAAGAAACGTCAGTTATTCGCATTGGTTTTCGAGATATTTGCCCTGAAATATTAAGGGTGCAATACAATGTCCCATCTGACGTCAAACTCCTTTTATAAACTCGCACGATCTAAAATTTCAATTATATGAGTCCATACGAACATTTCGTTACCAGTCCTTTTATTCACTCTGACCAAACTAAAACGTGGTATGCACAATCGTGATTAATAAAGAAGACAAGTATCCCGGGTAAAAACATTTTACAGGTTCATTTTCCTCCAATGAGTTTCTGCACCCACCACTCGTGGTCTTCCTTTTCAAAAGATAGGGATGACGAAAAATAAAATAAAAGAATTGCAAAGGATAAGTACCATCCAGTTGTATAGCTCGAAAAGCTGATCAAAAAAATGTATGGGATCGCATGTTCACGTCGAACCGTTACGGAGATATCGTAATGTTTTTGGCCCAAATTTTGTCGTCACCTCATTACCTATATCGTGAACCCCGTAAACGTCAGTAATTCCTATTGGTTCTCGATATATTTGCCCTCAAATATCGCGTTCTATTTAGGGCGTAATGCAATGTGCCATTTGACGTCAAACTCCTTTTATAATACTAATCGATATTATGTTGCACAAGTCAGTTACGCACGATCTAAAATTTCACTTTATAATAATCCATACAAATATTTCGTTCCCAGTCCTTTTATTCACACTGACCAAACTAAAAGTAGTATGCAAAGATCGCAATTAATATAATACGATGTATTTTTTATTACCATGAAACAAATGAATGTCACCGAAATTATCTCGGAAAGTTTCTCGTGTGATTTCTGTTTTTTCATTTTGTCTTGTGTTTATTTATTTATATGTCAGTCACGTTAAAAGTCCTATCAGTAATAGGGGAATGAATCTCTAGTGCCATTTTACTGGTCCATACCATTCCCTGAAGTATTTTATCCTAAAGAAGATATAATTAGGCCCCGCGGAGGAGAATGCAATTCAATGTAATTTTGTTCAAAATTTTATCAAATTTCTCAACGTTCAATTCTAAAAACGCGAGATGATGAAGTGTTTGTGTGTGTTTTTTAATTCAGCGATTAATTTAAATAACAAAGAATGAAAATACACAAGTGGAATTTTGGGTATTCAGAACATATCAACGATTTATAGTAGAATAAAACTTAGTTTGAAGGAGCGTCAGAAGACATGGTTGTTTTCGTTTGCTTAATTAAACAGGGGAATATGAAGGTATTCAGACGGAAACCTAGAGGGTACGTCAAAATTTGTTGGATATGAAAAAGCATAAAAGACGTGAAAATAATCCCATTGGTGATACAGACTGAAAACACAAATTAATGTGCTCCTCCACAATTTTCTGGACATACTTCAAAATTTACTTTGGTTATATAGGAGTATACATTGTCAATGCGCCCTTTCTCAGGTCTCTGGACAGTTTAGTAGCCAGGTGGGAACAAATGTTACGCCTTCAGTATTTTGCTGTAAGTTTAACTATACAATGTCTGAGATTTTAGCTTAAGTAGCACTGGGAATAGGGGTAATAACATTCTTTGAATGATCAATCAAAAAGATTTAACGCAGTAACTTTGTATGAAGTATAATGATGTAATTGCAACATAGGAATGTTTTTCTATAAAGACAGACTTATCAAATTATCAAATGGGTGTAAAAACAATTTATGGAGCAAAACAGTAAAAAACGCTTTTACACGCTATACTAGTTTGCTACTAAAACAGAAATACTAGTCAAGAAACAGATAATCTTTAAATGCAATATTACCAGATCCCCAAATTGCTTGACACAAGTCGTTCAAAGATGGAATACATAGTCCATTGTGGCAGAAACTCTAAATGAAAAACTATATTATTGCTAAAGACAAATTGCTAACGTAAATGTTTTTGAAAGATCTTCTCCGACGATAACTCACTATTAATGCATACAAGGGAGAGGTAGGGTGTTTAGAAGGTCCTTATCATGTTTTTAATGTTTTTTGAAATTGAGCCTACCGTGCTTATAAATAAGCATATGTATCCTTTTCCATCAAATGCATTATATTGGTCTGTTAACAATAATGGCGAAGTTTTTGAAGAGACCTCATGTTTATCTTACCTTCCCATTCTCACAGCTCATGTAATTTTCCATGAATATATTCTTTGGACACTAAAATTGACAGAATTTCTTATTATAGAATCTTTATAATCAAAGGAAGACTCCTAACAGACTCCTAGAAACACCTAGATAATGATTATCTGGAGACGAATGTACACTGATTTTAAATAAAAGAATTTTCTATTGCATAAATTGAAAAATTGAAAAATTTGAATTCAATGAAATACAATGAAATACCGCTAAAAAATATATCATCGGAAGTATAATTTTATATTACATCACTTAATGACCGTAATAGGCATATTCCAAAGGAAATACAGCAGTGGTGACCCATTCCCATTCATTTTCCTACGTCGTAATAAATAAATTGTCTTCGTTTTTTGATAAGAACAAATGTTGTACAACTTTACGATTTCTTAATAACAATATTGCATGTATAAAATTGCATAGTCTAAAAAGCTGTTATAAGACCTTCCTTATGTATGCTAGCTGTTATGTCAGTAAAAATGGTTTCAATTTTTGATTGTGAAGTTGTATTTGTTGAAGTACTGGGAGTATTCAGTAAGAAAAAGAGTTTAGGCGTAGCCAGGGCTCAGTCAAAATTTGTGGAGGAGAGTTCAGTCATTTAAAGTAGAAAAGAAAAACGTGCAAGTGAGCTAATCGAAACTTAAGATTGGAAAGAAATATCATAACGTTGGACTCCTCCACATTTGTTTGACTGACCTTGAATACGCCTATGAAAAACACATATTAAAATGATAATTCAGTGAACCTACTGTATTACTTTCACCAGTACATGATTCCGTTATGTCACACTTATTTAGGGCTTTTCGGCATACTGTTCCTTTTGCTTTAAACTGGCAGTTTTCACAGCATTGTCCACGTGCACATTTTGCATTCCCTTTAAGCTTGCACGTTGATGGTTCACAGCATGGATTATTACACACCTTGAAATAAAGTAAATCCAGTGATGTTTTGTTGAAATACTCAAATGGAAACAGTGCACTTATCACTTGGTTATCATTTAAATCTCACATTTTGATATTTTTTTCGTGACCAAAATCTTGAAAATTACGATCAGTGAGAATTGCTGTTTTGTTGATAGAATGTTGATAGAATTTAAATTTGCAATTCTCCCTGGTGTAATTAAAAGTTATGAAACGGTGATGAGATCAGATACCTTGGCCTTTCCACAGTCACAGTCTTCATTTTCTTCAACAACACCATTCCCACAAATTGGGCCATCCCAAGTCTGTTAACAAAATCAAATGAAAATTTAATTTTTCAGTGAAACATGGTTATAGTTATCATTGTTCATCACTACAAACAGGTTTTTCAAACAAATTTGATATGATTTCTTAGGTTCACTGCTTCAAACAATATAGTTTTCAACTACATACAAATTATGGTTATAAAGAAAAGATTTGACATGCAAATAGTTGAGAAATTTCAAGGTAGCTATAAACAAACTGTTTATCTATCATAAGATAAGTATTTTAGCAATTTACCTTCTTTGGATTTTTATAGAGACATAGGCAATATCCTATAGCACAGCGTCTCTCCACTGCTTTTCTTGAGCAATTTGACCAGGCATTAGAGCCAAGATATCTACAGGAAGAATGAAGGTAAGCATAGTTCTGTTCATTTTAAAGGAAGTCAAAGGCAACTGAGAATGTTCTCAGGCGTTTTAACGCAAATGGCTATGATTTTAAAATCATTGCCATTTGCATCTTTCAATATGTTTTTCCATATCGAAAAAAGCGAAAACAATGTATTACGTCACTCCAGCACTCATTACGCATCTTCCGTTACACTTGCATCCTGTGTCTAAAATGAATTCATTAGAGTCTCAGAAAGACCTCAGTTTCAATTCTTATAACCATAGACGTATTCAGGGTCAGTCAAAAAAGTGGAGGAGTCCAACGTTATGATATTTCTTTTCAGTCTTAAGTGTTGATTAGATTGCTGGCAGATTTTCCTTTTCTACTTTAAATGACTATACTCTCCTCCACAAATTTTGACTGAGCTCCAGCTACGCTTCTGATAACTAGAGTCAAAATTTGATACTGCACTTACAATCATGTGGTAAGCCAAAATTATGCCCCAATTCATGTGCAATAATTGATCCTGTAACGCCACGCCAGTACTAAGATGAAAATCGAAAAATCAGATATTTGGTTCACATTACAAATTCATTAAAAATCGAAAATTGCAAATGTTGTTGGATGGAAAATGAAAAACATGATACAAGTAATGTACAGAATATACATTTGACCCTGCAGGAAGGTATACCGGAAATAAAACATGGTAAATAACAGTGTGCACATCCGTACATATAGATTTACATAGAGCTGTTATATAGTGTTTATACACTTGTAAAATAAGAGCAAGGTGTTAATGTATTATTTTGTTCTTACTTTTATTTCTAATTAATTAGCTATAGCAGTATATTTACCAAATGTTTCTAAACCACATTGCTTCTACCGGTCACTATGGTATGCTTTTGCAACTAGTATTATTTATTTATTTATTTTAATGATATCTTACTATCTACCCAGGCAGTGTGAATGAGTTTTATTTGACAACACTACATACTATATTATATATATATTTTAACCATTATTGTTTATATATTTATAATAAATCAATTGTATTTATTTTTATCTTGTTAACGACTTATCTACATTTTATTTTATGGAGAATAACCATTGTATTAATAATGGAACCTAATACATTAGTAGTAGTAGTAGTAGTAGTATTATGTTTTAGTTTTATATCACAGCAAGTAACTGAATAATAAATCGAAAAATTTGTTTCAAACATACGTGAGACATCCCTTCTGCAATTCCAGCACATAATTCATTTGTATAAGCTAATCCAACAACTCCTCCTCCTCCTAAGCTGGCACCCCTGAACATGAATAGAAAAATTTGTGTTATCATGTCACCAAAGTTTTTCATTTATAGGAAGAAAAGACGTCTCATATGTAGATATAACAAGTAAATTGTTATTTGAAGCTTAAGCTCATTAATAATATATAATAAACATGGAACTTTGGCTGCTCTCGTATTTCCTTTCTTAAGCAGTGTGGCGTTTGTTAATTTTTTTGAATATTTGGGCGTTAAAAAAGTTGGGGGTCAGTAGTTGTAAGGGGTTGTAAATTTATTTTGAAAATCAGTAAATGACACGCTTGTAACGACTAAAGAAAATGAATTGTGTGTAACTTATGTAAGTCACTTTAGGGTTCTAATCTAAACTAATGTTAAAAATTCTATAATTTATACGGTTTTCAGTTTCCTTGCAAATAAAATCACTAGCTTCGAAATAAGTAGATATTTTGAGGGTATAAATATTTAGGCGAGCAGTTGTATAAACGCAAACAACTTCAGATCGAGCAGGATACAGAGGAGGACACACAACTCATAACTTTTTTCTCTTGTCCTATTCAAATTCATATTATTCATAAATCGTAAAGAAACCTCCTAGCTCAGATTAACAACTATCGAAACAATCCAAGAAAACAAATTTCCTTACGTGATCAAATGAATAGCATCAATCTTCCATTTCTTTAGTGGTATCAATACATTCCACTTATATTTATTAAGTCCTCCAAAGGTAGGACTTTCAAATTTATCTTTATCAGCAAATACTTCCAGGTGATTCATCACAATACGTACATTGAATTTACTCCAAAGCTGTGCACGAGAATGTTAATGATACTCAAAAAAGTTCAAATTTTAAACATTTTAACTAAAAGTTAAGGTAAACTTACGAAATCAACATAGTTTATGATTTCGCCAACTTTAATGATTGCGTCAGCAGGGTTTTTACATCTTTTGACCTGTATAAGTAAAAGAGTAGTGGACTGTTCAATCAACTATTGGTTTTTGTATTTCATATAAACGCTGAATGTTGCTTTGGGCTTTCCAGTCAATTACTTATAACAAATTCAATCTGATAACTTACAAAAGCATTATCAGCAATCACTCCAAATTCAACATACTTCGTGTCATTAAATTCAACCGAAAAATCATTCTAGAATGAAATTATATATTTAATTGTATGGACTGTATGGGAATGCTTAAATGACACTGAACCAGCAATCTTATCTGATCCCAATAGCTTCACAAACTAGCAAGCAGAAATGAATAATTAATTGATTACGATACTTGAGTTTTTGCATTGTCCATGTACTTAGAAGCATAATATCTCTCCCTAGCATATTCGTGACCGGTTCGTTCAATTGGTTCAGCTAAAATTTGTAACAATATTATTAATTCTAAAATAACTGATATTCATCATACCACATTACAGATTAATTACATTATTTTCCGGGGAGCTATCGGGACAGTAAGTGTAAATTAACCTCTTTATTTTGAAAAGTGCGTGCATTTGAATTCTAATGAATTCGAATAAATGTTCGATTTCAAATTCACAAAAATCAAAACAGGTTCAATGATAGGAAATGGCTTAACAAAGAAAAATGAAATGTTTGTGGCGTCGAATATTGCCTTGGTGACATAAAAAAATTATTTTGGTTGGTCGAATATCTGTTTCAGAGAAAAGAAATATTTGATGCCCAGAACTTTTATTAAGTCCATTGTTCTAAAATCATGCAAATCTTCGTTTCACAAACAAAGGTTTTTGAAATCATTTTTTTGAAATGAATATGCACCAGAATCAACGTTGATATTATTATCATACGCAAGTTGATTATCTAATAAAGAAATATATATTTGATGATTTTTTCTTGTTGAGTTTTGAGTTTCCTTCTATATTTGTTGCTTCTTCCGCCCGCCGAATTGAAACTGGGAAGGTGATTTACTATAGGGTATTGCATTGGTCTAATTTTCCAACGTACAGTGTGCATGAAATGTTTTAAATGTACAGATGATCACAACCAAAAACACTTAATTCAGATGCCGTTTAACGCAATTAAATGCCAAAATGGTGATGAAATTTATGTATTAATTTTGTAATTTCATCTACATCATCCAAACTTTATAATAGTTGACTATTCAAACTCACTCAATTCAGAAAGTGTTTAAACAAATTACATGGTATTAGTTATATGTGATATTGTCATGAATCGTGACTGGAATTAACAGAGACTTCCTGGAGACTTACCAAATGACTTGAATGGAAGATCAATCATATCGAATTCCTTATACATAATTTGAGTACCATCATCCTAAGAATTACAATAGACCTTTTGTTAAATTACGTCATTACATCTACCGCCTTCATTGTTTCAGGAAAGATGTTTTATGATATTTTTTTTTTACGCTTTAATATGTAAGTCAAATTGTTGAAGCTCGAACGTAATTTGAATTGTTCCTTCGAACTTATTTCAAGGTCACCTATGATCAGTTTGTAAATGAACCTCCAAAATTCAAACTCTCCATAAATCGAACCATTGTCTCCGCCCTTGGAGGTTCGAATTACAGAGAGTGTACTGTAATTATTAACATTAGAAACGAGGCGATATATTTTCTGACGTAATTTATGAAAAGGTCTATCATCGGCAGTAATTAATCTTAAGAACCTCATACTGAATACTTAAATGTTTCGGAAAGTAAATGGAATAACAAAAACAAATTTTACGCCCTTTAGATTTGCACATATGTAAGTGAATCATTACATACAAGCTTGTCAATGTAATGTGTTGTACCAGCATCGTTGTCATGAATGGTTCCTCTATAATAAAAATACTTAAACTTTCTCTGGATCTTAATGAATTCCAAACTAATTCTAATAAAATAATATACAACTAATGATAAATTATTTAGAACTAATTAAACTGTATAATTGTCAAATGTATAATTCCATATTTCAGGCCGATTTTACATCATCGATGTGTATAAATTTAGAGATAAAAATGCAATTAATCTTAAAAATTATACATTATAACTAAATAAACTAATATAATAAAAAAAATTACAACTAGATGCCCTTAGCCAAGTCAAGCGGGCTTTAAAAACGTTTTTATGTCCACGAATAGTAACAATTTCAAAAAATGCCCTTGCACAACTGAAAAACTGTCAAGTGAGATTTCCCCACTTTTGCAGAGCAAACATTTCTATATTCCAGGTAGATTTTGCATGTGAGCTCCTCGAGGAGCTATCGGAAAATGACTTTACTTTTCACCTGCATAGCATCAATTATCTAGATATCATGTAACTGATTTTTTATAATGAATTTTGGTAGGCGAATAAAAACTAATAAAAATGAAACGCCATTGCAGGCAAAAAGATTAATGCATCATTATAATTTTAAATATTTCTATAGAATAAAGAAAAGCTTTCTTTTTAAAACATTTGAGACATTGCAATTACCAATATGCCATAGGAATAACATTAAAGTCATTCAATGTTGATTTCATTTTAATTCCGACATTGTATGTCAGCGTATAATATGCGATAGTGATAAATATGCATTGAAACATATTCGATGATAAATTCATTATTAATAAATTTTAAACATAAATGTTTAAACTGAAAAAACAAACAAAAAATTTCTGATAATATTTTTAAGAGATTTCTTTAAAGAGAATGAACTGTTATAAAGATCGTGAGAAAACTGAGTCACAGTTTTCTACAAGGAAATCTCTCCGAGAGAGAGCCAATCATTTGTTTACCTCGTTTATTTGCCATTTTGTTATAAGTCAGTTCCTCCTGGCATAATTGGCATAATTTTCACTTTCAAATATGTTTCATACGACCATTGGATAGTAAAGAAAAACACACTAAAGATTATCAATGCATTTTTCGCTCTGTAAAAATTTAAATGACGCTTAAGTTCCAATCTGTATCATAACTTACGAAAGGCCATCTCCACATGTGCTGATTATCGCATCTCCATTCCCATTCTTTAATTTCCCTTGGTAATGACAATTTGGAAAGTCCTTAAAAATAGATGAAATCGATGGACTAGATCACAACAATATAAGAACGAGTCTATCGCTTTAAGCGGTCGATCAATAATTGGAAACAGACATAGACCCTTCATAGAGAAAAAAACAAGCAAATCATTATTTGGTCCAAACATGTATTTCCTATGGTAGATTGGATTTTTAAGAAATGTCTCTTACGTGCTTATTTACATCTGAATTGTCATTTGATATCTTCACATGGTCTGAATGTACGTATCTGAATTAAGGCCAAATGAACAACATTAACAAAACAGGATTAAAAGAAACATTTTCGTCCCAAGTTTTCCAACTGACATAACGCAATGTAAAATTATATTGGAGATTGTCCAGATGAAGGACAGAATTAGTTCAGGAATTTACCAACTGATAATAATAACTGATAATAATCTTTTCCAACTCAAACGAAAATTGATAGTTTAGAATAATGTTTCCAGGTTCGAGATAAAAAGTTATAATGATATAAACCTACTTGTTTTGCTTCAAATCCAAATGGTACGTTTTACCAGCAGCTTTTATCCAGAATTCGACATTATCTTTGTGATCGTTCTGTTGAGAAAAGTCAAGATCTATTTATTTACATGAAAGAACAAATTGAAATTGGATAGTGAAATTATAGTAACGAGCAATCTAACTTAATGTTAAATGCTTTGAAGGTAACGAAAAAAATTGCCATGCAGGAATAAGTTATGTTAGCTTATTGCATAGTTACTGCCACGATTTGTTATAAGAATCGTTTGGCTTTGTAGTAAACTAAAAATGTCGCCTTTTTTAGTAGGAATGAATGTGCATGTTAGAAAATGTCTACGAATCTGTTATTTTTGGCTTGTTTTGTCAAACTTAAATATATGCCTGTTATAATATACTTTGAGTTTTCACGCTTTGTTTTATAATATTTTTTTGAAAGTTGTAACAAATAATTTTGTTTTAAAAAAATGCATTCCAGAATTTTTCAAAAGTACATACACTATCCTCATCTAACGTTGATAAATTGGGATTATTAAAAGTTTCTTCACTATCTGATTCCATTAAATAAGGGGTTATAACTTCATATTTCCGTAAGTTCTTTGTGATATCTAAAACAAGTAAAATCCATGAGAAATATATTAAAAGATCATGTCTTATAATACTTATATGACGTGAAATAAAATTCACAATACTTAAAATGGCCTTGGAATGTTTACACCCTTTCGGGATTTTGGAAAGTGGAAGTGTTTCATTATTTCATCAAATACTTAATAAAAGTTTGGCTTTATGGATGTATACTCCGAAGGCAAGATCATTCATGTAAACAGTAATCTTCCATTGCCCAACAGGCAATAAAAGTTGATAGGACTTCTTTGAGACGTTTACTTTATTCAAGCGATACGAACTACCTGGTAGAAAGTAAAAAAGTCCAAGTGTATCTTAAAGAATAAAGCAATTGAATAGAATTAGTCGATTTGTTAATTCAATGCAAAATCTTTTTTTCAGACATTTTCATCATTTAGTTACACATTCATTTAGCAGGACAAGATAACATCGGATATCAAGAATTACTCGATCGAGACAAGTAATTTGTGACGATGTTTAAAGTCCGTGTTTTGGAACTACATCGAGTGTTTTAATTGTATGGCGAGGAAATTCACCTTTTTTCCAATCAGTTTATACACAAATATTTTACCAAACTGCTCAATCCCGCCACGTCGACCTGCATTATACGGTAATTATTCAATTATATGTTTTGTTTTGTTACAAATGTGCAACATTTCTTGGATGTTTCTTTGTGCTGTAGCGCTAGATTAAACCATCGCAGTAAATGGTCGACATGGGGGTTTAAGTTAAAGAGGAAGCCCTGGGAACGAAATGGGTGTCAATTATGGAACTGCTATTAGTTTTATTCAATAAGAAATTCACTTTCACTTTGAAGAAAATGATTAGACTCAAAATAATTTAAGTATTCGTTTGTATATTTCAGACGAAAAAAAATCGTGGTGGGTGACACCATCACCAAAAAACAACAGAAACTTCTCGATTTTCTGCCAATACTTTGTTAACCATGTGAAAATTGCATTATTATACATTAGCGAGTTGGGTGTGTGCTACTTCTTTCCGGAAACACTGACAGAACGTGATCTATTTAATTAACGTTAAATATAACAAAACAACCTTACAGCCGTTAACTTAGCGACAAATTCATTGAACTTGGATTTTGATATCGTGTATAGTGAAGGCCCTATTAGCTCATCATAATATCCTTTCCGTGAACGTTTCTGTTGACAAAATTGTTTACCGTGGCTATAAAAAAGTGTACGAAAAAATCCGTCTATTTTAATACTCATCGTGCTAAAGCCGCTGAATAATAATATGAACTTGTTAATAAAATAGTTTTTTTTAACTACTATACATGAATAAATAAATAAATAAAGTTTTAAATAGTTATAAAAAAAATTAATAAATAATATCTGATCTCGAAAATAATACAAGGTTCGGTTATCGTACGTAAAATACCAAAGAAATGTTATCTTAAAACCCGTCGCTTTCAATCAATGCATGGTATCGTGTCTATTTCAGCTTTAATTGAATTAGAATGTTTTGAACAAATAATTTGACTACTCGCACATTCCTGCTATCTGACTAACTAGATAGAAGAAAACCATTGCGGGGAAGAGCGGCATATAAATTTCATGGACAAAGAAAAAGAAACAAATAAAACAGACACGTGCATAGACTGGAGAAACAGTTCTTAAAAGTGTTAAAAATTGAATTTATGTTTTTCCAATATCAAGTAAGTAACTTGAAAATGAATTTACGTTTTTCGAATTTCGAATTGCTAACTCGAAAATGTTTTTCCTACCTCGAGTTAGCAAAATAGTAACTGGAAGTTGTGAAGTCTTAACTGCTAACTCGAAGTTTTTAACACGAAGTGGTAACTCGCAGATTATCAGCTTCCTCTTGCTCTTGTTCCTCAGCAAAAGATCTGTAACTTTCACCTCATCACAGTTGAGTCACTAGTCAAATCAAGTTTTTATTTTGCCGAAAACACGAAAAGATTTTTTATGTTATTCTTCTTGGATTCTGTATACGAAATTTTATTTCTGTTACAACAAATAAAAAGGATTTAACACAGAATAAAAATATTTGAACAGACATGAATAAATTTCATAGGACACGTCTCATCAAAAAACAAAATTTATAATCATAAATTAAATTCCATAAATTCAGAGAAAAAAGTTAAACAACAATACTTAAAAAGAAGTTAATTTAGTTTACTGACACTGTGATTGTATATTTCATCTCACTATATGATTCATCACAACAGAATAAATTCCAATAGAAAAAGCACAAAGGCATCGTCGACTTACCTGACCCGGACCCGGACCCGGAGCCCCGGAGCCCCGGATCCTCGAAAAACCGGACCCTCGATAAATCGGACCCTTGAATAACCGGACCCTGGTGATTAAAATGGTTATGAGCACGTGCGTGTTAACTGAATTCTGCTGAAACACACAGAAAAAAATTAAGATGAGCTAAAATCATTTCGTGTTAACCAAATATAATCTTTTCCGGAACTGAAATCTTAAATCGGTTTCAGTTTTGTACAGTTTTGAAATAAAAAGCCAAGCGTCGGTCGTTAATATTGACGCCATTATTGAGACGTCTAAACTAACGTCGAAAATAAATTGACAGAAACAACGATATCATTTTGAGTCAAAAAACATTAATGGAAAAACGAAGTTACTTAAAAAAAGCGCCAAAATTCTGTCCATAAGAATGAACATCAAACTAAAGTCTAAAGTATATGTTTGCAAAAACGCCGTTACTTCAACGCAGAAAAGGCACTTTGAAACACACTTTGAATATATATACAACGTTGAAAATGTTGCAAAACGTTGAAAATTGATGGAAAATTGAAACAACGTCACTACTACATGGTAGAAAAAGCGTCAAAATTCTGACGATTATTATTATCAATGTTTACCCAGGATAGCCTCTTCAGTTCTGATAGAACTGTTATCAATGATGGTCCTGCGCAGGAGGTCCTAGAGCATTTAAAGCCCCCATTTGAGCTACGGAAGGTGCAAGTATGCTTCAACCGCTCAACCAGACAACCCCCTTAGATATCAATCCCGCTCTCAAGCTGTGTGCTAAGCTGAGTGGATCGATTCACACTGTTATAGTCGCTGGCATGACTCGGCCAGGATTTGAACCCTGACCTCCCGCACTGGAGGCGAGCACTCTACCACAAGGCCACCATGAATCGGCGTTGATATTGTGACGTCGAACAAAGTCAGTCTGACTTTTGCAAAACTTCTGCATTGCCAGGCTTGAGACTTAAATCAGAGTTAAATTAAATTTACTATTTGATTTATATTGCGAAACTTACCGTTACGGCGCATTGTACAAAGTCTACTATAAAATATGGTCAAGCTTTAACACGAGAGAAAAATCGTGCACCACCAGCCCAGGGTTAGTTCATCAATTGGTGGCAAAGAAAGATGAAACAATAAAAGGTGGAGCAGAGGAGTAATAAAATTTGGGACAAGTTATGTTTGTTTTGAACTTTCACATGGAATACATCAAGGACGCGGAAGAGCGTTGTATCTAGTAAAGATGTATAATCGTTGTGTCAAAATGATGTGTCAAGTTTAAACTCACCATTTCCAAAGGATTGAGTGCCTGTCAACAAAATCAGGTAAACCAAAATGCAAATTCGCCCTTCCAACATGGCTATATTGCTTCCAATCTAACTAACTGTGTTTGTCTAACTGTCTTTGCGTGAATGGTTCACGCTGCAATACACGGGAATTTATTTATGAATTTATACTAAAACTGCAGGCTTTGTTTTATTGTAATAAATCGTAAATGTCACTCGACGAGATTGTCACTCGAATTCTCTTTAAAGGAGCTTTAAACGAATCACGTTATCATAAGAATTATGGAGGCCTTACCAGAACACAGAGATAAGAGATAAGAGAATAAAAAGAACTATACTAGCTTTATTTTCCATAACAATTTGCGTTTATATAAAAAATAATACAAATTTTTATTAATTTTCACATAGAAATCATCAACCCATATCGTGCTAAGTTATAGAAAAAAATCTCTTATGTTTTGAAAAATCTTGATATTTCGTATTCTTGTGCTCCAAAACGTAATCTTTCATTTATTGATAAACTTCCGTACTTTTATTTCATCTTGGTTGTTAAAAACAAGATTAAATGAGTCTTTGGAGCTAATTTATCTGCAACACGAGCATCAAAACAACGCCACACGATCATTGAAAAGGTTAACTTTGTGGACCAAATCAAGAATTAGCAAACTCGACATTTGGCCAGCTATAACGTGGATAATCATAGCTAATATCATTACACGTGATCGCCGTGCCGTAGCCCCTTTAAATTTTCAAAGGAGAAAAGAAACGAATGAATAGAAATAAAGGTATATCGAAATAAGGGTGCAAGCGATCAAATATTTTAACATAAAGTGCCGATATTTCATGTTTGACTTGCAGTTTTAAGAGACACTTTGGACTGCCGATTAATCCTTCCAGGATTTCTGTTTATATGCCGAATTTTGAAATAATTAAATTTTTTTCTGAAATCAGTAAATTTACAAGGTTTTCTTCTCAATCACAAATAGGTTTTTCAAGCGTGAGTTAACATTTTTGATCTTCGAATTCGATGGCAGATGAATTCACGACTGCTCATCGGTTTGTCGACCTCGATCCTCTGATGCATGTTATTAGAGAGAGAATTAATGCGAAATTTAATAGTTACGTCAACCCATGGACCCAGAGTTTATACGTCCATGGCAACCTTCCTCCTCTTTCTGTTTATCAGCTTAGCCACAGCTTAGGAAACACTATTTGCTATCCGGAAAAACAAAATATTGACTTAATAGATATAGCATTATAATTTGCAGAAAGCATGAAACTATTTTGGGAGTTAAGTTAAAATTTAATCACCCGTTTTTTTTATATTGAAATAATATAAAAAAACCTAAGACTTACGCTAATCAAAAGATCGAAAAAAAAGTGGAAAATGTTATAAATCGGAGCTTTTCTGTCTTATCTTTTAAACAACCTTTAGACATTAATCTTTTTAAGATGTCTTATGTATTTTAAAGATAACTAGAAGCCATCAGGCTTTAACATTTTACGCTAGGAACGTTATAGGTCTTCAGGTCATACTTTCCGAGTGACTTATAAATGACTTATTTTTTACCGGCTGAACTTTCGCACCAAATTTTTTAACCGATAAACTAAATAACTACCGGCGGGGAAATGAAAAAAAATTCACTATTTCTTTGTAAAATAAGCCTCCGCCCTTTTAAACGTATTTACAAGCTTTAAGAACATAATTCAAACTCCCTCTAATTCGAACGAATTTCAATGTCCCTTCTCCTATTATTTCCTTGTAAATGAACCTCCGTAATTCGAACTCTCAAAATATCGAACCATTTATCCGGTCCCTCGATGTTCGAGTAACAGAGTGCACTGTACATATGAAGTGTGATCATCGGATAAACCAAAAAATCTAATAGTCAGACGGTTGAAGAAAAAACAAGTCAGGTGTTCTTTATAGTTAATATCGAATTGGCACATTTTGTTAAATGAATTTTGAGGCAGGAAAAGCGATATCTCAACACGAGGGAAATAATCAAGCAAATATAGTTAACAGTATCGGAACATGGAATGATGGCGAAACAAAAGTTGAACAACAAAAAGCGCGATAATGATTTTAGCAGCCTAGGAAGGTATATGGCGATTGCAGGTAATAGTACAAGTATGATGAGGCAGAAAAGTAAAAACTACAAGAATAATCGATTCCATGAAATAATTCCGGAAGACCTTACAACTCGAGGGAAATCATTGCGAAAAAACTATGAAATAATAATTCTTTTGTGTGTAACAGGAATATGTTATATCAATATGTATCTCAAGCTACAAGTTCACAGGCTATTATTCACAAGCTACTAATTCACTGTTCACTTCAATATTTCACTACTTCAGTTACTTCACTGACAATGAGTATCACTGACACTCCCTTAAAGGGGAGTATCAATAATATAATAAATGAAACCAGCAACAGTTGGACCTAAAAAACAAAACGAATGTGATGGCATTTCTCCCTGAATTTCTTATCTTATCTAAATGTCTAGAGATGGCAAGTCATTATGGGGCATATGTTTTTTCATCAAGCTTGCTATATGTGCAGTGGAAAGGTCAGTGAACCCTCCTAATTGACCATTTGGTCATCAAACCATTGCACCCTATGAATCTTAACAATTAGTATAAGGCAATAAAGGAATGAACGAATATGAATTGCACATACTTTATGTTACTGGTTGAATGCTTTTGAATTAAATCAAAGTAAAACGTAAGCAATGATCTAAATAAAGCAAATGGTTTAATTAAAAGATAGTGGCAAACACTTGACATCTGAGAATCTCTTCAGCCGACATCTTTTTAAATTCCTATTAAGCTTAAAACATTTCATTCTTTCTACTCAACATAAAGGAGTATTTACAAAATATATCAGGCCTTCTTCACAAAGACAAAACTTTTTGTGATAAGTTTACGAAAAGGTCCAATGGTGTTCTGTATCACATGGTCTCCATATCTATTTGTTATAATTTCTAAGGATTTCGGGAGTAAAAGTACTCTCCAGTCATCTAGAATAGGGGGTGGGTGGAATAATAGGGGGTTTGGAAAATTTCCTGATAAAAAATAATAGGGGTGGGTGGAATTTTTGCTGAAAATAAATAAACAGGGAGGATGGAATTTTTTCTCTCGAAATTTTCAAAACTTGTCCTACTTCTTGTCCTACTTCGAGGATTGGAGTATAAAACTAAGTCAATATTAGTATGTTAGAGCTCAGGTAAACGTTCATTTGGGTTTTTTAAAAAATCAACAACACAGAAAAGGCGTTTTATGAAGTTTTTTGCTTTTAATACGTTCCTTTACGATCTACAAACTTTATCATACATGCTCTAAAACTTACGCAGATGGCCGGGGAAAATTTTTACGTCTTAATGATTTTTCTGAGAAAAGCGTCCCTAATAAAAGGGGTATATGTGTATTAAATCTTAAAACTTTGAATACTTATTGAATCCTTATTTTGTTTACATGTGTGGAATAATGGTATTTGTTAATTTTGGACATTTGAACATAAAATAAATTACGTTAAATTTTCGAATGGATAATATTTTGCAAATTTTCTAGCCCTTTCGCAAAATTAATTCTGAACAAAAATTATAGAAAGTGATGATTCACATTTTCCCGTTGTTTATTGTTTTGAATATTTTTTGCTGTAACTTAGAATATATTTCCACTATACTGGATAGCTATCAGAGCAATCCAAAAATTGTATTGGAGAGGCCAACTGTTTCCAATTGATCCAATCGGATGTTGAATGGTACCACAATGTAGCAAATTGATATTGATATTGGCTCATCGAACCGATGTGATTAGTGTTTCCATTAGACATCGAAACAAAGAGGAGCGGACTTAAAAGCTATCCGATATAATGAAATCATAAAATTAGACATTTTTTCACTATATACTGCAAAAACATTGTCAAATTCCTGCACTAGCAAATAAATGCACTCAATCGTTTGAATGAGACAGTTCTTGAAATTTAATCCACGATATTCACAAAATCACGTATTGATTTTACCCAATCCCTATTAAAAGTTCTGGTCCAATTTATTCCACATCTTCTTATTCCATTTGTTTGTTTGTTTTCTGCTGAATGGTTAGCCATAACAGCCATTGTGGTATAGCATAAACAAAATTGTGCTGTTTTTGAAGAAAATTTTTACTTAATTATTGCATTTATGGTGAAAACTGCTTAGTACTCTTGTTTAGACATTAAATCTTGAATTTTAATGAAAATAGACCCTGGGTAGTTTGGTATGCCTTTAAAACCATTATGGTTTGACCTTAAGCCTTTTAAAATGTTCGCACTGCTTTAAAGTTGGAGTTTATAATTGTTAGAAATAATGACATGCAAAATAATGGAAGAACCGGCACGTTTTATTACAGTCTTTTGATCTGTTGATTTCCGCAGAGATATAAATGAACACACGAGGAAGGAAAATTTACAGATAAATTGAACTGAAAACTGTTTTATAATCAAATGGGTTTCCCACAAAGTTCTTTCCTGCATTAACATCGGCATCTTTTTTTTTATTAGTAATTTTATATTGTGTCTGGGATACACCATTACATACAACATTTCATAGCTACTTTGAAAGAAAAAATCAAATTACGGAAATGAAGCTGTTTGATAACAGCGGCGGATCTAGGGTTAGTAAAGAAAGTGGAAGTGCAGAGTCATGAATTTCCAGTAAAAACAAAAGTGTTGATTAATTTATTATTTGCACGTATTGACCGTGCTCTCCTACATAAATTTCGACTAGGTTCTAGATCCGCGTCTGGATAACAATATCAAAAAGGCATAAGGCCCTGGGTTCGAGGTTGGGATAATTTTAATCATCTCAACGAACAGATCTTTTCTCCGTGGGCTTCATGGTATCTGAATAAATATATTAAGTTACCTTATTCATTTTCGAAAACTGATTCAAATAATTAAACTATTCAATTTAATATTTCCATAATGACTTCTTTACAGATCTGCACACAGGCTTGAAGGTATTCATTGATATTATTCTTATCTGCGCAGTTATTAGTAGTCCAACTATTACTTGGGATCACCTAAAACATCAGCGGCGGATCTAGGTTATGTCAAAAATTGTGGAGGAGCACATTAACATAAAATCTGTTTTCAGTTTGTATCACCAATGGGATTGCTTGCACGTTTTTCTTCCTTTTTTTCTTTTTTTTTCTTCTTTTTTCCCTCTCTAGATCCGTCTCTGAACATACTGAGATGATTGCGACTTTTTTCTGGGGCGGCTTATAAATTTAAAGAAGAATATACAGATTGTCCAAAAATATTATAATATGTCGAATAAATAAATAAAAATCTTCAAAACGATACAGAAGTGTTGAAAATATTATAGGTGAAAAACAGGATTCATTCATTACGCGACATGAGTTTTCATTGAGAAATCTAAAAAAATTGTATATATATTTGTAAAGATATGGAAATAACCATAGTTGATGAAGATATGACAAGGAAAAAAAATAATTTTAAAATCGCCTTGTTTTCTACCGTCTTTCTAATAAGAGTACCAGCGGGTACGTCCACGTCTCAGTTTGGTTGAAAATGAAACAATCGACGACGTCGTAAATACCGCTGAATATCGAGAAGTAGGAGAAACCTGAATTCTTTTTCGAGTTACTAACTCGAAATGCCAAAAAGGTAAAATTCACTTTCGAGTTACTAACTGGAGATGGGAGAAACATAAATCTCTTTAGAAGAGTTGGAAAAGCATAAATTATGTTTCGATTACCAAAGTACATGTGTGCCAAATAAGTAAGAGAAGAATATGACGATTGGATGGAAGAATGAGACAAACGTCATACAAAACTGTTTTTGCAAAAGTTTGTCTC